>LDAU01000067.1:0-65364 GCA_001447515.1 Pseudocohnilembus persalinus
AAAACATCTATAAAAAAATATTTAATTAAGCTATTTAATTTTAATTATATTTTGTTGGTTTATAATATTTAATATAAATATTTAAAATAAATATAAATTTGTATTTTTATTCTTTTAAAAATATTTTAAATTAAAATTTAAAAAATGTAAATAGTAAATATTTTAAAACAAAAATTTTAAAATTTTCATTGATTAAATACTAGTATTTATAAACTAAAAATAAAATTTTATTTTAAATAGGAATTAAGACAATAAAGAGAGTATATTACTTTATAAAACTGTAATTATTATTTTTAAATATATAAATAATTTTATAAATAAATTAAATAAAATAAAATAATCTTAGTATATTAATTTATACATAAACTGAATTTATGAATTTAATGAATTTATTGAATTTGATGAATTTAAAAACTTAGTATTATTTATTTTATATTAATATTTGTTTCATTTATGCGAATTAAATTTTTTCTACTTTTTTCAAGCATATATTTTCTGAACTGAGTTTTCGATCTGTTTTAAAACAGCTTCAAGATTACAAGTAGGGGGGAAAGAAAGTCTAACTAATTAGACTCCTCCGACAGCTTATTTAGCTTTATCTTCTTCTTTAATAGCTCCCTAAGTACTGGTAGCAGGAACAGTGGCATAAACAAGTCCATTATCTTATCCAAAACTGACACAAGGTTTAAAATCAGCAGATTCGGCTAAAAAGTCGACAAATTTTTGGGCAATAGCTTAATTTTGTTCAGCAGAAAAATCTTTTCTAGCGGGCAAATTAAAGGAAAAAGTGCTCGAAGTAAATCCAATTTCCGCAACTTCTTCTGAAGGGAAATGCAAAGGCATTTTATAGTTATTAGCGTATTTTTAAACTGCTTGTTAAAGGACTTGGCCGGCTTAGGAAGCGACTTTATAGGCTTATTAATTTCTTTTTTCAGTTTCTTAATGTGTTTAAGAAAGGACTAATAATTACTCTTTTTTTAACTTGGTGTCCAAAGAGTTGGCAACAGCGTGAATTACCTTAAAAAGTTACTTATTTCTGTCAGTTTCACCTGAAACTATGGTACCTGCAGTTGTGAATCCTCTGGAAACTGATTTGGACATGGAAATAAAGGCGAAAGAAGGGATGGAGGGGTCGGCTTCTCTTATTTTTTGTAAAACTTGGGAGGCGGGGGCGAAGGTGGTGTCGACGAGGATTAAAACTTCTTTTTGGGTTTGTTCTTTGTAGGTTTGGATTATTTTAGTGACTTCTTGGATATTAGGGACCTTCATGTCGGGGTTGGTGGGGATTTCGAGGAATAAAATGGTGTGAGGCTGTAAATTTTGCTTGTTGGCGGCTAATTAGTCTAAAACTTCTTTGATGGCGGGGGCGATTTTTCTTTGGCCAGTGATGTCGAATTTGTGTTTTCTTAAAATATTAACATTTCCGGTGATAACATCGGTTAATTAACTACTTCCTCCGTAGGCAGTGGAGGCCATAACAATATCAGCTCCTCCTTCCAAAGCCAAAGCGAGCCAAATAGAGCTCAAAGTGGGTAATCCAGCAGTACAACAAACGGGAATAAGTTCTTTATTAGCGTGGGTTCCAGACATAGTTTATAAATGTTCATAAAAACTGTCTACTTCTTGTTAAGAGGCTCTGTCGAGGCCTTCGGTAACTTAGACTCCAGCTAATAATTATAATTATTATAAAGCGAAGGGAGTAGAAACGGGGGTGGTGGTTCTTTTTCTGACGACCATGATGTCAGAAGGATTAATTTTAGTTACATTGTTAATGTACAAAATATGTTGTCTGTAAACGGCGTCGACGATGGGGTTATCGTATTCTTCTAAATTTGTAATAACTACAGCTTCTTTGTCTTCTTTAGGTTGTCCTTTAATGACTTTGAAATTATTGTGTAATAAACTGGTAATTTTATAAAAAGTTTCGTCGAAAGGTTCAGCTCCGTTTTCACCGATGTAGAAATGAACAGGGGCTTTAGAATTCAAAATTACTGCAATAATTGCCATTGAGTTGGAGGCGAAGGTAAATACTCTGGAAATATCTCTTTATTTTTATAAGGCCAAAACTGTTTCGAGAATGCAAGAAACGTTAGAAGAAACTCTTAAATAATCTTCGGCATTTCCTAATTTAGAAAGGTCTTCGACTGTGATGTCAGAACCTTTGTTTTTAACTAAGTTAATTAATTTTTAAGCAAAAGCTTCTCTTCCTAAAAGGTTGGAGTTGTTGAAAGTGGTTCCTCTCCAGTCTGAGGGGATAGAGGTTAAAATTTTGGGGAGTACTTTTTAAATTTATTCGAAGGGGATTAATTGATGTTCGGTTTCCATTGAAAAAATTTGTGTGGTTTTTATTTTATTTTTGGTTTTTTATGAAAATTATTTATTATAAATAGGTTTAATTTTTTTTTTTTTTTCTTGTTTTTTTATTTTTAAAATAAATAATAATTGATTTTATTTTGATTTCATGGAAAATACGAAAGCAAAATCAAAATAAAATATTAAAAGAAGATTTATTAATTCTGAATTTATTCCTTTTAGAAATATTATTTGTTCTAATTAGTCAGAGAGAATATAATGATTACAAAATTATCCATTAATCACAAAGATTTCTACAATTTTTTATTGTAGAAATTAATACAATCATTTTGATTTAATCAAAATAATAAATTTAAGTAGTAAAGTAATAAAAATTAAATCAAAAACATATACTAAATAATCAGTTTTTTAAAAATAATTATACTTTATATAATTCAGTTTTAAAAATATGAAATATATTTTATACTATTATTATCTTCAATAAGTTGCAAAATTTTATAATTATTTATATAAATATTTATAAGATAACTTAATAAAATAATATTATATAAAAATTATCAATGATAATTATAAAATTTACAATTATAAAGAAAATGATGAAATAATTGTCACCTATAAATATATAATTTCAGTAATTATATAATTATAAATTCAAAAATAATTTGTTTTCTATTTTTATACAGTAAATTTTCTCATTTATAAAATATAGATATACAATTTATAATAATGATTATGAGAATTTTATATAAATAAATATACTTAATATAATTAATTTTATTTTAACATTTATATATAAAAAAATCTTAAATTAATAATATAAACAATTTTTTTTATTAAAAAAAAACTTAGTTTTAACACAATCTTATAAATATTTATTTATTGATTACTTGTTAACATTTCACCTTAAATAATTATTTTTAATTTATAATAAACTCCTATCGTACTCATCATTCTTGTTGTTACTTTCAAAAACGGTCCAAAACCTTAAAGTTTCATCCTTATAATAATAAAAAATTAATTTTATAAATATATATAAAAAAAAGTATTAAAATAAAAACATACGATATTTTAAAAACTTATAAAATGAATAATTTAAAACTATTCTATTTATTAATTGTAATTTTTATTTAAACTTCAAAAAATAATTGCATCGATAAATAAATATTATTCAAAAATTATTTATAATTAAAATAAATCTTTAAAATAAAAATAAATACTAAAATGATATAACAAATTTAATAATTTATTAAAAATAAAGATAGAAATTTTTTATTTATTCTTATTTATTTAAGATTAGTATAAAAAATTTGATTAAAAATTAAAATATAATAATAATTATTATATATATAATACCCCAGCGCCTGTAACTATAGTTTCTCCATCTGGGGACATAGCTAAATATAATACTCTAAACGTATGTCCAGTCAATGTTGCAATTTTTTCCATTTACGGATAATCCCTATATAAAATTTATTTTTAGATTCAAAAAACAATTTAGATAGATTATAAATATGAAAAATATATTTGTTTATAAAATAAATTATCATTTTTATAATTTTATAATTTTATAATTATTACCACACAATTACTTAATTCTAGCTGTATCCATGAGTTGACACTAGTTAATTTACATTTTTAGAAAATATTAGATTGCATACTTAACTACCTGTGTCTATTGAATTTATTTACTTTTATTCTAATGTATTCCAAAATCTAATAGTTCTATCTGCAGTTCCTAATATCAAAAATTTATTTAAATTAAAAAGAATATAAAACTTCATAAATTATTTAATATTTGTTAATATTTATATAAAATAAATTAAAAGTTACCCCCTCCACTTACCAATAATCCATGTTAATGAGGAGACCAAGTTAAAGCTTTTACTGCAGCTTGATGATTATTAAATTTAACTATTGGATTTTAAGAATGTTAATTCCATATAAATAATTTATTATCATTTCCTCCTGAGGCCAATTACTATTCATCAAAGCTCCATTTCAAGCCACATACCTCTTATTTATGTCCAGTCTATACAAATTTAATTAAAAAAAATAACATATATGATAAAAAAACATAATATACAAAAAAATAAACATATATATATATATCTTTTATCGTAAACTTTATTTATTTTTTTTACCAATTTTTAAATATAATTAGTGGGGGATCTTATATCCCTATGAAGTATAGTTTTGTCTCTAGAACCAGAAGTTAAAGTTTAAGAATTCCAAGCCACAGTTCCGATCCTAGCTTAGTGGCCAGTCATAGTCCTAACTAATTTATTTTTTACACCGTCCCAAATTTATATATCTCCTTTATTAGTGCCGATTGCCAAATGCGGGCCTTTTTGAGACCAGCCCACACTTGTAATAGAATCTTATAAGCCCAAATCACATAATTTAGTTACCCTAGAATTTGAAGCACTCCATAAATATACACAGGAAGATAAACCCACTGCTAAAACGTTTTAGGTAGACCAGTCTATCAAATTTAAATAAAAATCGTCTTGTAAGGCAGGTGCATCTAGCACTTTGTAAGGAATTTTGTTGATTTTTTTACCTTTTTAGTTGAAATTCTCGAAAATCTCGCCTTTTTTATGTTAAATTAATTTAAAAATAAATTTATATTTAATTTATATAATTAATGTAATATGATTTTTATTGTATATACATTTATTTTTATTTATATATATTATATATATTTGGTTTTTATATATGAAGATTTTGTATCATTTATTGATTAATACTTTTGCAGTTATTAATTATAATTTTTGTTGATATGTATGATTATATTTATAATTTATAAGGTGATTAGTATTATAATATAATTGTTAATCATCTTTTATATTTATTTATTTACAGTTTTTATATATTTGTTAATTAATAAATAGTTTTACTTTTTTCGAATAGGGCTGTTTATTATTTGTTAATTATGTTGTTTTCTTGATCTAAAATTGTGTCCATTTGGTGATTAAATTTCATTAGGTTTGCATTTTTAAAAGTATAATTTTATTCTATTTTTTATTATATTCTGCAATTTAAAATGTGGTCTTTGTATAAATCTGATATTTTTATATGTTATTATTCTTCCTGCTCAAAATAAGAAGGCAGTAAATTTTCATTATAATAAGTTTAGAAATTATTATTGTTCGGTATTTAGTTTATTTCATGGGCATTGGACAAAATTATTTCGTTATTTTAATTATTCCTTAGTGGCACATACCTATCTGAAGTGACACTTGGCTTTTATTTTTTAAATTATTTTTTTGTATTTATAACTAGATCTGTACTAAAAAGATCTTCCAAAGCATCTTATGACGAGCAGCAATTATTTTTCCCTTTTTTTTCTTCTTATTTACAGTTTTTATCATATATATTGCTGTCAAAATCAGAAGTAAATATACTATTTAAATTTTTAACGCAAGATCCGAAATAAATGTTTTTATTTTGCTAAGATACAAAAAAATCATCAGATGCTTTATTTTTTGTTTTTTGGGTTAATTTTTACTATAATTCGGTATTTACTTTTTTTTTAGTAAAACAGGGTTTTTAAGTTGATTAAGAAAAATTTACAGCCTTGTTATTGTGAAATTGATAATAAGGAGTTTGATATTAATTTTTTTTGTATTTAGTTTATATATGAGTCTATTGTGAGGCTGTACTTTTTGATGAAGATGAGTCAAAATCTAAATTTACAGATGATTCACTTGCTGTTGATTAAGATTCCATTTAATTAAAAGTATTTGTATTATAATTTTTTTGAGGGGTTTATTTGGAGTATTTATACAGATAATTATTCCATGTTGCTGAGTTTTTTTCTGGTGAATAACTGTGATTCTGCATAAAAAGAATTTTTTTGTTATTTGAGAATATTTAATATACGGAATATCAAGTAAAGGTTTAGTTTTTATTTGATATATATTTTATTTATTTTATTTTGTTTTTTATTTTATTTTAATTAATTAACTTTCTTTTATTTGTAAAAACTTGTATTTTTTTTAGGAACTCTGTCCATATATTTTATTTTAGAAATAAAATTTTAGCGATTTATTACCATTCCTGAAACATCTTATGGTAATAACTAATAAAGAATACTATATAAATTATATTTCATTTTTTTAATATTATAGTTATAAACATATAAAAAATTTTAATAAAAATATATTTATAATATTATTTAGTATGTTTTAAAAAATTTATACTTATTTATTTACTTGAAAAACTGTACTATAATTATAAATTTTTAATTTATAATTAATTTAATCCTTAAAATTTAAGTTAGGTATAAGTTATAAAATTAACTAAAAATAAGATTTCAATTTTAATAAATATTTTAAGAAAAATATTGTATGATTGAATTTACAGTCCCTTAATTGTTTTAATAGGTTTAATTAAACCTTATAAATTAATATAAGTGTTAAATATTTATAGATTTAATTTATTATAATATCAAACACCTTATATTTTTTATTTATTATAAAAATAAGCATAATAAATTTTTAATTAAAGCGAAGTAAACAAATTTTCAATTAATCTTTAAAATAGAATAAAAAATAAGAAAATAAAAAATAATAATTTTTTTATAATATTTAATAAAAAATTTTTTTTAAAACTACAAATTTTAAAATAATATCCGAAATAATTAAAAAATCACAAATGGATCCTGAAGAAGTCTCTATTAATTTACCAGATTATTTATCCTCATCTGAAAAATATAAACTTAATGTAAAACCCATCAAATATGAAATAAACGAAAATAAAAATGAGTAAATAATGAAAGCAGTAGTGGAAACTGTAAATCTAGTTATAAATGATGATTCTTTAAGCGCTCTCACTAAATTAAATGTAAAATTTCAAAATTTGCCTATATTATTTAAATACTATAAGATTTTCTATTTAATTTTTTACAATTATATATGATATATATTTAAATTAATTATAATTATTATCTATATTTATTTTAAAGGCAATCAGGTTAATAAAAGAAACCAATAATGAAAAATCAGATACAATGTTTTTTTATACTGAATAGAATCTTTTAGATACTTACCAAGAAATTGCATTATATAAAAAAGAAATTTAAATGGATGATAGAGGAAAAACATATTTTGACGGACATGATTAATAGCAGGAAATTTAAATTTTAGGGAATTCATTTTTGAGATTAGTATTAGAATGTATTTTTGTATGGTCTCAATGGCATAAAAGTTCCAAAGTAAACAAAATTTTCAAAGAATTGAAATACAGCTAAAATGTAAGATTTCCTCCCAACTTAAATTATTTCAAAGAATATAACTAATTAATAGAAATCGAGTAAATAGAGCACGAAGACGAAGAAGATTTACAGGTTAATGATTCACCAAATAAAAATGATTAAAATCACAAAAATAGTGATTAAAAAAGCAACTAAGACGAAAAAAAAGATGAATAATCTTAATCACCTGTAAAAACACCGTAATACAATTAATAATCCGCCCCTTACAATAACAGAAAAGAAGAATAAGGCTAAAATTCTGAAAATAATTAGTTATATTCTACTTAAAACAGCGTTTTAGACAGTTATAAGCACGAAGTGTAAAGAAATTCTGAAAAATATAAACTAAGAGGTACTTAATCTAATTTAAGACCTTAGTCGCCCAACAGCAGTAATATACATAATAATAGTTTATATTCAAGCAAAAAAAGTGTTAGTAACACTTTGATGATAAGTAGAGGAAATGTTAATACTTCTAGGTAAAGTATATAAGATGAGAAAAAATTAAATAAACCTTTTGAAAGCACTTATCATAATAAAAATAGTGCGAAAAATAATAAATTTGACCTGAATATTGTTTCAAAATATGGAGTGTCTAATGCTAGTTAAAAATAGGCCTCTGGTTTGTCTGTAAATAAAGAAGTTCTTGAAAAACCTGGATTTAGTGCGAGAAATATTTAGAAAAAAGAAAATTAATTACATAATATAAATAGTAATATTAGTGATAATAATAATAATTAAGAAATTTCTAGATATTTATCTATTATTGAGGAGTTGACCCAGGAAAGAGATAAGTATAAAGCTTTATATGAACAAGATAATGCTAATTTAAAAGTAAAAGAAAAATAATTAAAAGACTTGTAGAAAGAAAAAGAAGAATTGGAATAAGAAAATATGAAGTTGTTGAAATAATCTGTGCCTAAAGATTATAATTATAACTAATATTGATTAAGATTATTTTTCATAAATTTTATTTTAAAAAATTAATTTTTGTTATAAAAAAATACTTATTTAATTTATATATTTCTTATAAATGCCACAGTAAAAATTAGGGAATAGATTTAAGAAAATTTAATATTTTAACAACTTTTTTGAAAAATGAATTTCTATTAATGTATTCTTTTTTTCTTTTTTAAAAATATATATATATATTATTTAAATTAAACTACAAATATGTGGAATATAATTCTATAAGTATTATCAAATATTATCTCTTTATTCTATTATAATAAGTATGCTTATAAAATTGTTATTTATTCTAATTTTTTTGCCTATATTTATTCGAATCAATATCTATTTAAGGGTAAAACTTGGAAAAATGGTTCTTCAGTGGGTTACCAATCAATCATAGGAGCATAATAATATCTTAAGGTATCATCTCTTTTTCTTACCAATCTTTCAAATTTATTAGATCTAAAATGATATCTTTCAATTCTATCATGAGGGTGGTAAATAACATCATATATACAAGTACAAAAAATGGATCCAAATGCAAAATAAACAGTGAAAATTGGAGCTGCTTTTAAAAGAGATTTAATGGCTACGGGATATTTTAAATATTTGGGATCGGGATTCATGTTGTTTATTATTATTACTATTTTTTTAATATATTTGTGATAATTGCTCTATTAATTTATTTTATCAAATAGGTAATGTGACTGGTTAATTAGATTAACAATAAATAATATAATTGTTGCTTTCAAAATAGTAATAATATATAAGCTACTATAGTTGTGTTTATAATATTTTTAAAAATCAAATAAGAAATTTTGGATGTTTATATCATTTTACTAATCTTATATTTAAGTTATTAAATAATTTATGTAAAATATTTAATTATATTATAATTTAATTAATTTTATAGTCTTTAAAATATTTTTTAAAAACTGTTATAATGGTTAATTATAGGAAAATTTATAAATTTACAAAAATTATAAATAAAATATATTTAAATTTAAAATAAGAAACAAATAAATTATTTTATTTAACATTTAATTAAATTGGTTGGATTATATTTTTCACTAATTATCTTTAGATTTAACTGAACAAATTGATGAGTTATTATCACCCACTATATTTTCAATTATTTATTTGGTTATTTTTTCTTTTTTTTATTACTAAATACTTTAATTATAAAATATAGTTTTATCTGTATTTTAAGCTTTTGAATTATTTTAAAATTAAAATTTAGGTTTTTAATTTTCATAATTTTAATTGCAAACATTATCTTAGATTTAATTATCATGTTACTAAATTATTTAACTATTATTATTAAATTTATCTGCTATTGTTTTTTTTTCTTAGTTAAAATCTTGAGTAGTTTTTTAGCTGATATTTATATATTATTCTTTTATATTGAAATTAGTTTCAGGAGATAATAAAGATTTATTTTCACCATTTTTTTAATCTTAAATATAAAGCTATTTATTTGTGTCATAATCATTATTTTTATTATTTTTAAATAATTTAATATTATCATTGTATTTTTAAACTGGGCTAATTAATGCCGATTATGAATAATTAGAACAATAATCATTAATTACTTAAGGAGATTCAGAATTATTTTCATAATAATTTTTATTTTTTAATGAATTTAAATCTTCCTGAATTTAAATATGTGTACCAGAAAATATATTTTGAGGGTTTTATTTACTAAATACTTTTTATTATTACTATAATTCTAAATTATATTATTATTATAAATCTTATTTTTTATTAATTCTATTGTTAATTACAATATCATGCCAAGTTTTTTTTGGTTTTTAAATATTAATATTTAAAAGTTAATTGCTAGAAGTATAATTTTTTTAACCTGTTTGATAATTATGACTTATTTAACTACCTTCGCTTAAATTTTAAATACTTGAGTTATTATTTTTAACTTCATCAATATTTTAATGTTTATCTATATGAATATTAAATTGACTTAACAATTTTTTAAAACAAAATTCCTTTTTAGCGTGTTTTCCTGTGGCTGGATTTTCCATTGGATAATTACTTGCTATTTTGATTAATAAAATGTTTATTATAATTTCAACTTTTAAAAAATAAAAAAATTTTTACTGAATTTATCGCTAACTTCTTAATATAATTATTTATTTGGAGGTGCCTCATCAACTTTAAATAAATATTCATTCCATTTTTACATTGGCAAATAAGCATGTATTATACCTACACCTATTCCAATATAAATATAAACTGAAACTGATTTGAATCCATCCTGTAATAATGCCGAAAAAATAAGACAGGATATCTATTTAAAATATACAATATATAAATATTTTTTGTGTATAATTATAATTATTTTTATTAATTATTTTTTTAATTTTTCCTATACTATAAATTAAATATAGTACACTATAAATTGGAAGTACGTATTCTATCATTTCCGTCATTTCTATGGATAATTCAGCACTTAAGCTATATTTTATAGAATTTCGCCTTAAAACATTATACTAAAAATTAATTAAATAATATTTTTTAAAAACCGATATAATAATTAAATTTTTTTATAAAATACTTTATTTATCCAATAGTATAAAATTAAACCAATTCCCGAAATAAGTATGCCTAATGGTATAATAGGCGAGTAAAAAGCAACTAAATACATAGTTTATAATATTTTTGCATATTTAAGGTCAATCTCAAATGGGAACTCTTCATAAAGCTCATTTAATTCTTACTAAGTCAATACACTTTTATTATGCTTTATTTCTTCCATTTTTCTTTATCCTTTTTTTACCCATCCCTTAAAAAAAATAAGTTCTACAAAAAAAAGGGCGAAAGCATTTGTTATAAATACATATATTTAATTGGTGGCGATTCTACCTTTTTAGTTAAATTTTTAATAGTAAACAAATAAATTTTTATCTCAATTTTAATTTCAATTAATTTTAGTTTTAATTATAATTTTAATTATTTATGCGTAACTGTTATTAATAAATAAATAATATTTTTATTACCTCTTCCAAAACATCTTTCAAAATAAGAGCCCTATGTGAAAAGTATATTAACTAAAAATGTTATAAAAGCTGTGTTAATAAATTATCCTATGGCTAATTTTTTCGCAAAACTTATTTTAAATTCTGTCATTGTATAGCAGCCTTCAATTCTTAAAAAATTTAAATTTATATTTCATAATTTTTTAAAAATTTAGCAATTAATATATTATCATTAATTTTAGCCAAAATATAATAAATTAAAGTTATTATTTAAATTAAATATAATTAAAATAAAAATATATTAATTATTATTATAATTAAAATAAAAATATATTAATTATTATTTTACTAAGTGACTATTTATAAAATAGTTTCAAGTCCACTATTAAGTCCACAAATAACTATAGATAAACCTATACTTGATAGTTAAATCCATATTTAATTGACATCTTTTTAAACTAAATCTTATTGAGCTATCATAAGTAAGCCAACAATTACAAAACAAAATATTAATATAATTATTGTTATTAAATAGCTTTTAACAATTTTATGTACTTTTTATTTTTTATTAAAGTGCAAGTTTTACCAAAATACGTCACTAGGATATGGAGCTTATTTTACTGTTAAATTATAGCCATGAAATTAAAGCTCATCTAATTTATTTTTAGGTAAAGTTTTTTAAAATTTTTTGCTGAAAAATTCTACTAAAGCTTCTTTTGCTAAAAATAGGTAATTATTGTAAATTTAGTTAGAAATTATTTAAAATTATAATTTTAGTGGTTTACACTTTATATTATTCAAGTATTTATATTAAATATAGTTATATTATTTTATTTATTTACCTTATTCAGATTCAACAGATACAAAGGCCCACCCTGCAAAGTGATTTGACATAAATTATTAGCCTTTTCCATCTATATACTTATCCTATAAGTCATTGTATTCATCTTCAAATTTTTGAATTTAACTATCTAAATTTTATAAATTAATTCCATTTTAAAATTTTCCATGCCTATGGTAATATTCCAAATGCTTTTTCTTATTTTGTATAGCTTTATTTATTTTATGATTAATTTGCTACAATTCTGAGATGTCATAACATAAATTTACTTATGTAACTTTATAATGCTCAACTTTTAAATTTTTCATGCTATTTTAATAATTTTTTACAATTTACATTAAAATTTATTCAAAATATAATTTTAGATCATCATCATAATCGTCATTAATAGCTTAAAAGTTAAGTGGAATATTTCCAACCTATTATTAACAATAAATAACGTTTAATATATCATTTTAAAAATATATAATATATAAATATATATATATAATTTTCTATTTCTACTATAACTGTATAATCATTTGCTGCAATATCCTCTTCATCACATTCATTATCCATTTTTCTTTAACTTTTTCTAAAAAATTACAATAAGACAATAATAACAAATATCGTAGTCATATTTAAAATATCCTATGCCTTAAATTAAAAAAAAATTTATTTAATAAATTTTATAAATTTATAATTAAATATTTCATTTTTATTATTTTTATACTTTCATTAATTATTTTTTATTTTTTTTATTTGCCAAACTAAATCCAATACTCCAGTCACTAGAATCTCCATCTCCGAACCAATAATTAGTTATAATATTATAACAACCTGATGCCATCAATAATAGACTTAAAAATATGACACAATATATTAAAAATTCAAAAAATAAAGCATATCCACTTCCTAAAAAGGATAACTCTTTTAAATCACAATTAATTTTCAACAATTATTTTTCCACATTTCTTGCACAACAATTACAAATTTTATTTGATTAATTTTACTTTTCTAATCCTACAATACAAGCTTTCTTTAAAAAATAAATTTAAAAATCTAATGACAAAAATTTTTTATAAAATTAATAAAATATATATAAAAATTAATAATACAAAAAGTTTAATAAAAAATAGGTTTATATAATATAATTATTTATAAATTTTTATAATAAGTATATAATTTACTAGTTTTGATTAAAATAATTATGATAATTTTAATATATAATTAGTACACCATGCATTTTAGCTTCTTCAAAGTTAGGAGGAATTTTGTATGGATTATATTTCATTTAAGTGATTTATTCTTTAAATATACTTGACTATTTTTTATCTAATTGATTGATATTTTTTTTTAATAAAGTAGGACTTTTTATTTCTGGTATTATGTCAAAGTTAATAATATTTTCTTATTCTTTGATTGAAAAGTGATCATCATTTTATTTTTCTTTTTATTAAATATATATAATAATAGAAAATAAATTTATTTGAAAAATAGACTAATAAAACATTACCAGTTTTTAATGAGCTAAATTTATCTTTGTATTTGTTTAGTTCATTATTAGACATTTTATCTTGTATGTTAAATTTTTTAATTTTATATTATTTTTAAAATTTTATATTATAAAATAAAATTTTCTTTTTTTATATTTTATATTTTGAAGTTAAAAAATATTATAATTATTTTTGATTTAGGAAAAAATATTCTAGTATTAAATTAAAAAAATTATAAAAATAAAATTTAGTAAATTGCAATACTTTTATTAAAAAATAGAAAATTATTTTTTAATTATAAAAAACTGCATAAAGATAATAAAATAATAGAAAAATAAAAAATAATAAATTTCATTATTATTTAATATATATATACTATAAAATAAACAATAAACTTATATTATTGGAATATATATTATTTTTAAAAATAAAATATAAATTAAAATAAACCACAAATTAAGCGAAATTTTAGTATACTTTAACAAATCTTAAAATAACTTAACAAATATAATTAATATACAATAAATAATATCTTTTATCATACATTTATATTTGGATTTACTCATTCTAATTTTTCGCATAAACCTTTACCCCATTCAAAAGCAGCAAATGTTAATGCATTAACAAAACAAGCTCTTACCAAACAAATAGCAATTCCATTAGTAAAACCTTTAACCCCTAATTATTCAAAAGTGTCTTTTGTACAAAATCTTAAACTATTATATTTGGGATTTGTTAAACTATCGGCTTATTATCTAGATTTTATTACGTCAACGGGGAAAGTTGAAACCCAACAACCTAATCCTCCTAATGCACCTGCTAATAATTAAACAGAAGTTCTGTAAGCTGATCCTTTATCTGGATTTTAAAGACCTTCCAAAGTTTTTGTGTAGAATGTGAAATAAAAACCTACAAAAATAAAAAAATAAATAAATAAAATTTTAAAAATAAAATAAAAATATTTGATTTTAAAAATGCTAAACCAAAAGAAAAAACTAAACTCTTTCACTATTTTTAAACTTATTTTTTAAAATATTAATATATATAATAATAAAAATGAATAAGCTTTAAATTTTAATATAATCATATTTATTTTTTGTATTATTATAACATTACAGTTCCCTATAGATTCTCTTATGGCTGTGGCAACCCAGGCCCTATAAACTCCTAAAACACCATTATGTTTTATTATTTATCGAACAACATCCAAATTTCCTTTAAATTAACCTTTTGCTGATGTTTACATTTAAATTCTTATATATTCAGTGGGAGTAGAAACTAATGATTGTCCAAATCCAGCTAAAAAACTGCAAATTAACAACGATTTTAATTTAATATTTTCTGTTTATTCTTTTTTCTAATAAAATTAAATTATGCTATATTTATAAAAAAAAGTATGATATTTTTACCTTAAAGTAATTTTTAGCTTTTTCAAATATTCCAAATTATACTGAACATTATAAACTGATCATAAATAATGGAGTTAAAGTTCCTAAAAAAATAAAATAATAGTTTTATAAATATTATTAAATTCTATTATTATTTAATTTAAAAATAGAATTTAATTTATTAATATTTATATATATGTTACCTTTGTAAAGTCCAAAAATACCATCTTTTTATATTAAATCTTTCCCAATAGATAATGCATTTTATTTCATTCCTTTTTATTAATTTTATTATCTGACTTTAATAATATCGAAAGGCTAACCACTCAAAACTTGTGCAATACCTAATTTTTTAATTTTAATATAATTTTATATTTTTTATAAGTTTTAAAAAAAAAATATATTTTTGTCAATTATTTTAATTGAAGAATTTTTTATTATCAAATTTATTTCATCCATATTTAATACTATATTAATAATGTTTACTATTTCTTTATAAAAATATAGTAATTTAAGGATAAGAATTTTAGATATTTTTTTACCTCCTATACTTCCGGCTATAAAACCTTTATATTAGCCAATTATAGACTTATCTTTATTTTTTTATTATGATTAGGTGCTCATTTATGTTTTATGTCAGTTAAAATTTTATTTTTATTTTATTTTTAAGATAATTTTATTATTTTTTTTTTATTCTAATAAATATTGTTTATTATTTTAAATAATTTATATATTTTTTTATTTAAAATTACTAGCTTTTTTAATAATATATTTGTGTAAAAATATTAAATTTATTGATTTGTTAATAAGATTTAATAGTTTTTTATATTTTAACAAATTTATGATATACAATAATTCATTTATTTCGATCATTGTTACACATTAAATTTATGAATTTATTATTTAAGTCTAGATTTATATTCTAATAATGTATTATTTTAATTAAATAATCTAATTTATATATTTAAATTTATGTGAAAATTTAACTCAAAAACGGTATTTAAAAAACAATTTTATAAACTATATTTTATTTACTCAATATTATACACTATAGAGTTATTTTTACAGCATTATTTAAAATATTAAAAGTATAAATTCAATAAAATTATTTTAAAAATTTTTAATTTATTCTATTAAACTTAATAATTCAATTATAGAAACTATATTATAAATCATATTTTATTAGTTTAACATCGATTACACTTTATTCTGTAATAAAAATTTTTATTATTACACTTAATACAATACCAATCAAGTTATTTTTTTTATTTTAATGTTAAGTTTTTACATTATTCTTGTATTTTTACTTATGTTTGTATTTATTCAATATTTTTATTATTATTTCGAAAGTCTCCATGTATTTTAAATATAAAATTATTTCTATTTTTTTTAATTTACTAATTCTATTAAAATTCATGTCCAACTTGATTTTAGGAATTTTATTATTATGTACCAAAATTATCTTAATTATAGGAATTAAATTAATTTATAACTCCAAAATCTTATGATTAGTTATTATTTTGTACAGTAATTTAATGTTCTAATTATTTTTAATTCACTATATCAATTAATGTGGAAATATTAGGTATATTTTAAAAACTATTAGTTTTACTGTATTAATCTTAATTTTAATCATTTTCTTGATAAAATTATTAACAATTATAATTGTTTTAATTATGGTTTTCAATGTCATTAAAAAATTTAAATGCTATATTATTATTATCATTTTGTATATGTTTTATTAAATGAAAGGGACTTGATTATTATAATTTTTGTTTTTCTTAATTTTTAAAGCTTTATTCTGAATATAAATTATCTTAGCTATTAGCTTCATTTATAATATTTTTATCTAAAGAATTAGAAGATTTTTATTATTATTGTAAGTTTTAATATTATTAAATTTATGAATTTTATAATTTAACACTGATTGGTTTTAAATTGTTATTTTAAATTTAATTAGAAAGAATACTTTTATCGTTTAATTCTTAACATTTCTCATTTATTTTAAGGTTGAAAGGACTTTTGTAATGTTATATTAATAATTAATAGTAATTATCATTATAATAAAAAAAAAATTTAAATATTTTTAATAAATTACTTGCTAAAATTAAGAAATTAATTATTTTATGTTTATAAACATGCTAAATTTCGATCATTCTTACAATTTTATTATCTCTACTATTTACATCTATTACAATTTTATCGAAATGAATAATTCATATTTTAACATTTTTAACAAATCCAGTCTTATTTTTACCTTATTTTTTTGTTAATTTTATAATAAATTATATAATTATTATTATTATCTTTAATTAATTTAATATTTATTTAACAAATAAATTTATTTTCAAAGTTTTAATATAGTTTAGTATTAATATTTAAATATAAATTTTTTATATATATATTTAAATTACATTTTATCACCATCCATATTGAATAGTCTAACACTTTAAAAGTCATTTTTATATTTTTCTTAATATAAATTAGTTTTACTTTACGATTATATTTCTTATTCTTATCCACTAATTTAAAATAATTTGTTAATAAATTTTAAAATATAAATTATTCTAATATAAATTAATTACCTTATTTGTAAATTATTTATAAATTAGGATTCTTAATCATAAAATCCAATGTTTTAAGTTTAAGAGTACATTTTTATATATAATTCTCTGTATTTTTTTATATATATTTATTTTTATTTTTTTATTTTTATTTGTTCTTTCAAATACATTATAAATAATTATTATAATCAAAAAATATATACACGAAATATTTATTATAATAATTTATGATATAATTAAATGTATTATAATGTTCAAATCATTTTTAAATAAAAAAATCCTATTATAATTTAGAAATAAATCTATCTTTTATTTTAAATGTAATGAGGCATTTTATTATATATTTTATAATAATATTATTGATAATCTCTAAATGCATATATTAAAATTTTTTTCATATAAAAATATGGCTCAAATTATTATAAAAAAAACTATTTTTAGATTCTTATTGTTAAACTATTTGTAATAAAAAGTTAGTTAAAAATTTTTATCTGAGTAATTTATTTTTATATTTAAAACTAAACCTAATATAATATACTCAAAAAAGATTATTACTCTATAATCAAATATTTCAAATTCTAAAGTAAATAAATAGATTTTTATGTCATAAATACATCAATTATTAATTTAACAGAAAAAGTAAAAGATATTGAAAAAGTAAAAATAATTGAATGAATAGAAACAATATTTTTAAATAATATAATTGATTAAAGATACAATAGGAATATATTAATTGTTCATCCTTTGTATAATAATTAATTGCGTAAAATTATTTTTATAATTATAATGAAAACTTTATTTCGCACCAATAAACTTTAAATAAGTTCTATTAAATTTTTATTTTTCTAATTAATTAATTATCATTAATACCAAATTTTTAAAATAATAAAACAACATTTTTAATAATAACAATTTTTTAAAATAAATTAAAATTCAAAATAAATTAAATTATGTCATCATCAGAAGAAGAAGATTTAAGCGGTAATTATAAAGGCATAGTTAAATTATACACTCTAATTTATTGGATATAAATATATAGATACATATAAAATAAAATTTAATATTTCAAATCCTAAACTTTATTTTATAAATATAAAAATAATTGAGCCAAACTACCAACAAACAAATTCTTCATTATAAATTTAAAAATTTATAAATATCAAAATATTTTTTTATAAAAATATATTATAAAAGACAAATTAAATAAAAGAAAGTCATCTATTTTATAATAAATATTTTTTTAAGGTTCAGGATCTGCTTCAGGTTCTCAAGAAGAGTCAAATTCTTAGTCTGATTCTGGCAGTGAAAATTCCTAATCAGGATCTGAAAATTCAGAATCTGGTTCTGGAAATTCCGAATCTGGTTCAGAAAATTCTGAATCTGGATCTGGATCTGGCTCTGATGAAAAAGAAGAAAGTGGTAGTTAAAGTGGAGTTTAAGAAACGGATTAAACTGATAAAAATATAATAGAAAATAAAATGCTTGAAGATGATTTATTTAGTACTTATCTTTTTTATATATATATTTTTTTGATTGAAATTAAAAATTTATATAAAAAAATGAAAGTTTTTATTTGGTTATTATTATTATATAAAATAGCCCCAGGAAAATAAGTCAGTTTTAGAGTTAAAGAGCCAACTATTAGTGGGATTTTAAATGAAATTGAAAGTATATCTAGTTAGGTAAATGGATTTATTTCGACTTTTAATTCAAGTTAAGATATAAATGGTGGAAATTATTATAATAATATAAATAAATATAATTAAAGTTATGGTAATTACAGGTTTTAGTCAGATTTAATGAAAAATAATAATGATAATTTTTAAAATAATTCTCCAACTGCTTAGTTTGCAAAATAAACTTCGTAAAGCGGGTATTTTCCTAATAATTTCAGTGAAATACCGAAAAAATAAGAAGTATATAAAGAAGCATATAAAGATGCTTATAAAGACGCCTATGATACGGTTGTGAAAAATTAAATTAAAAAGCCATAATAACATTCATTGGAATCTATGGTATAAAGTCAACAATTGGAATAAGAAGAACTTGAAAAATTAAAAAAACATGAAAATGAAAAAATGGAATAAAAATTATAAGAAGACGAATATATAAAAAAATAATAGGAAGAAAATTTAAAAATGTCAAAGGATGTATAAGAATTAAGAGCATAAATGTAAGACGAAGATCATAGAAAATTAATGGAGTTAGAAGAAAAACTAAAGAAAAGAAAAGGATATAAAATAAGAGAAGAGTCATAAAAAATTATTGATAATTATTATAAAAAATTATACAGACCGAAATCACAGTAATTTTAATAACCATAGTAGTTAAATATGTCAAATAATATAAATAATTAAAGAACAAATTCATTATGTAAAAAATATATATAAAAATAAACTTTAAAAAATACCTTATATATAAGTTTATTTTAAAATAAATTAAAAAATTTTTATTTATTTAAATAGATAATTAAACAACTTAGTAAAAAACCAAGTAAGAATACTTATAAGACAGTAATTAAAATATTTTTAAAAATCTTTAAATATTATTTATCAATATTTAATAATTTAATTTATAATAGAATTTTTGAGATCTTATGGACCAGCTTAAAATTAATTTTTATGAATACTGTCGCTTTATAAATTTAATTGTATTATTATATAATGGATATTTTAAATTTTATAATATATTTTACCTATATGTATAGATAAAATTTACCTGCTAATATTATATTGTTTATAAAATATTTTAAGACTATAAAAAATTATATAGGAAATTACAGTTTAATTTTTATCCTCCAAAATATAGAAATATAGTATTTATCAGATTTTTTTCAAAATTAATTTATTAGATTTAATATTAGAAATAATTGGTTTTGTTAATTTTAAATATTATGATAATAGAACAAAATTAAGAAAAAATTATATAAATTATAATAACCATACTTGTATTCTTAGTGATAATGCCTCCAAAAAAATCGAGTGTTAATAAGAATAAAGCAAAATAATCTAAGTCCTAAGAAAGGCAATAATAAATATCTAATAAAAATTTGGCTTAAATATACGGTAAATAATTAGAATAAAATATCAAATATTATAATTAAAAAAATTTATTTTAGGTAAAAATTAAAATTAAACAAGACATTTAATATTTTATATTTTAACAGATGAAAGAGTGAAACAAAAATCTCTAGAGGAATTAATTATATAACCTAGTTTATTTGTAACTAGGTAAAATGGAGCTTATACTAGTAAATATAAATTGGATAAATAATTGGGAGAAGGTGCTTTTGGTTAAGTTCATAAAGTTATATCATTATAAGATAAAAAAGATGTAAAAGCCATGAAAATAATAAAAAAAGAAAGTATTCCTGAATTAGAAAGGAAAAATTTTAATAATGAAATAGAAGTTTAAAAAACGGTAAAAAATAAAAATAAATTTTTAGTTTATAAAATATCAATTATATCAATAATATAAAAAATATTCTACTATATTTATTTTTATAAATATTTAATAGATAAAACTTATATATTTATTTAAACATAAATTATTTAAATTTTAAGTAGTTTTAATATAAAGTATAAAAAATTACTATATATATAAATTCTATTTTATCAATAGTTGGACCATAAAAATATAGTAAAACTATATGAATATTATGAAGATGCAGAAAATATATATGTTATTACTGAATTTTTTGACGGACTGGATTTGGTAGATGCTATAACATAAGGGGACCATTTTACAGAAAGTTAGGCCGCTGAAATTATACACTAGGTTTTAGAAGGTTTAAGTTATTCTCATAAAAAAAAAGTTATGCATCGAGATATAAAGCCAGAAAATATCATGGTTTCTAAATCTAGTCCCAAATAAGTTAAAATAATTGATTGGGGATTTTCGGCTAGTTTTTAAAATAAATTGTAAAAAGCTTGTGGGTCTTTGGATTATGTGTAAATTTTAATACATATTATTGATAAATAAAGTTTATAATATTTTATATTGTTTTTTTACATAAGATTAATTAAACTTATAGTATAAGTTTTTTTGTACTAATAAAAAATTTATTAATTAGATTTTTAAAAATAAGAATATAAATTTATATTATTGATTAAAAATAGAGCACCTGAGGTATTAACTTAAGATTTTTATGATGAAAAAAGAGATGTATGGAGTGTTGGATGTGTTTTATATGTATTATTAGCAAGAAGTGCTCCATATACAATTTTATCTAAAGATGAAATAATAGGTGATTCAGTATATCACATATCTGGAGACGATGAAACCAGAAAAAATATAATAAGTAAGTATTTTATTAGTTTTGAATAAATATTTTTTTTAAACTTTAAATATTATTTATTTCTTCATATGAAATTTATAATTAGGAGGTAAACCAAATTTAAAACACCCATTATTAAAAGATATTAGCGATGAAGGAAAAAATTTTATAAAAAGACTTTTAACTTATAAGCCTGAAAAAAGGCCTAGTTCTGAAGAGGCTTTGAATGACCCTTGGTTTGATTTAATGTTAAAAAATTAAAATAATTAAATATAAGAAAAATAAAAGAAGCTTAGTTTAAACAGTCTAAAATAATTTAATGTACACCATAAATTACAACAAGCAACTTTAAGTTATTTAGCCTCCTAAAAAATAAGTCATTAAGAAAGTTAAAAATTATAAAAAACTTTCGCTGAATTAGACGAAAATAATGTAAAAAAAGTTTAAAAATATATATATTAATAATTATATGGAAAAATATATAATAAATAATAAATTAAGTTATTTTATATTGAAATTAATATTTTAGGATGGAATGTTATCGAAAGATGAATTAATTAAAGGATATAGTTAATTATACAGTAAAGAAGTTGCAGAAAGAGTTACTTAAGAAATTTTTGACATAATTGATGTAGATTAAAATGGTACTATTGATTATAATGAATTTATATCTGCCACTATGAATTTAAAAACTGCTTTATCTTAAAAGAATTTAAAATAAGTAATATCACTTTAATTACATTAAGTATTTTTTTTATTTTTTAAAAATTTATTAAATTATTTTTAATATAAATTCTTTTTTTATATTTATTTTATGGTATTAATAATTATTTTTTTATTTTTTAGGCATTTTAACTCTTTGATTTGGATGGGGATGGATTTATTACAGCAAAGGAAATCAAAACTGTTTTAGATAATGGTAAAACTAAAAATGCAAAAATTTGGGCTGATTTAATTAAAGAAGCAGATACAGATGGAGATGGATAAATTTCTTTTTAAGAATTTTTAAAATTTATGAAGACAATTGATTAATCTAAAAAAAAAACCAATTGACTTATATATTAACTGATAAAAATAAAAATAAATTTAATTATGTAAATAGCTTTAGGGATTTTTATATACTCACCCTATTTTCCTTATAATAAATTTTATATTTAATAAAAGAAAATTAATTTCCACTTACTATTATTATATAATATTATTCTACTAATTTAATTTTGCAAGAAACCTAAAATAATTCTTTTTATCAAGGCTTATAAAAGTAAATAAATATTACTATCTAATAAAAATCAATAAATATTATGGATTTATATTATTTAACATTATAAACAAAAAATCAAAAAAGAAAAAAAAAAAAAAGACTGATATCAAAATAAATAAAATAAAATAAATAAAACAAAAAAAAAACAAGTAAAATAAAATTTGAATGTAAAATAATCATCAAAGTTCTAAAATCTTAGGCAACAGTAATATTTAAGGACAAAGTCAAGTTCAAAATAATATTTAACCTATAGATGAAAATAATTGGGCAAAATCTCAAGTTTTACAAGCAATTATGTTAAAACCCGAATTAGGTTAATACCATTAAATGATAGATTCAACTATAAATGAAAAATATTAAATTATTGCAACAGGTTCTTTAACCGGTGATATCATATTATGGGATTATTCTTAGGTAATAAAAAAAAAAATCCATTGTTTATTTTTATATATATATAAAATTTAACAAAAAAATAATTAATATTTTAATTTTAATTGGATGATTAAAATATTTTAATAAATATAAGAAAAAACAAATTTTTTAAGTAAAGAATTTAATGCTTTTAGTTTTAATGTCAGGATAATTATAAATTTTATTTAATTGTATAATTATTTCCTAATTTATACTTATATATTTAATGTTTATAACATATATTTAAATTAGAATAAGAGCTATTTAAAAGATGAGGAGGATTTAGAACAATTTAAAAATACTTAGGAAATTTCAGAAAATTTAATACCTTATTAATTTTTAGTCCCTTGTTTATCTTAATCAGTAGGGCAAGTTACAGCCATGCTTTTTATTGAAAATCATATTATATAATATTTAGTAAATAAAATTAAGATTTTACTACCAAAATTATAAAGTTAAGTATAATGATTTTATTTTTTAAAAATTTTTATTATATATAAAAAGGATTAAAGTAAAATTTGTCTATTCACAGTTCATTTGGATAATAGAGTAAGATTGTGGAATATATAAGATGGAAGATGTTTTAATATTTCATCTCATTAAATGTTTAAAGGTTAAATAAATTATGCAATTCCATTAAAAGAAAATTATTCTAGGTTTATTTTGCTAGGAGGTAATAAAATTTAAAATAATAAAATAAATAAAAAATTTTAAAATTATTTATATAACTTTTTAATATAAGGAACTAGAGGCATATTATATGTTTTTGATACTTGGACAATGAAAGAAATAAGTATTTTGTAATTGTCGAAAGAAGATGTTATTTTTCAAATATGTGGGATTTAGATTGATTATAAGAATAAATATATTTATGTAATAGATTCAAATAATGAAATATATTAAATTAGTTATTAAGATTTTGATAAAATAGAATATAATATATATGAAAATTTCGTAAAGTAATAAAACAAGTATGATAAAGAAATATAATAATCCAAGTTACAAGTAGAATATAAATTAAAATTATAGCATATGGAAAAACCAACTGACTTATTATATGACGAAAAAAATGATTTATTAATTATACCTGTGGAATAAAACATATATTTTTACAAAAAGAGTAATTTAATTGAAAAAATGGTTTAACAAAAAGAAGAAGATGAATTAAAAAAACAGAGAGCCAAATAGTTTTAACTAGAATTCATGAAATTTAATGAAACTTTTTTCAAAGGCAATAATTACACACAATAATTAGAGGATATAGATAAAAAAAAAAAAGAAGATGAAAAAAATAAAAAACCCGAAGTTCTTTTAAATTATTTAATTCTTCAAAATTACGCAAAATATTAATATTAAGATATTAAAATTGTTTATCACAATGGATAGTAATTCTATTTAATTTCTACAAAGGTAATTTATTTATTATAAACATTATTGTCTATATAATATTTTTTTTAAATTTGAGTTTATTTTTAGCCTATTATTTTTAGTATCCATTTTCATAATTATTAATACACCTTAAAATGATCATTTTTTTAGAAATTTAAATAAAATTTTGATTTATATTTACTTTATTTTTATAATTTTTTTATAAATTAGGAAGGTTCTGCTTTTGTTCTTTCTTATTCTTCGCTTTTAAAACTCTTTGAAGTTATTGAACTAGCAAAACCTGATGATGTTAACTTCAGTTTTCCGGGATTTTCTTTTTATAAATCTGTAAATAAAGATATAGATTTTTAATTTAATATTCAAAAATTATCTATAATTTAATTTTTATTATATTAAGAGCAATTAATGTTATGCGTAAGTAACTTTTAAAATGGTTGAAATAGTTACTAGAGCAGAAGGAGATTCAAATAATCCAAAATTAGAAGAATATTTATAAAAATAAGTTATTAATATAAATTAAGTAACAAAGCAGAATAAATATAGTAATTTATTTAGTTTTGATTTACTGAATTCAAATTATGAAAGTTATAATTTAGCTGAATTTATTGATAAAAATATTGAAAAAATTGATGTGATATTGGGTTCTTATAAAATTTAATTACAATAAATATAGGAGTAAGATGAAAAATAATAAGATTTGGCAAAAATACACGAAAATTACTATAAAAACCCTTTCAGCAAAGAAGAAATGGAAGAGCAATCTTTAATTGAATTAAAATCTAATGGGTATATATTGATTTGTAAAATTGAAAAAAAAGTTGCTTTAAATTCAAGCTTGTTAGAATTAAATACAACTGGGATTAGTTTGACTACTAAAGTTCCCGAAATATGCTCATTTAAATTTAAAAACCTAACAATAGGACCTAATTTAAAAAATTCTTTTAATATTGTAAATAAAAAGAAAATTTTTTTTATAAAATATTAAATTAAAATAAAAATTGAACAATTTCTTATAAATTCAATTTTATTAATATCAAATTTTAAATAATAAAAATAATAATTTTTTCTATATTTTTTAGTTTCATCCAAAATTTAAAGAAGATTTTAAATAAGCATTTGAAGATCATATATAAGAGGATATAGTTACTATTACATAAACTGGTTTTATAGACGAAAAAGATCCCATTTTTTTCGTTGGTACATCGAGTGGAATGGTTTATGCTTTCCCATTACTTTATTCTTTAAATAAGAATTATTACTAATTTTTTAAATTAAATTTAAAAAGTCACTAGGAAGAGTAAAATAAAATCGGGATAGTTTTTATGCAATTAATTAATAATAATTTAATAATTAGCCAAGAAAATGGGTTTTTAACTGTTCTTAATTTAGAAAATTTAATCTTGATATAATAAATAGATGTTTAAAATTAAGAATAATAGTAGCAAAATTAAAATGAAAAAGAAAGTGCTTAGGAAAAAACTTTTGTTATAAATGATTTATCCAACTAAATTATTCTTTAGTCAAAATTAAATATGCCCATTAAAAGAATTAAAAAAATATAAATATTAGAAAGTCTTTTAAAAGAATGCCAAGATAAAGAATTAATTTAATTAGGAAAATAAACTATAAATAATTAGGTAACTTATCTATAAATATATTTATTTAAATTATATTATACAAATATGAATTTTATTATATATGTTTAATTTCATAATTTTTGTAAAAGTTTGCTCTAATTTAAATGAATAATAATATTACTATTATTTCTACTGAAAAAAAAGAAGTAGAATATGAGTTAAGAGATCCTGGACAAGGTAGCATATATATTGTATTTTATCATTTCATAATGGATTATTATGTCATATTAACAAGTAATGGATATTTACATTTTTGGTCATTAGGAAGTGGAAGGTAGTTAAATTAAAAATATTTTTGATTTTATAAAATTTAATTTTAATTTAAGCTAATTATAGTTTTAACTAATTTTTGAATAAAATTATTCTTATAAATTTTTTATACAATAAAATAGATTCGAAAGAACGGAATTAGTTAATAACTATAAATAGATTTTTGACATTGAAAGTTTGATATATAAAAACTAGTAGGGAATTGTAGACACGAACAGATTTTACTATTTCGAAAAATAATAGCCATAAATTTCTTAATATCATTCTATTTTAGAGTTTTAAAACCGATACCACGAGTCTGTAGTAAATATGTTCGAAGAAAATTCAAAAATCGAAAAAACTCATAATAGACATGGATTTGAAACCCTAGGTGATTTGTCTAAAATTTAACTTGAAGATGAAAATTTAAGTCATTTAATTTGGAGTCTTTTGGAAAGAATTCACTTGCAAAATTTAAGTTTAGGAAAAAAAGTAGGTATGAATATTTTAAAAGTGCACATGAATCCATAAAGAACTGAAAACTATTATAATAGTAATAATATTTTGTACGTTGACTGTAAATTTCACAATAGTAAAATACAGGAGCTTTTTGAAAATTCTAATGATAAATCTGAGCATAAATTATTCTCATACATGCCTTATTTGTTTCCTTGGGGGGCTAATGCAAAATTAGATGAAGAAGTAATTTATTTAAAAATATAAAAGTTAAAAATAAATACTTTTTAATTAATTAAAATATATTTTAATATAATTAAATTAATTTTTTATATTTAAAATTATATAATATTTATGAAAAACTTTATTAGGCGACTAAAAAGTTAAGAATAAAAAGATCTGTAATTTAATACGAAGTGGGCGTAATTGGTTTAGCAAATTGTTTTTCTTTTAGTATGAAAAAGGCTTATTAGCAATAATAAATGGAAAAATAATAGGATTTAGAGTAATTGGTTGGGTAAAATAAAAATGAAAGTCAAGAAATTAAAGAAATTGATGAAAAAGAAATAAAAAATACAAACTAAGATAAAAAATAAATTGAACAATCTTAAATTTATAATAAAGAGAGTAATTAATTTTCGATCAGCAGTTTTGTTACTTCTAACATATCAGTTGCAATTTTATTAAATTTACATTAAAGAAGGTAAATAAAAAATAGCAGTCAGGTTTAAGAAATAATTTTAAGGGTTTGGGAACTTTTAACGAAAAATAAGAAATAGGTTTCAGAAAATTTTCAAAAATAAAATTGTTTAGTTTTATCTAGATTTTCAATAGATAATTCTAATTTTGTTATGAATTCAGCTATGGAACTAATAATTTTTTCAATAAGATGCAAAGAACAAAATTATTAAAATTTAAAACAAATAATGTAGTTTTTATAAGATGAAAATAATTATAGAAACGAACATTAAGATTTGAATACTTCAAGTATAAATATTATTGAAATGGTATGGCTTATATACATAAATTACATAGCGGCCTAGGATAGCGAATAAAAATAATAAATTCCAAACTCCTTACAAAATATAATTATAAATGGGATTAATTTTAAATTATGCCTTTAAAATCCCAATTTAGTAGCAATTTGTATGAAAATTATATCGGAATCAAAAGATAATATAAAAATATAAGATCGTAAAGTTTTACTTAGACAATTAATGTATATATATTTTCACTATAATACCAGTAAAGAAAGTTTAGATATTTTAACTTAATAGCCGGGAATTAAAGTAAAAAGAAAAATTTTAGAAATGTTTTATAAATAATCACCATAAACTAGGCAAAGAATGAAAATTATGACAATTAGGTAAACTAAATAAAAAATTATAATTTATATATTTTTTTCAATCTTTTTAATAATATTTTATATTTGTATTTTATTAAAAATTAGGACTATAATTCATATATCGAAAATTGACTTAAAAGAATTCTTTTCACTAATAAAAACTGAAATTACATAAATTGAAAATCACCAATTATATCCTTGTTCTGTTATTGATATAATAAAAAATTTCATTAAATAATCATTTGCCGATGCTTAAAAACATCTACCATTTTTTATTGAAATTATATTAAAGTAATTAAATATCATTTTTTTTATTATATATTTATGATAATTTATTAATTATATTTTTTTTTATAAAATCTTATATAATTTATATCATAATTATAAAGATCATTGGATCCTAATTAGCCTAGTTAAAGAAAGATTTGTCATTAATCTGCAAATACAGCTTTATAAACTATTTGTTTGTAATATTAAAATGTATCATTTTTAGGATAAGAATAGGTAAAAATATTGATATATAAATTTTTAAAAATTGCTAAAAAATTATGTTTATTTCTATTTATTAATAAAGAAATTAGCTGTGGGTGCTTACAATTAAACTGGATAATCACAAATAATAATTTACGATTTAAGGTAGGCTTCAAAATGGCTGTTATTAGAAGGGTAATTAAAATTAATATTTATATATATAATAATTTCTAATATATTATTTATAAAAAATAAAATAATAGCCATAAATTTCTATATATTTTTTATTTAATGTAGACATTAAGGTCCAGTAGCAGCAGTTAAATTTGATAGTAAAGGAAAACACATAGCTTCTTTTTCTTTTGTAGATAAATAAATTAAAATATGGAAAGTAGGATAAACAGGATTTTTTGGATCTATTTTAAATATGTCATCTAAAAAGATAAAAAGTTTTAACATCAATAATAGTTTTAAAGACATTAATAAGTAAAAAACTACCTTATAATGGAGCAATGATGATAAATTTATAAACTTATAAGTTGGAGATTTGCCCCCATTTTAATTTAAACTATGAAATTTATTGAATAAAAGATCATAAATAATTGAGTTTTAAATGCTAATTTATTAGTTTTTATTTATAAATTTTTAAAATAACAAATGATATATTTTATATTCTAAATTTATAAAATAAATATGAAATAACAAATAAAAATATGGTATCTATATTGAGTTACTTAAATAATTGTAATTAAAAATAATAGTTATATGTCTTCAAATTTCATTAATTTATATCATTATTATTTTAAATTTTTAGAGGGCTTAGATTTAATTTTAAATAGGTATGTCAAAATCTTATAAATTTATTTAATATTTGTATTAATTTTTGCTAGTATAAATGCTAAGAAATAATATTAAAATTATTACTTAAAAAGTTTTAGTTTATTTTTAAAAGAAATTAAACAGTCTTTTAATAATAATTGGGTAAAAATCTACAAAATAAATTTTATAATTATTCAAATAAACATCTTAAATATATAAAAACATTATATAATTTTATTTAATTAATATTATACTGATATTTAGTTAATATTTAATTTTTTGTATTTTATAATATATATTATAAACCTTTATAAGATTAATAAAAAATATTCACTTAAGATAATAATTGATTAATTAATTAGTTTTTTATTTTTTAACAATTCTCACAATAAATATGATAAAAAATCTAGTAAATTTAATGTGTATAATTATTTTATATTTTGTGAATGAGGAAAAAAAAAACTTGTATCATTTTTTTTAATTCACAACCAAATTTTAGTTATTTCTTTTAAGTAACGAAGAAGATCTATTTTAATAATTTTATTTCAATTTTTTCAATTTGGAAGAAGTATCTTTAATTTAATTACATTATTATTAAATTATCGTGTTATAATTATTATTATTACTTTTATTATTAATAATATTTGTATTAGCTTATAATTTAAAGGATTCACTTTTTCTAGAAGTAGTAACATCAGATTTTTGATTTTAACTATAGGTTTTAGTTCTGTTACTATTTAAATTTTTGTTTAAATTGGATAAATTTTAAATATTTTCTTTATTTTATTAAAAGTTATCGATATTTTAAAAAGCATTATTTATTTTATTTTGAGTTTTTTAGTCGAATTGTTCGTCATAATCATGAAAAGTATTTACAGTATGTGCTGTGTTCTCGTAAAAAGAGGTTTTACTATTAATTCTGTAACTAGTTTAATTACTGTTTTTTTGAATTAAATTACTATTATTGTTATGGAAAGAATTTTAACCTCTTTTTAAATTTAAATTACTATTTTTATTACTAAAGCTACAATTACTATTAAGAGTTTTATTATTTTTCTCAATTGAATTTGTTCTCATAATTTTTTAATTACTATTTTTTTTATTATTACTAGAATGTAATGTTTGATATTAATTGTTATGACTTATGGTTTTGTAGTTATCATACTTATTATTTGTATTATTATTAGTTATAAAACTGTTATTATTGGTTGTTATTAGGTTACTACCTTAAGATCTTTCTCTTTTCATTTTATTATTACTATAATTTGAACACTAAGTTTTATAATTTTCTTAATTATCAGATTTGTATTTGTTTAAAAGTAATTTTTAATATTATGAAGGATTAAGACAACTATTATTATTACTGATTAAATTTGGGTCCAAAAAGCTAGCATTATTACTTGTATTTTAGGAAATATTATGGCTTAAAAATTAATTACTGGATCGCGTATTAATATTTATTTAATTTTCTTGCTAATTAGAGGTATTTTAATTTTAAATTACGCTGTTAAAACTATTAGTATTGTTACTTTTATTATTATTCTAGAAGGTATATTAATTTTTTTTTTATTATAACATTTACAATTGTTTTTGGTTTTCAATTTGCTATTATTTTAAAAAATCTAATTTCTACTAACTATTCATTTAATTTTAATTTTATTATTAAACTAACATCGCGGATTATGTTCTTTAAGCACTGTTATTTTATTTATTTAATTCGTTTGAATTTTAAGTTTTTTACTAAATATTATGCTAAAATTATTAGAATTTATAGGTAGAACTTTCAGGTGTTATCATCATATATTTATTATAATTATTTTAAGAAGAAATTGTTGTGTCTTTGGTACTCGTAGTTAGACTACTCTAACAATTGTTCGAATTGTAGCTTTCTAGGTTTTTATTTAAAATATTTCCATACATTTTTGAAGTATTACTACTGTTATTGTTAAATGTTTTATAACCATTTTAAAGTTATTATTAATTTTTTATTTTTTAATTATAATTAATTTATTATAAAGTGGAATATGTTTCTTGTTCCTTTATAAGAGGTGATTAAATTTAATTCTGACTTTCTTAATTTGTTTATTATTATTAACTATCTAAATGGTCTTGGTATTCAATCTCTTAGTTATTTTGCATAAAAAATTCTTTTATTTATTTTTATTTTTCAAAATATTGTTATTATTGTTGCTAAATTTTTTCTAGCGAAGTACTGAATTAACTCATAATATTATTTTAAGACGTACTTTTTTCAATTATTTGATTAATTTCTATGCTTTCTTTTTCTTTACATTTTAATTTGTTTTAAAGTCTTAAATTTCCATTTTCTAATTCTTAAATTTTTTCCTTCAATTCTTTTATAATTTTGGTTTCTTTTTCTTCTAAATTTTTAAGTTATTAAGTCAGTTATTGTTCTTAGGTTTTTTTTTCAGTTTCACTTTATTTTACCAAAACATGCCTTTCTCTTAATTATCTCTCCTTTATTCTTAAAGCTATTTAGGGATGTTATAATAATTATTCAACATTTGGTCGTTTATTTTGATCTATTTAAATCATTATTTAACATAATTTTTAAAGCTCTTCTGAGTATCTCATTGGGAGTCTTTCAAATTTACCTGCTTTTATTTTAATAGCTAATGATAAATGATTTGTGGCTTCAAAAGGAGGTCTTAAGGCTGCCATTTCATAAAGTAGACATCCAGCTGACCTAATTATATAATAAATTAAATGAATAATTTTAATTTAAGTTATATGCATAAAAAATTTTATTTTAAATATTTTGTAATTATATTAAATTTTTATATTAAATTTATTTACCAAATATCTGATTTTTCATTATATTTAGCTTCATTAATTTATTCAGGAGACATGTAATAAGGGGTACCCACATGAGTGTAGGCAAAAACAGATTGATCTGACATTAACTTTGAAAGTCCAAAATCACCTAATTTAATATTATTTTAAGAATCTAAAAATATATTAGCTGGTTTTAAATCTCGGTGTAAAATTTTTCCACTTTTTCTATTATGACATTCATTAAGAGCAGTTAAAATTTAGGTAAATATTTTCCAAATCACATCTTCAGCTATATAATCTTTCTCTTTTTTACATTTTTTCAAAAGAACACCCATATCTCCGCCTTCACAATACTCCATTATAATATATATTTTTTGTTCTTTTTTATCAATTATTCTTTAAATTTAAAATAATTAAAGATTCATTATATATATATATTTTTTTTTAGATATAGATTTAAATTCGCATTTGCTGTTAAAATTTATGCTTAAATAAAATAATAAAAAAAAAACTTTGAATTTAAACTAATAAATTTGTTTAAATTAATATATATATATAAATATACCTGTCATAATATCTGACTATATTAGGATTTTTAAGCTCTCTTATAATATTAACTTCGGAAACCAGTTGCTATTTTTCTCTGTCTGACATTTTTCCGTAGGTAAGTTCTTTCCATACCATAATTTTTTCATCTGTTTTTCTTTTTATTTTACAAACAATACCAAAACTGCCTTTTCCGATTTATTGTATAACTTCGTAGTTTTGAAGTTGGCTTCCTTATTTTTGCGCCATTTTTTTTTTTTATTATTTATTTGTGTTGTTGTATGAAATTAATAGAGAGAAGTTTTTAGGATTATAAATTTTATTTATTTATTATTATTTTTTTATTTTTTTTTGAGGTTTTTTTATTTTAACTTTCTTTTTCTAAATAATAAGGAATTAATTTTTTTTTTTTTTTTATGTTTAAAGGCGATACTTTTTATTTTTATTGGTTGTTGTTTGATTAATAAGTTAATATAATTATAAAGTTTTAGTGTTTTATATAGATTTAATTATTTTTGAATTTGTATTTGATATTTATGTAAATAAATTTAATGGGAAAATAAATCAAATATTTCAATTTAAATAGTTAAAAATTAACACGATATTTTAAATTAAAACCTCCAATTTAATTTCAAAGTGAGGAACTATATTTTTGCCTAATTAATATTATATATAAATAAATTTTAAGTTATATATAAATAAAAGCATAATCGAATTAAAAATTATTATTTATGATATATTAGGTAAAATTAAGTTTAAAAAAATATTATGAAATCTTCGCCAGGAATATTTTTATAAATGAAATTTATTGAAAATATGATATATATTTGGGTAAACATAAGTTATTGTATTAATTTTAATATTTTTATTAATCTAATATATAGATTTTTAACAATTAATATATATCAAAAAAATATATAATTAATTTTTTGCAAATTAAATAAGCAAATGAAAATCAAATTAATAAGAAATATTTTTATTTATATTATATTTTTCATTGACTTAATTTTTTTGTCATTTCATTTAATTAATTCATCTGCTGGTTCTTCCACCTCTTTTAGAGGGTTAAGGTTTTTTTCCAGTAGTAGAGGTTTTAACAGTAGGTTTTTTAGAAACAGGACAACTATTTTTGGAACAAGAACTTCCACAACACATAAGCAAAGCTCCTCCGGCTAAGGCAATATCAACTAAAGCTTTTTATAAAGTTTCATATTAATCTTTTTCAGTTTCTTATAATAAGGGATTGTGAACAACCAAAACGACAGCCCATTAATATAAGTTCAAAAGTAAACCAGCTCCGGGGATAGTTAAGAAAATGAGACCACTTACTGTGTATAAGAAATATATTTGGTATTGGGCTATTTGGGGGGCTTATGCTTTAATGAATTCTACTGATAATTGTTCAGGTAATAAATGTCCGATATGTTATTTAAATCCGAGATCTTCCATAACCTATTATTTAGATAAATAAATAAATATTTAAATAAAATTATTTAAATATAAAATAAATAAGAAAAAATTAATAAAAAAATTAATACTGGTATAAATAATGGAATTCATAATAATGTTATATATTATTTTATTTAATATGTGATTATTTTGATATAGATAAAATCTTTTTTTTTAGACCGTGTTTTATAATAGAGTAAAAATAGAAAATAACATTTTTATAAGGCTTTTAAATTTTCTGATAAAATATATAAATGGTATATTATATTTAAAAAATAATTAGTATTCATTTATGCTTTATATTAATTATTTTATATCAATAAGTTTAATATCAAAAATATTTTTAAATTTGTAAAACATTTTTATGATTTGGAAACTGAAATAAAACTAAAATTGTTTATAAAAATCTAAAATAAATACAAAATTTATTAATTTAAAGTATTTTTTTATTAATTCTATGGTATTTTATGATATGAAATACTTTAAAAGCTATTTTAAATAAATTTTTTATAATAAAACGAGAGAATATTTAAATAAAAAATTAAATAAATTTTTTACCCAATTATGGAATTTAGGATAGCTTTATTAAATTTAATTTGCATAAGCATCTTATGCCTATTTATTTCTCATTAAATTATAGGCAATGAATACAAAATAAGCGACAAATAAAATTCTTCCGAGTTGTCTTTAGAATGCTCCCATGATATTTATTTATTTTTATTTTTATTTTTTTATATATAATGTTTTTTTTTTATTTTAATATTTAAAATTTGTAAGATCTTTTTTATATTATGATTTTATTCATTTAAGTGAATAAAATATAATATATGTAAAATACTTAGAATAGTATTGGTGGTTAACTACGAAAACAATTATTTTTTAGTAAAAAACTTATATCACTTTAAATTAAACGTGGCATTTATATTTCGAGGGTATATAAGAACTATAATATATATATTTATTCATAAAAAATCCAAAAATTACTATTTTTTTTTAAAAAACTTTTATTTTAGAAAATTAATTTAATTTTAAATTAATAAAAAATTTCAAAATTAAAATTAGGAAAATAGATAATTTTGGTATTATAATATTTTGTATTTATCAGGATTTATTATTCTTTTTATTCTATCTTAAATAACTGTAAATAAAGTTGTATAAAAAATTTAAAACAACAATAAATACGTATATAAAAAAATAAATAAAATAATATTATAAAAGCAAGTTTTCACATAATTATGCATCCTTATTACAAAAATTTATATTTATCAAGAGTAAAAGATTTGTATGGAAGTTTTTACCCTACAGAAGAGGAAAAAATATTACAAGAAGAATTATAAAGAAAATAAAAAAAGATAGAATAGCAAAACGCGGATAAAAATGCTTAAAACTTATATTTTGAAACAAGAAAAAAAAGAGAGTAACTTTTAATATAGCAAAATAAAGAAAAATAAGAATAATTAGAACAGTAATAAAAAATAAAATAGTTAGCAAAATAAAATGAAGAAAAAGTATTATAAGAATAATTAAAGTACGACAAAATAAATTAGGCTAAATTAAAATAAGAATAAGAAGAAGAATAAAATAGATAAAACTAAATTGATGAATAAAAAAAAAATGAGATAAAAAATAAATGTAAATTAATGGTATTTTTATTATTATAACTTATTTTAAACATTCACTTAATTTTTTTTCTTGATTTTTAATATATATTTAATTAATTTATATAAAAAATTTTATTATATATTATATTTTTTTTTATTTTTTTTTTGATAAAATAAAGAAATTTAGTGGGAGTTTTAAAAAGAACAGCATAATTTATAGGATTTGTAAAAGATGGATATATATGAAATTAAAAAATTTGATCTAATTACTTAATTTAAGAAAAATTAATACTTGGAAGATGAGATAATTAAAGAAGTTAATTTGAAGTTTTAGAATAGGTGGTATGATACTCATAAATTATGGCATAAATTAAACCAATTTTTAACTAATTTAAGTGAAGTTAGAATTTTTTAGAAAATTAGACGACTAAATCTAGATTTTTAGTAATTTTAAAGATATTTTTTATTAAAATTTTATATATTTTATTTCGAATGTAAATTTATTTTAATTTAATATAATATAAGGAACTGTGATAAATTAAATGATAATAACTTTAGAGTTTTATAGGAGAATTTATTTCCCAGCTAGATTAATGCATATAGTATAAATCTTGAGTAAAGATTTGTTATATTAAATATTAATAATTTTATTAGAATTTTTTCATTTTTGTTAATCTTAATATCAATTAGAAATAATGTAAATTTGGGCGACCTTGCAGTTAAATATACAGTGTATTCTTTTACGTAAAATTTATAAAAACTTAGTTCTTTAAAATTAAATTTTAGGTAAAAAAATTTAAGTATAAAAAACTTTAAATTTTATAAATTATAAAATTTTTTACTTTTTAATATTTAAAGAAATTGTCCTAATATTACTGATTAGGGAATATAAAGTATAATTGAAGTTATTTAAAATAATTGGAATATAAAAAATTTTGAGATAAATCTTGTAGGCATAAAAAATATTAGCGAAAGTATATTATCAAAACTGGTAAAAGAGTTATCAATTTTAAAACTCGAAACTTTGAAAATAAAATATGAGTAAAAAAATAATTAAAATGTGGAATTATATTTAAAGTCTAATTAAATTTAAAATATAATTAAAATTTTTTTAATTTATTGAAAAAGAAATGATTAATTTGGCATATCTGACAGATTATTGGAATCATTTTAAGAATTGAGAAATTGTGATTTAAAAGTCCTTAGTCTGGAATTAATGTAAACAAAAAAATATAATAAAAATATATGTTTAAAAGTGAAATATTAATATATATTAGTAAGTGATTTTATTACTAAATTTTTTAAAGGAATGAAATTATTTAATTATAATAATTTATCATATATATAAATAAAAAATGTTAATTACTAAAAAAAAATAGTTAAAAAACAACATATATATAAAGTATTAAAATTCTATAAAGTTTAAATTATTTTTTTTAAATTTTTTTCTAGAGGATGTAAAGGAATTACTAATAAAGGTTTGGACTACTTTTTTTAGGATTTACCATCAGATTTAAAAGAATTTGATTTAAATTTAATTAAATCAAGTATAAAATTAACAGATGAAGCATTTGATCACCTAAAACAAAGTTTATTTATAAATAGTGTAGAAAAATTTAGCTTTGCTTACTCTTGCGATACTATGAAAAATGTAATATTTATTAGAAATATATTTATATACGAAAATTTTTTATTATTTTTTAAAATTGATAATTTTATATACCTTATTTTTAATTTTAGTATTCACTATATACTCACGATGTTTTGTTAAAAATAAGTTAATGCTACATGCCATGCTTGAAATATTTGTCATTAGATTTAAAGTATTAATTAAAATTTTTTTAATTTTTTAAAATTACTTTAAATATTTTAAATTCATTTATTTTTTTTAATTTTATATTTTATTGCTTTAAAAATATTTTTAAATTTTTTTATAGAGACTGTATAAGTATAAAAAGCGATTCTTTAGATATAATGGCTTATGAATTGCCTTCACAGTTAAAACATTTATAAATTAATATTGATAATTGTGAAGATATAAATGATGAAAATTTGAACCACTTTTTAAAGAATATTAAACCGTAAATATAAAAAATATAAGTAAATATAAAAATAGCACCTTAGATTACTGATAATGCTATTAATTTGATAAGAAAATTTAAGGAGAACAGAAAATTCGAAAAATTTATTTTTACTTTTGGGTAAAAAATAAAATAAATTAATAAAATTTTTAAAAAGATATCTAATTTTTAAAAAATTTTATTATTAGAAGTTTAACTGGATTAACTTTATTTGGTAGAAAGAGTTTATACCAATTATTATAGGAGGAAGATAAATGAAATTATTTTTTTATATAATTATTTTGCTAAATTTTTACTAAATCATAAATCTTATATTAAAATTATTATAATTTTTAAACATTTAAATAATAACAATGAATAATTAATTATAACATATTAAATTGTAAATTTTAAGGTATATTTTTCATAATGTTTTAAAAACATAGCCATTTTAAATTTAAACTATATAATTTTAAATATATAAATTTGTAAATTTTTTAGTTTTTCAAATTTTCAAATTTTCAAATTTAAAGCGCTATCAGAATTCTTAATCATTTGTGCTAATATTTAATTTTCCGGCCTATCTGCTGCTTTCATTAAAGGCCATATATTAGCTAACAATTTGGTTAACTTCTGCATTCATTTCTTTTTACAAATCTTTGGCGACCATTCTTCTATAAACAAACATCATAAACAAGAAAAACAAGACCAAAATGACAACAACGACAAAAACAATAAAAAGAACATCAGGTCCGTTTCCGACCATGGAGGTGGAATTGGGAGTTATATCGAAATTTTTCTGAGTTTTTTCCAAGAATTACTTACATTTTGAAGAAGTTTTTGCGAAGGTGGCGCAGACGGCCTCCATGACCTCACTTCCGTTTAGGGTTCCTCTGTAGGTTTTGTTGTTTATTACTACGGAGGGGAAGTAGTGGATGTTGGCTCTTTTTTGGAGACTTATTTGTTCTTCGAGAAGTTGGTGGTCGGCGTCGGTGTATTCGTTGCTGCCGTCGGGGTACATGCATTCTCTTTTTTAATTTTTAGATTTTTTTAAAAAAAAAATATTAATATTAAATAAACTAGAAAAAAAATAGAATAAAAGTTTTAGAAAAATAGTATAGGAATAACAAAAATAGAAGAAAATAAAATGATTATAAAGTTTGAAAATAAGAATAACAAAAATAAAAGAAAAAAAAAATATAGTTTTAAAAAATTAAATAAAAATAAAAGAATATAGTTTTAATAATATATATAAGAATAATAAAAAAACTAGAAAAAAAAGAATAGAGTTTTTATAAATGTATTAAAGAAAAACAGTAAAAAAGAATATAAAATTTGAAAATGAAAATAAAAAAATTATAAATATTAACTTTTTTTGAATCTTTAGTTGAATTTTTATTATATTAATTTTGAAATTAATTTTTTTATAAAGCTAAAAAATTACTTGATTTTTTTGTCATCGTAATCGTTGACTTATGACTCAATATTTGCACATTAATGTATATTAGCGATAGAATGACAGTTTCTGTGTTGATATCTCAAATAATTAAACCATTTTTAGGTTCCTTCTACTTTTTAAAGACAAATTTGATATAAATATTCATTGATTAAATCTCTTCCAGTTCCGGTTTTGGGACCGTCTTAATCATAAGTACAATATCTTCCATTTCTGGTACAATCAGCTTTCTTTTTTTAATAAAAAAAAAATATAAATATATATATATAATTTTGTTACTAAATTGGGTGAAAATTTTTATTTTAAAACTTTTAATTTATAAAAAATTTAATATATTACTTTGTCTACAACTCCTTCAATATGATTTTTAAAAATTTGGTAAACAGGACTAAAAACGAATTTTCCTTATTTTTCTAAATCAGAAATGTAGTTGTATTTGTTGAAAAATTTGTTAAGTAATTAGTAATTTCCTGAATAAGGAGGATTAATAAAAACTTTCATATCGACGACTTCAGTTTATTAGACTTCGAATGAAATTGCCATTTAAAAAAAGTCGTAAACTTGGTTTGGTACTGGATTTTAATCATTATAAACGTTTACAATATTTTATCCATCTTCTTGAGAAATAAAAATAGTGGGAATTTCTACATTGTCTCCTAAAAATTTTCAATTTAACAAATAAATAAATAAACATGTAAATATAAATTGTTAATTTATTTGTATTAGCCTTTGAGATTTAAAAAAGAAGAATAGATTAAAACTAAATATTTTTTTTTAAATTTTTGCGAGCATTTTTGAAAAACAAAAAAATTAAACGCAAATTCTAAAAAAATTATATTTTAAAGGGCTATTTTTGCTATTTTTTCGCTAAATTTTTAGTTTTTAAATAATATTTTTGCAATTTTTTCGCCAAATTTTAAATTTTTAGATAATATTTTTTTTTTTTTTTCTCTAAATTTTCATATTTCTTTACCGAAACCATCATCTGACAAAACGACCATATTAAGATCGTCAAATTAATTATCCATAATAATAGCCATTTTAGCGCCTGCAGCCTGTGCAATCATGGCCTTTTAAGTGAAAGAGCAGCCGCCCCTCTCAATTAAAATATAAGGGGCTTCAAGTTAATTTTTATTTTTGCTTTAATTTTAATTTTAATTCAAATTTTAATTTTAATTTTCAGCTTCGTCTCCTTATTAAGGCAAAATAAGAGGTTCACAGGCGTTTAAGGGTTAGGCAACCATTAAAGGCGCAACTGACTTGGTGCCGTAGGGAATGGCCCCGAAATTTGCTATTGAATAGTTTATCATGTCGTTGAATTCGATGTTCATTGAGTTTTCGGGGGATTGTATTACGTACAGTTTTTGGTGTGTTGTTAGGAGGAGAAGGGAGAGGAGTAGGGGGAAAATAAGGGTGTTTATTTTCATTTAAATGATTTTATTTTATTTGTTTTATTTTATTTAATTTGTTTAATTTGTTTTGTTTTAAGTGATTGTTTTTGGAAAGGTTTAGTTTTTTTATTTTTTTATTTTTTTTGCGAATGTTATTCTATTTTTTTTTTTTTAATTTTATTAAGTATGAGATATTTTATTCAATTTTTAGTAACAATTAATAGTATGTAAATTTTTATTTAAGATAAAAACAAAATCTAATAATATAGTTAGATAATAACCCCTTATTTGTGTTAAATTTTATTCAATTATAAGAAGCTAAAATGCTATATAAAGAATAAAAGAATCAATTTTTCACTCTAAAAAAAGAATTACTTTAATTTAAAATATTAGATAATCAGAATACAACAATTTATTCATAGAAAAAAAATTTAAATTATTTATTTTTTATTAATTCTTTTTAAAATTCAGATAAATATTATTATAATAGATAGTGAAAATAATTTAAGCTTTTGCCATTAATTTACAAAAATATTTCAAGTTAATTTCAAATTTATTAATAAATATATATAATTCCTATTTTACTTAAAAATATATCTAATATAATAAAATTAATAAATGTTTTTATTATGATATTTATATCGATATTAATAATTTTATATATTTTTGATTATAATTTTATATTTCTATGATTATAAATTTTATATTTTTTATTTATTTATTTTTTTTAAATTTTTAGTTTTTTCAGGCTACTAAAATAAGCACTAAAACAGCGAAAAACCAAGAAAATGATTAATTTAACTATCCATAAGAATAACTAATATCAGTAGATAATATCATATAGTTAAGCTTTTATAATCCCGAATTTACACCATCGGGATTTACATTATCGCCTGGAAAAGCATAGTAATAAAGTGTATAAATTTATTTTGAAGATAAGCCAGTGATTTTAAATTCAATTTCTTTATTTTTATCTGCTTTTTAAATAGTACTGTATACAGTGGCCTAATTATCGCCATCTAAACCGAAAAAAGCTTACGTTAAAGTGGGGTATATGTTTTATTCACTTATTAGGCTATTAGCTGTTTTTTTTTAATTTTATATAAATATTAAATATTATAAATTATTATATTTTAAATTTCTTATTTTAGTTTATTGAAATATTTTAATTTATAAGAAAAAATATATAAATTAAAATTAAAAATTCTTATTAGTTTTTTTTTTTTTTACATTCAGTCAAGGTTTTTTAAAGCGAAACACCAATATATCCTTCAATATTAGTTAATTTAAAAGATTATGTTAAAGTTGATGAAGTAGTTTAAGAGTCACCTATTTAAATTTCGGGTACAGTTGTAATTTCATCAATTGAAGAATAAGAAATAGATTTAACTTCCGGATAAACAGAAATTTATTCACTTAAAGCGTAATTTAAACTTTATATAAATTAATCTTAAGTCTCAGAATCTTCTATTCTTATATTTTAAACTTTAATATAATTATCGTCGTCATTAGTTTCATAATTTTTCATTATAAAAAATTTAACACTATTTTTTAAATCTGGAGATTAAAAATGTATAGAATCATCGGAAAAATCGTATTATTATATAGTAGCACATTTTATTCCGTCTTCTGATACTATATATTTTGGATTTATAACTAAAATTTCGGCTAGTGAACAGGCGACCTCTGATTGAGCTGAGTAATCGATTTTTTAATCAAAATTTATAGTTAGTTTCGCATTTTTACCCCCATTGCTTGGAGTTGCAATGTTACCTTAAATTAATAATTTAATTTTTAAAAATAATTTAATATAAAAAATAAAAAAAGCTTAAAATTCAAATATAATTTTTTTACTCAAAGTTTTAGAGCCCACTCCATTATAATAATTGATACAATAAAGGTGAACATCATACTCAGCGTCATATTTTATATTTTTTAATTCTAAAGTTTATTATTCGCCTGCTTTTACATAATCAGAGCCAAAAATTTGATAAGTTGAATTATATATTTCATATTCTAAAAATTCTAAATATCCATTTAGTAAAATTGCAGAAATGTGCTCTTAATTATATAAAATTTAGTATTAATTTTCTAAATCTGATTGAAACAAAGTATAAAGAACAAGAGAATTTTCAGAACACTAGTATTTTATAACTAAAGCTTGAGATGTCTATAAAAACATAAAATTTTAAAATTATATTTTTTTTATCTAATTTTTGACGAATAGTATGTTTAATTAACCATTTAAAATTATACATACATATATATATAAATTATTTATATATTAATATATATTTTAGCGATTATTTATATTTTATATATTAATATATATTTAGCGATTATTTATATTTTATATATTAATAAATTTTAGCGATTATTTACTTATTCAGATGCAGTATAGGTAAGAGAGACATCTGGTGAAGTATTAGAAGAAGCTGTTTCTGTATAAGTTGTAACTTGGACAACAGGAGGGTCTATATAAAATTCAGCATCATCTCCCCCGAAATTCCAAATTATATTTACCAAATCCCCTGGGGTTACCGAATTATCTGTATTTGTAATTTTCCATTACATAATATTATTTGTAAAATTTCCGTTATTAGTTATTGTTTAGGTATCTTCTTCGAATTCGTAGGCTGAACTACTGTCAAAACTAGCTGTAATACTTATACTTGTTAATGGGAAACAGGATTCAAAATACACTTTGAGTTCGGAAGAAGAGCCATCAAGTGGTACCTGTTAATAATTTTTATATTTATTTTTATTTAATTTATTTTAAATTTAATTATTTAGAATATAATTATTTAAATTTTTCATAATGTAAATTTTTGTTACCTATATTAATGTATTTGAAACAGTTAAACTATCACATGGATCGTTTAAAACTTTTACTGGCAAAATCGGAGTGTTTCTATCATACCAAATATCTCTAGAACTTATTTTATAAGTTTCAAATACATAATTTTATGCAATTAGATTTTAACCTACTGCAAATTTAACTGATGGATTTTCTTCATTTATCGAAGTTTTAATGTAACTTGGGGTATAAGTAAAATCATCAATATCAGTTCCAGTTAGTGCTAAATTAAGTGTGGAGCTGAAAATATTGTCTTAAAAATCTTCATTTTAACTATTTAATTCTAAATATGAACCGTAATATCCCTGTTTAATAAAAAATTATTTCTTAATTTTTAATTTATTGTTTTATTTATTTTATATGCGAATTATATTTATCAGAGTAAATTAAAAAATTGTTTAATTAATATATTTATTGGCATAAATATAAATTACTTTAAAAGCTAGGAATTCTTCACTTGTTTTCTGCTCAGTTCCATTTGCATAGAAAAATTTAAAATAAGTATTTTTATAAGTATTATCAGCTTCAAAAGAAACTAAAGCTAAATCACTTTCATAGACACTTTAATTTATGATATAATCGTTAGTGGAATCATCATTAGTAAAAAAAATTCTATATCTATAAAATATAAAAAAAAAAATTATATAAAAATATATATATAAAAAAAAAAAATTATATAAAAATATATATATAAATAAAGAAAAATTAATATATATAAATTTTATATATATTATCCTAATTTATATTACATCATAGTGTTTCTAGCTGAATCTGTTATATAATTTATTGGGGACGGTCCATTTTTAATTTATAATTCGTATTATTTTGAAGACACTGTTATATTTGTATCAGTAGATTTAAAAGTTAATTTTATTCTTTCTTAAGTCAAATACTCACAAGAAGACAACCAATTATAATTGCTGACATCATCACTTCTTATTAGCTTAAAATTTTATTTTATTTTTATTTAAATAATGATTTGAATTTTATTTTTTATATACTTATATTTAAATTTTTTATATCTATATTTTATTTGCGTATTTAAAAAAATGAATTGTTTTTTTTTTTTTTACCTTGCAAATTGGGTCCCAAATTTTACTATAAGGAGAATTAAATATATCCAAATAAAAAACTTCTCCTTATACCACACTTTATACTGGTAAATTAGTGTAAATAGAATGGAAAATTTTATTTCTGTTTTCATTAGGCTATAAAGCTGAATCAGTAATATCAAAATTCGTCAAAGATGACGTTAATTCTGTCTATTTTTTTTAAAAATAAATTATAATTAAATAAATTTTATATATGAAATATTTTTTATAAATTTTTTTTACATCGGCAATGGTTGTATAGTCTAAAATTTCACCATATTTTCCACTTTCGCTAACAGCTATCCAAATTGATTTACTAGCATAACTTGCATCATACGCTGGTAAAGTGATTCCTTATAATTAAACACAAAAATCATAAAAATAAATAAGTAAATTATAAAATATTAAAATTTATTTTAAATATTTATCTTTAAAATTTATTTGAATTACTTAATTTTATTAAATTTTTTTTTATTTTTTTTACCTTATATAACTAATTCAAATGCAGTGCCCGAGGTAATCGCAGAAGGTATAAGAACATAAATTCTTCTTTATAAAATATTTCCGCAAGAAGTGGCTTAACCATCAATTGAACATTCAAAGGTTCCCATTTTTGAATTTAAATTTGGGGAAATATTTTCAGGAAAAACGATGAATAATCTGGATAAATTAGTTAAATCTCCTCCAGAATATGTTATTGAAAAAATAAATTTTCCACTGTAACCAGGGGTTGCAAATTCTTTACTTAGAGTAGCAGTTAAGGCTGAAGAAATGGAAGAAACTGTTATGGAAGATATTACCTAAATTTAAAAAATTATTGTAATATAAATATATAGATTTTTATATTATTTATCTGAAAAAAATTATATAATAAATCTTATTTTTTATTTTTAATTTATTTTAAAAACTTTTTAAATTAATTTTTTGAATAATTTTATTTTCTATACATCTGTTGTAGTTTGAACAGCATTGATTCCGTTTTTATCTACCCATTGAACTGTTATATCATTTCCAGTAACTATTGTTGGCACAACAGCATTATAACAGTATAACATGTAAGTTTGTGGAATAGATTAGTAAATAGGAATATCTTTTCCTGCGTAAATTTTTATAGGATTAGAAGAAACATCAATTTTATTGAAATCGTATATAATAGTTTCAAAATCCTCTCCATCTCTAATTTAACAATTTAAATCTGTAATTTGAGATTCATATAGCCATCCCAAATCAATTTCAAAATAGTCACCTTCATCTATTTATTCTCTAGAAGTTCCTGGCCCAAATATGACTTTAAAGTAACTACAATTAAATAAATTATTAAAAAAAATTTAAAATAAATTTAAATATCAATAATAAAATGAATTTGAGAAAAATATTGCTTTCTTTAAATATTATTTAATAAAATTAAACCAATATTTTATAAGTTTTTTTGAGATTTTATTTAATTTTTTTGATAAAAAATTATTTCATAGAGCTATTTTTTTTAATTATTTATTTTTTAATTATTTTTTTTAATTATTATTTTTTAATTATTTTATTTAATTTTTTTTTTTAATTATTTATTTATTTTTACCTGTATATAGTTTAAACAGCAATTTCTAATTAAGCTTCAGTATTTAAATAAAAAACGGCTATATCGGGGGCAGTTCCATCTGCAGTTATTTGGCCGCCTGTACAAGATTCCCAAGTTATTTTTTAGTCGTCGTCTAATTAAGTTCCCCAAATCCACGTGGTAGTTCCGTCAAAACTGTTTCCAATCAGTATATTTATGTCATAAGTTATGGGAGAGGTTGGCGTTGTCAATGCCTGTAATTATTATTTGTTTATTTTATTTATATATGTTAAATTTAAATATTATATCTATATTTTTATTATATTTATTTATTTTTTTATGTAATTTATGAAGATATGATACTTTATATTAGAAATACAATGCTTTTGATTTTTTTATATAAATTTTTTTTCAATCAAGTCCATATAATATATTCTTTTGATTAAATAATAAACAAGCGGTAGTTTATATAAAAACAAAGTAAAACAGTATCGATGATTATTTTTTTTATTTGGGTTTGATTACAATAAGTATTTGGTAAAAATTACAAATGGATTGTATCAGATTTTATAATTAGATAAAAAATTAAAAACCCTATTTTATTTTTTGATGTTTGATGAAATTGAGATTTTATTAATATATATTATTTATTGGTGTTTACCTCTAGTTAAAGTGTAAGAGCGAATTTGGATATACTGTTAGATTCTATTTCATCAGTAACTGTAAGAGAAGCAGAAGGGTTTGTAAGACTATTGTCAAAAGTGCAACCTATTCCGATAATATCAATTTCGCAGAAATTTGCTAAATCGGCACCTTTATTTATTTTTTATAATAAAAATAATTAACATAAAAATGTATGTAAAAATATACAAATAAGTCAAAAAAATGTAATAATCAAAAATTATAATATATACTATAAAATTTTTGATATTTATTTATTATATTTTTTACTAGCCAAATTGGTGACAAATTCGACAAAGATAAAACCTGTTCCGGTAAGTCCTTCGGGATCTATGCTAATTTCATTAGTTAAAGTGACTTTAATTTGAAATTCCTGAATTTTCGCATCATTTTAATTTAAAATTTCCCCGTCATAAGTTTCTAAAGTGCAAGTTTAAGTTGTAGCGGGTTAAATTTGCGTAGTTTCTGTGTTAATAGCTCTTCCTATACCATTTTCATCGCTCAGCCCGTAAATAAAAACATTGTCTACATAAGAAGAAATTGGAAATTGGTCGAATTAAATGTCTAAACCGATATCGCTGTTTGCAGTATTTAAAGTTGTTACTCCGTTGTCGAAGGGACAGAAAACGGAAAATTTGCCTATAAATTTGGTTATTTTATAGGTAAAATGTTTTATTTAATTTATTATTTTTTAACTAATTTTAATAATTTTATTAATTTTGTAACTTATTTTATTTTTTTGTATTTTTTATTCTATAATTTATATTATTATTTTTATGTTTTTTAATTTTAAAAATTTTTAGTTTAAGTGAGTGATATTTAAATAAAATTTTAACTAAAAATTTTTTTTACTTTCTCCTATTTGTATATAATTACAGGGGTAATTCTCAGTTCCGGCATCAAGGTTCAAATATTACTCATTAGAGAATATATCTATATCATTGGCGACAATTGTCAAACCAGCGCCTTTTTTAGTATTTGCCGAAAAATCTATATTAGTGGTCGCCATAGGTGAAAACTCTAAGGTATTCGTACTAATATCGTACGCCTCTAATTGATAATCGAAAACTTCAGAACTAGAAGTTGTTCCTTCAAATTAAAATAATTTTAAATAAATTGGATTTTAAAATTATTATTTATTATTTATTATTTATTTTTTAGTTTGCAAAATAAATAAATGTATTGATTAATTAATTAAATTATTTTATAAAATAAATTTACCCAATCTTCCTTCAGCAACTGATACAGAAGCGTCAAAGGAATTTGACTAAAAAACAGTTGAATCTGATAAAGTTCCGTAAATTTTATAAATAGCTTAAGTGCTATAAGATTTTTAAGTTGTATCACTAGAAGAATAAGTAAAAAGGCCCAAAGTTAGTTGTAAAGGGTCATTTGCAGTGGTTTCTACAGGAATATAAACGTCAATTTCGCTAGAATCGACTGCAAAATTTTTAAAAATAACTCCATTTTAATGTCTCCAAATATTAGTGCTTTCGAAATTTTGGCCTAAAATAAGTTCACAATCTTCGTAAAATTGGCCCGATTTTACGCCCCCACAGTAATAACTGTGCTCTTCGTCGTAATTTTTCGTGAAACTTAGAGAAATGTTTTCGTCGAAAAAAACGCCGATGGAAGTGTTGTCAGTTATTAAATCTGAGTCAAAAGTGCCAAAAATTCTTAAATAAGTAGGAATGTATGAGCCGGCATTTGAGTTCCAATAATTGACGAAATTTATAAATAAAGAAGAATAATCGCCGGGGTCGTTGGTTGTGTAGCCGTGAATTACGGAAACTGAGGCCAATTATAACTCGGTCGGCAAAGTACAAGGGTCGCCTTAACCTATTATAAAATTTAAAATTAAAATTTAAAATATAAATTAAGAATAAAAATTAAAAATAAAAATTTAAAAATAAATAAAAAATATATAAATTAAAAATTAAAACTAAAAATATATATGATTATTTAAAAGAAAAAAGCTAATAATAAATTTTATTTTTAACTTTAAAAAATAAATTAAAATTAACTTCTATTAAGTAAATATAAATTAAATAATATATATTAAAATTGTTATAATTATTTTTTAATAAATGCATTACACTCTTACTGTCCACTATAGAAAGCAATAACAAAGTCAAGTTAATTTTCATTATAAGCGTAAAAGTTATCCATAGCAAAATTATTTGTAAACTAAAATTCCCTCATAATAATAAGTGAATTTTAATTATTTCCCGTTCCAATTTGTCCATCAAAGGTAAAAACACTAGGGTCCGCATTTGTGTCTACAGTATTATCTCCGTTAAAAAAGGTGAATTTTCCGTAGGGAGGATTATTTTATGCGTATAATTTTTTGTAGTTGTATTAATATCCATTAAATGTAGATTTTTCGTTTTTTTAATAATTGACACATTAATTTGCTCTTGTACACTCATGTCCTTCGGTAACGGAACTTCCGTCGCCGGAGGCCAAAAGTAGGCCTGAATTTTCGTCTTCGAAATTAATTGCGTTGTGGTTGAAAAATATGTTCATTTTTGTGTTTCTTGTGGAAGCGTTTGCGTCTGTGCATTCGGCGAAAGAGCCACAGGTTAGGGAAATATCTGCTTGAATTAAAAAAATTAAAGCTTATTTGTTGGAAACGTATCTGATTGAGGTGACTTCGTTGTCGGTGCTGGTCCATAAATCGTTTGCGGAATAAGTTGGATCGTCGTCTACTGAATATACCTTTATTGGAAGAAAGAAAATGAAGATTAATAATAAGTAAATTTTTATATTATTTATTTTATTGTTTTTTATTTTTTAAATTAGTTTATTTAGGAAGGTTTTATATTTTAATTAAATGTTTTTTATTTAAAAAAATTTGTATGTTTTTTTTATTTTTTTATTTGTTATTTTAGTTACCTAAGTTTTTGAGAAATTATCTGAGAAGGGAGCTCCTCCTGATGATAAATAAGATGAGGCCTGCTAAAAAAAGTTACTGTTTAGATTTGTTTATTTTAATTGTGAAATAAATAAATTTTCGTCTTCTTAGTTAGTTGACTCATCTACTACAGTATTTCCTATAATAGTAATTTTTCCGAAATTTTCGTTATCTATAGAATCAAAAGTACTTGTAGAATAATATAAAACTTTTGCTGCCACAAAGTACTCTTCATCTTCTAATAAAGTTCCTACATTTACACATTTTATATAATATTCGGGAGAAGAATTATAAGCAGAGCAAACACAAGTTCTTCCGTATGAAGAAGGTAAATTATGTGCTATAGATCCTTCTAAAATCTTAAATTAAAAATAATTAAATTTCAAATAATAATATATAAACACTCTATTTAATCATATATAATATATATATATAATTAAAAATTTAAAAATATTTATATTTTATAATTATATTTTTATGGATATACTTATTCATGTTAAACTCTAACTTTGACAATGTAATAAAATTCATCGCTATCTTAGGGAGATTATCCCCCCACAGAAAACCTAAATTAAATGTTATTATAAACATAATAACTATTGGTTTCATCAGACAAATACAACTTTCTTAATAACGGACTTACTTGTGATTAACTACTAAATCCCCATAAAACCTTTATATAAAAAATAAATAAAATTAAATATGATAAAATAAAAAAAAATGATAAATATAATTTTTATCAGGTTTTATAAATATAATTATATTTAAATTATAATTTATAAATATTTAAAAGAAATAAAATATCAAATAGATTTAAAAATTATCAAATAATTAATTAAAATTTTTATAATTTACTTAATTAGTATAAAAAATATTTTAAATATGTAAAATAGTAAAGAATTTTTGTTATAATTTTTACTTTATAATTGTACTAGGTTATTTAAATTCCTTTGGTATTAAAAATATTTTGATTATTTGTTTTTAATGACACTAATTATCCGACAGGCTCATTATTTAACACTCTATAATAATAAACTTTATAGCCACTACTGCTTACAGTATTTGGATTTTAAAGTAAAGCTTTAATTCTGAAGGTTTTGTTTGCTTTTATATCTTTATTTATTATAATTTTAATTCTTTAATAATTACTAGAATCTCTACTGCATGTGTAAAAATTAAAGTCTATTTCTTCTATTTACAACTCTTTTATAAAAGATTACAAAAATATAAATAATAAAATCATATTTATTTAAGTTTATAGATAAAATATAATAAAAGAATATATTTGTTTTTATATCATTTTGCTAAATTTTTATTAAATTTTTACGTTTATTTTTGACACTAATACAGGTTTTCATAAAATTAAAGTCTTCATTCAATAATTCAATATAAAAAACAGCGCCATTTTTAGTAAATATAGATGGAGTTATATCAAAAAAGACATAATTTTATAATCCAAAACCCTAAATTTACTTGCTATTTTTCGACTCGTGAGTTGCATCAATACCCAATTAAATAAATTAAGGGGCATTTTTTATATATATTTGAGTTAAAGAGGGATTTTCATCATATAAAATAGCTTAGTTCAATTCCGTAGTATAATCTACATAAGATGTGGTAAATATTTAAACTGGACTAATAAAAATATTTTATAAATAAAAATTATATTATTTATTAATAAATAATATTATAAAATAAATAAATAAAAAATTATATTGATGCTTAAATATTTTTCTATATAATTTTGAATAATATTAATAATTTGTAATAATTTAATATATTATCAAAGTAGTTTTATTTTTACTCTTAGTAAAAATCTGCGTCTAATTCTTCTGTTACATCGATTTCTATAGAATACCATTTTTCTGATTCTAAGGTTGTTTAAAAGTAAAAAATTAAATAGCTTAATGTGCTTGTACTTGAAACAGTATAAATTTCTTCACTATCTATATAAGAATCTGGTTAATTGTATTAATATACCTATAAAATATTTAGTATATATAAATATTTTTTAATACAATAAAAATATGTTATAATTAAAACATTTTATATTATATATTATTTAATATTTATATTAGAATTACTATTGTTTTTAAAAAAATTATGTTTTTTATATAATAGTTGTTTTTATAGAGTTTTATTTAATTTTTTACTTTTGCAGTTTAAGGAAGTGGATCGGTAAATGGGAATTTTAAGTGAATTAATCCGTTTGGTAAATTATTTGATAATTAAAAATTTAAAGTAATTTTGCTTGCAAAACCATTTGAATTATATTATACTGAACTGTGCCAACCATAAATTTAATCACATTAAAATTTTGAAAAAACAAACATTTACAGTATAAAAATAAACAAGAAAAGCTTCATAATATTGTTTTCTTCTATTAAAATTTTATAGATTTCTTTGAATTTTGATAAAAGTTAATTTTTTGTTTTAATAGTTTGTATTTTATGAAATTATTTTATATTAAAAGAATATTAAAACTTTTTTTTAATAAAAAAATTAAGAACTTATATGTTTGTAATAAAAAAATATGCAAAGAATTGAAGAATAGTTGCAAAGAATTATTTATTATGTTGGTTTTAAAATTTTTCACTAATTTTATAAAATTATACAAATATTTTAATTACTATTGGTTTTTATTTAAAAATAAAAAAAAAATTGTGATAAATTTTAAATTTTTGTTTATCATTATTTTAATAAAACTATTTATTGGTTTAAAATTTTTAAATTTATATTTATTATTAATTAGAATTAATATCCATTATCTAATATTATTAAAATTATTGGATATTTTAAAACTTATTTAAAAATATGTTAATAATCATTATTAATTGAATTATTATTTCAGCAGATGAAGTTTTTTATAATTTATTTAATTTATTTTAATAATATTTTAAAACGAAATTATCATTTTGTAATTGATAAAGCTTTTTATTTTGATATTTAAATTAATAGTTTTTATATATAAACAATTAAAATAAATGTTTTTATTGATTTTAAAAATGAGGTATTCTGAACATTAAATGAATATACTATACAAGTATTTTAAAATCACTTTAATTTCAATTTTTAATTAGATTTTTGAATATTTTTTTTCATGAATTATTATCATATATTTTATTAGAAGTAAATTTTGAAATAAAATTATTTCCTCCCTAAAAATAAATAATAAAAATTACTTTAAAAAAAAATAAAATTAGGTTTGAAAATATAATAACAAATAAAAATTAAAAAAAAAAAAAAACCAATAAAATACAAATAAATAAATAAATTTTTATAATATATCAAATCTAAAAATTTATAATAATAATTTATACAATATGGACACTCCAAATTACAAGACAAATGGAGGCACAAAGGGCTAAAAAAATTAGCTTTTTCCAAGCATTGCCCATTCGTCTCTTTTATAAAATATGAGTTCAAATCCCTAATAATAGCCATAATAATAATAGTAATAAAATAACATGCAGAATTAAAATAATTTACAGGAAATTTCGGGATAAAGTAATTAAAAGTCAAAAATGTTAAAATTTGGCGACAAAATTTTACTGTCTTCAACTGAACAGCCGTAGATGTTTTTGGGCGCGCGATCTGTTATTGAAGAAAGAGTTTATTTTATTTAGGAAATAGATCCATCTATTTAAATTAGTGCGTACGAAAATAATGCGGAAAACACTTTTTCTATTTACCCTAAACTTAATTACGATGCAGAAAAAAGGTATAATAAAACTATAAATTAGCAAATGGATGAAGAAGAAAGAGAAATTTTGCTAAGAAGAGTAGAAAACGAAAAATTACATAATCAGAAAATTATAGAAAGACATTTGAATAAACCAGTTACAATTGGCTCAGAGGTTTTATTGTTTCACACTTTGTCTAACAGTTTTATTAAGTAAGTTTTACAAATTATAATATATATTTTATATGAATAAATAAATTAATATATAATATAATTTATATTTTTATTTATTGTATTTTATATATATATATTTAAATTTGAGAAAAACATTAATTAAAATCTTTTAATTTTAAAATATTGGATATTTTAATTTTTAATAAAATTCCTTAAAATTTGGAAAAAACGCCCTTATATATCTTAAAATTATCATTTTATTTTAGTTCACATAAATTTCTTTCATATAATATTTTAATTACAGTGGGATGTTATTTTTTAATTTTATGATAGTAATTTAATTTTTTTGAGTTTTTTTCTTTATCTTATTTTGTTTTATATATATAAATAAAATATAGTAATATAAAATAAGTAAATGTTAAATAATTAGAATTAAATACTCAAATTTCTTTTATTTTATTGGGGAAAATTAATTGAAATTTTTAAAAATTTTTTTTATATAAGATGTTCTTTTGACAAATAAAGATATAATGAATAAGAAGAAAGTAGATTTTTAAATAAAAGATCATAATCGACTTTAAATAATGAATAAGATGAAACATTTTAAAACCATTTTGATTTAAAATTATCATAAACTTTAGACGGTTCAATTATTTTTAAAATAAAAATTGACCCTTATTACACTTTTAAAAAAGATGGTGAGCCCATAACTTATGAGGATTAATTTTATTTTAAATGCGTTAAATATAATTCAAATATAGTTTACAAAAATACTTAGAGACTAAATATTTTTAAATCCAACAGTGGGATTTCTTGGAAATAAACTTTGACAAAAATTTAGGAACAAAAAAAGAACAATTTTTTCTCAATTTCCTAGCCAGGAATGAGCGAAAAAGATATTTTAAAAAATTTGTTACTTTTAGAAAATTAATAGACTTTTGTAACTTATCAGGCCGGACACACAAAAAAAAAGAAGGAAATTAACACTTTTAAAGCTATACACATATAAGATGCAAATTAAAAATTAGACACTGACTCAAAAATTATTCATTGGGGAGATTTTGTAAGAATTAAACATATTTTAAGAGAAAATACTTAGTAAGGATTTTTATCGTGTGCAATTAATTTGTGCGGATTTTCTCCGAAAATGTTTATATAAGTTAGAAAAGTAAGATACATTATATTTTTTTTATTATATATTAATAATATATTAATTTATTAATCTTAATATTTATTTTAAAAAATAAGTAGATAAATATAAATATATATTAATTTTTTTTTATAACTTTTATTTTATTTTTTTTAATTAGAAACAAGACAAAGGAGAAAAAGAATGTCCTTCTAGTATTTTTTAAATAGTGCCACCGAATGAAAATTTATTTGGAAAACCCATTTTATGGAGAAAATTTAAAGACTAAACAAAATAAATATTATTATTTAGACATTTATTAACAGGTAAATTTATTACTTGGGACGAAAAATAAATGACAGATGTCAGTTTAGAATTAGGAATGAGTTTAGATGATTATATAAATAGTAGTGTTTATTTATATAAGGGCATCAAAGATATGGAAAAAAATATAAGGGACTACGGAACCAGGCCTATAAAAATTAACTAAGATTTAAGTAAGTATATTTTCAATTTAACTTTTTTTTAATTTTTTTAAATTTATTTATTTATAATTTTGGCGTTTTTATTTATAATTTATTTGATTTAATATATAATTAATTTGATTTTTAGCTAAACCTGAAGAAAATTTGAGGTAAAGAAAATTATTGAGCGATGAAGGAGATTAGGAATTTTAAAAATGTAGACTAGTTAAATAAAATATGTCTCATAAATTAATGAACACTAAATAAGAAGAACAAGAATAAGAAGAGTAAAAAAAAACACAAAGTATATTTAAATAAGAAAATGGAGGAAATAACAAAATATCTGATATAAATTATTAAAATAGGCCTTCTGGTTCAAAAAATTCTTTAATTTAAAAACTAAATAAAATTTCATCATGGAACTTTTTAGACAAAGGTGTAGGAAAAAAAATTCATCAATTTTTTGATAATAATATGGTAACAATTAACTCTTCATCATCGGAGGAAGACTATTTAACAACTTCAAGTTGTTTTTCTATATAAAACAGAAATAATTTCTCATTAAATATAGATGAAGACCATATGGTAATAAAATAATTATATAAATAATAATATAATTATTGTAGGCTAAAATTAATAATTAAGAATTAACTAAAATTTAAAGTAATTTTAATGAGTCAAATAACTAAATACTATAATACTTATCATTATATAATATAATAATAAAAAATATTATATAAAATAGCATAAATATATAAAAATAAACGCAAGAATACATATATACATAAATATATATATATAAACATTAATTTGTACTTAAAAAAATAGGAGCCCTTAATTGTGTAAAATTATACTTAATAAGTTCATGATAATAAATATGAAGGCTTTATAGATGATTCTAGGTACATAAAAACTTGGCAACAAACAAATCCGTTAGAATAATATTTGTATTCCATAAGTCCAAGTAAGGAAAACGCCGATTTTTTCTTTCTTTCTACAGTTCCTGAAGATGAAATTTAGGATTTTTATTCTATTTAATCCAAATTACACGCAATTTAAGTGTTGTCAGCCAACCCTGACAATAATAAATCTTAGGTAAAAATTTTAATTTTTATTTTTATTTTATTGTAAAAAAATAGATAAAAAATATTAGTTTTATTATGTAGAAGATTCTTTAAATTTATTAAATTAATTTAAATTTATTAAATTTTTTTAAAAAATAGACTATTGTCCAGAACGCCTTATAAAGTTTCATAAAACTTTCATTATGGTTGTGCAACTCGAATGTAAGAAATTTAATATTAATTTATTTTAATATTTAAGTATACGTTTTATTTTATTTTTATTAAATTTTTTTATTTATATTTATATTAAAATTAATAATCGTTTTTTAATTAGGAAAAACTAATTTCTTCTATTAACACTGTCCCAATTAAAGAAAGACAAGCTATGTTAAGAGAAACTGGAGTTATTGATCATATTTTTAAAATTCTTTACTCTTTGTATCATATTTAAGGTTATATAAATACGCATATGGAAAGAGACAGACCTTTAATATATAAGTTATGTTTAAATATGATACAATTTTTAAAATTTTTGAACTATTAGAACTACTACAATTCCATTTATACATTTTAGTGGTATCCATTTTTAAAGGTAATTAAAAAAAAGTTAATTATTGTTTAGCGTTTATTTTTTTTTATAATTTATTAATTAATTAATTAAATAAATAAATAAATAAATAAATAAAAATTAAATTACTAATTATTTAATTTAGGCACCTGAAGTGATGTGTAGATAAAATCATGGGTAATAATATACTTATTAATTATTAACTTAATATTAAAAATTCATAACATTAATTTATTTAGCAAAAATAAGGAAATGATAACTTCGCCTACTATAATTATTCCTAGTGAAATGTAAATTGATGAACTTTTAAAAGAGCTTTTCAAATAAACGGATTTCAGTACTTCTTACGAGGGAAATATAGCGGAAATCGCAGACGGACTCGAATTTTCGAACCATAATAATTAAGCTTTAAATTTATTAATTGGATTTTGCCTTTACAGCCCTACAAGGTCTTTGGACTCTTATGAAAGGATGGTTAAAATTATTTTTGAACAAAAAAAAGAAAAATTATTCAGAGATTTTTTGTATGATGAGGAATTAAGAGTGTTAATAAATTAAACTGATTCGGTAAAAATTGACTCTGATTTGGAAACTTACGACCCTGAATTTTTTAGATATATTTTGAGTATTTTGGCACTTACCTCAGAGATTTGTAAGGGAGGAAATGGAAGCTTGATTTTAAATTATATAAATAATATTTTCCCCTTTGATATTTGTATTAAAACTTTTACGAATAGCAGATAACACCCAAAAGTTCGAGCTTTATTTTTAGATTTATTTACATCATCTTATTTGGCTTTCGATTACAGGTGCTTTATTAAATTAAAAAAAAATTTTTTGATATAAATTTAGTGCGATAATTATTTTATTAAAATTTTTAATTTAGGTATTCAAATTTCATTCAATACCCGAATAGAATAGTTTTTTAAAGGGGAGTGTAACCTGATATTGCAGCTTAAGAGATTTTATTAGAAAAGTAAGAAGAATTTAAAAATAAATACAACTGTTAAAATATTCCTAGTTAAGCAAGTGACTTTAAAGAATCAGGGGCCTTGTTAAAAGATAAAAAAAGTAATAAAGAGTCTTAAAATACAAAGAATAATTTCTTTTTGTAACTACAAAGTACTTTTTATTTAAAAGATGAAAAAATAGACCTTAAAAAATTTTTGCTAGATTATTTAAATAATTTAATGTAATTTAACTAATAAATACAAATTTAATAAAATATTTTTTAATTATTGTATTTATTAAATTAATATTTTTTTATATTTTAAAAAGTGAAAAATAAGTTAAACTAAAATCCAATGAAAATCAAATGATTCATTCTGTTGTTAAAGTGATAAATTATTTAATGAAAAAAGGATTTTTTTATTTTTAAAAATAAAATGATGAAATTTCTACACTTAAAACTACTATGAACAAATTTTTAGACAGAGGATTTAATTCCTTATCTTTCGGCTATTTAGAAAATGATGAAGTCAGTAAAACCGTTAAAAAAGCCAAAACTTAAGAAATAGATCCAAATAACCCTTTAGATATTAATATAATAGGTAAAAGTATATAATAATTTTTAATATTTAATATTATATAATTTATAAATATGTTGTTTGAAAATAAAAAAATAAATAAAAAATTTATTTTATTTATTTTTAATTAATTTATTTATTTAAAAAAATTTTTTAGTCCAAGTTGGAAGCACTAGAAATAAAAGAGAATCTAGTCCAAGGTAGTTTTACTTAAATAATTTTTTAAGAAAATTAATATATTTTAATTTTAAAAATAATTAGAATTATTTAATTAATTATTTTTATTTATTAATTAATTAAATTATTAAATTTAAATAAAGAAACCTGTATAAAAAATAATAAACTGGAATATAAGAAATTTAAGATTATTCCAATGAAAAAAGAACTAATGAATTGGCCGAAGCTGAGCCGTGGATGACAGAAACAATTAAAAGTAATAATTTAAAAATTTATCCATTTATATAAAATTATTTAAATTTTAATTATTTTATATTTTATATTTAATTAAATTTATATTTATTAAAATATTAAACAGGTTTACTTGAAATTGAAAAAATTCAACAAAATGAAGTTGTTAAGTAATTTTTTAGTGATAAAAAAAATTCTTCTAATTTTGAAGAAATTTATGATAAAAATGGGTACAAATTTAACAATAAAAATGCCAAAAACAAAGATAACAACCAAAAATTATAAAATAAAAAATTGATTAACGAAAAAATATCAAGGGTAAATAAAAATATTTAGTATATAAATATATAAATTACAAAATAAATATAAATTTATAGGTTAAAGATTTCTTATTAAAAAACGAAACATTTGTTAACGAAGAAAGTGAAATTAAATAATATTAAAAATATTTAGATATTTTAACTTTAGGAGACAATAAATTATCCAGTTCAATAGTCGAGTTAATTTCTTTGATTTTTTCTAGAAAAAAGAATTTTTTATGCTCATTTAACTAAATTACTTTTATTTATGACAAAAATATACATTTATATAATAGTTTTTTGACTATTTACAATAATTTATCAGTTTAATGCATAGACCTGCACAACACTAGTTTTCAAAATTAAAAAGACAGTAAAAGTGTCAAAAAAATTTATTCCAATTTGCATGATATTTTATTACAATTAATGAAAATTTTGTTTATTGATGCTGAAGATCCCGATACCTTAATTTATAATGAATTATTAGAGGCTGAAGAAGAAGAAACCCATAAGGTACCCCATCAAAGAGCAGAATTAAAATCTAAAATGGTAAAATATATATATATAAATACATATGTATATAAAATATATTTGTATTTAGTTTTTTCACAAAATTTTTTACATATGTATTTATTTAGAAATTATTATAAAAAATTATTTATAAATCATATTTTATTTTTAATACATATCATTTTTATTTATTATATTATATTATATCATTTAATTAATACATTTTTCACATTTTTATTTTTTAAATATACACTTTTTTATAGTGTTAATTGTAATTTTTATGCATTTTTCTTTATAACTTTATTTTATATAATTTTAATAATGCTTTTTATCTTATCTAAGTATATTGATGATTCTTAAAAAGTCGTTACTTTAAACCTTGAATCTGAAAATGCCCCTCAAAATTCAAGAAATGGAGGAGATATTATTGGTGAAAAAAATATGGAAATACCTAATCATTAGTTGAGATAAATATCTGAACAAGATTCTTCAGCTTATACTCCAGTTGACAGCAAAAGAACTTTTAAAAATTAGGAATCAATGCCTAAATTTTCCAATTTTTAGAAACATGCGTCAAAATTAACTTCAGCTTTAAGCACATCAAAAAAAATGAAAAATATGTTTCTTTTTAAAGACCAAAATAAAATTATATGGAATATTTTAGATATTTTCTAATTCGATATTACCTAGGCTTATAAAATATAAGATATGTTAAGACATATGAATTTCCATGAAAAAATTATCGAAATAATTAACATAATTTCCGGAAAAATTGGTGCCAAGTATTTAATTAAATAAATTTAAAATTAAATTTTAAAAATATTATTTTATTATTACTAAGTTTAGATTTTAATAATAGTTATTTTATTTATACTTTTTAAAAAAATTATTTTAAAAATATTTATAATTTTTTAATTTTATTTAATTTTAGGAAAGATGAAAGTTAAGCTGACAAATAAGTAATTTTGGAGAAATGTTTGATATTTTTGATTTATTTTTTGATGAAAAATGTGGGAAATTAAAATATAATTGCCGAATTTCCTTAATTTGAGAAATTACTTAGCGATGTTCTTTCTTTAAGAATAAAAAATCTTTAAACTTATATATTGATTTTTATTTCCGAAATTTATAAAGACAATTACCATTTACTAATTTCCATGAATAAATAAAACGGAACTAACACCAATTAGCTTTTTACGAAATTAAAACTGAAATTGGCCGAAGAATTGCCTAAGAAAAACTACGCTTATTGTATTTATTTTTTCTAATTGCTGCTTTGTTTTTTTAAAATAAAATAAGCTTAATTAATATAAAATTCTTAATGGATATTCGAAGAATTGTTTTAATCCGATAATTTAGATTTTTAAAAACATTTCTTATAACAAATTGAGCAAATAAAGTCTATTGATATTAAATAACAGTTTAAAGGAACCAGAATTTTCGTTCCTGATTCTATATTATTTGTTTGTATAGTTATTAATATAACTAGATAATTAGTCTCAACTTAAAGTGCGAATTCCCAGGTAAATTGAAATACTTATATTTATTATGAAAATTAATTAATAATATATTTAATATATTAAAAAAATTTAAAAATATATAAAATTTATTGTAAAATATATTTAATATATGATTTTTATTTATTTAAAATATGAAAATAATTACTTTTATTAATATACTAACATAATTTAGATAATTGGAGTTGTGAAATAATTTTTTTCAGTTATAACTATAGAAGAGATTTTGAGAAATTTGTAGGAGTGGTATCCCTTGAAATTGGAACTGGTTTCTTTTTTTATCGAAGTTTATTTAAATACTAAAAAATTGGAGGAAAATGAAATTAAAAAGATAAGGCAAATTTTCAAAGAAACTTTATATGAAGACCTTTTATAATACGTAGAATATTTGGAAGAAAATAATGGAGAGGGCCAATATGAAAACAAATATTTTTAAAATATAATGGTAAATGTATTTAACCATACTACATCTTATTCTACGACTGAAAATATTATGTTTATTTCTTATGATTAAGCTTAATAAAATTACATAATTTTTGGTATAATTGAAGCTTTAGAATGTTATATTAGCATGTTTATAAGTAATTATTAAGATGATAGTGGAATTGATATAGAAATCTTAGAATAATTTAACGCATTATTGGATAGATTAGCCAAAGTAATTTTTAGATAATTAATTTTAATTAATCTCTAAAACTTAATTTATTATTTAAGTTTAAAAATAAATTATAATTTTAAAAAGCTTAAAGTAATTTTTTTATTAATAAAAATTTTAGGTATGGGACATAAACCTCGAAGAAATAGACCATTAAACTAAATTTTAAATTATAGATTTAAAGAAAAAAAGCGTTCATTTACAAAGTTTAGCGCAAAGAGATAATTAATAGAGATATAGTATAAATTCTCCAATTGATTCTAGGTGGAACTCACCTAATAAAAACTAATTTGTTTCTCCAAATAAAAGAAAATCAGAAATGAGTTATAACACAATGAACAATAATATTGTTGGGCGAGATCCGCTTGCCAAGGAAAATAAGGCCAGTATCACAAATTAAAAAAAAGAATTAAATTAAAAAATTTATATTTTCAAAAATACTTAAATTTACTTGGAAAGATTAAAAGCACTTACGCCGAATGATAAGTATGAATTTGTAGAATAAATGTGGGACAAAATTAGAGCTAGATAAACTTAAGTTATTAGTAACTAGCTTATATAAAATTACAACGAATAAGAAACGAATGATTTGGTCCAAATATTAGTACAGTAAAAAAATATTTTCATTATTATAAAAAATATAATAAAATAAAATCGATGAAATACGATGAAACACTATAAAATAAAATACAATATTAAAAATAAAAAAGATAAATTACAATAAAATTAAATAAGATAAGATAAAACAAAATACAATTAAATTAAATTAAATTAGATAAGATAAGATAAGATAAAATAAAATATAAATCAATAATATATAATATATTTTAAAAACAAAATATAATTCAATAAAATATATAATAAATAAATAATAAAATACGTATTTATTTTTTAATTTTTTTTTAAGAATTAAAAAAGAAGACGCTATTAAATTCAAGCAGATTATATAGAGTTTGATAGAAATTTTAACGGACGATTAAACTGAAATTAAAATAAAAGTTAAGACTATGAAAATTCTTAGAAGTTTAGCTAATTTCAGAAATGATTTGAACGCAAGTTCTTCGATTCACAGAGACTTATGTGACTTGGGATTTACGGATTTTTTGTGCGAGGTAATTTCTAAAGACGCAAATCCGAATTCCAAATTAGAGTATATTTTGTGTTTATGCGACTTTTTGGACGAAGGAGACTTCGAAATCCAAAAAAGTCTACTCGAATACTTAAAAAGAGACACGGAAAACGTCTTTTTGCAGACTATTCACCAGTTTATTGTCGACAGTTTTGAGGATTTTAAGGAGTATGAAAAAGGTAAAATAAAAGAAAATTTAATTATTTATTTTTTATAATATATAGTTTTTTTGTAAATTTTTTCATTTTTTTATTGTTTTTAAAGAGCAAATTTTTTTATTTTGAAAATGTTTTTTAGAGGGAATTAATTTAATTTTAAATGAATATTTTTTAAAAATCTATTTTTTTTTATCATTGAAATTATCTCTATAATGCAATTTTTTCTATTTTTTTTTATAGTTAAATTTTTTCTATTTTTATTATAGTTAAATTTTTTCTATTTTTATTATAGCTAAATTTTTTATTTTTTTAATATTTAAATTATTTTTCTATTTTTAATATTTAAATTATTTTTCTATTTTTTTTTTTTTATAATTAACTATTAATATTTTAGGTTTGAAGCAAACATAGTAAGACAAAATTTAGGGGGACATTAGGCAAGTGATAAACAAGAAGATTTACAACTGTTCTTGCGCTTTGATGCTTTTGAAGTTGGCGTGCGAGGGGCACTACGAAGACATGCAGAATTATTTGCGAGAACAAATTTACAACGGCAAAAAACTGAGCAAATCTATAAATATGATACAATTAGGGGCGGACCTGTTCAGAGACTACATAAAAGTGGTTAATCATAATAATATTTAGTTGGGGGAAATGATTTTGGACTACGTTATTGAGGTTTTGCAGGGGCCTTGCGAAAATAATTAGTTGTGTTTGTGCGAGACGAAGATTTTGGAAGATATTGAGGACATTATTTTTAGGTTTTCGCAGAAAAGTATTTAGCAAAATAAATTGGGAAAAATCGACTTGGACATGTCCGGATTTACTAAGAGGATTTATACCGTGTTGCTGGCGTTGGCGGAGGGGTCGTAAGATTAGTATTTATTGGAGAAAATTGGAAACTTTTTGAACCCTAAAATTTTACTGAAAAGACTTATGCTGCTTTATTATAAGGCTTTGAAGTCTACTAAAAAAGATATAAAAGATAATTTGATCCATCAAGATAAAAAAGAGAAGAAAATTATTTAAAATTATTTTAATGCTTAAAGTGAATAAGAAATATTAAAAAATATAGAGGAAAATAATATGGCTTAAGAAGGAGATATTCAAATTTTAATTGATCTACATGTACCTTTATTTAATTATAAATTTAAATATATATAAAATAATTTATATAAATAATTAATTGTAAAATTGGTTTACTTTATTTAATCATTAATTAATATGAATTAAATTAAGGAGGATTTGTTGATGAATGACGTTTAATGGGATGAATATTTGACTTCAAGTTTGAAAAATTTGCAAGAAGAGGGTTTAAATATTTACATTTTACTAAAAACTTTGGGCTAGTAATCCAACGGGGTAAAAAGGAAGATAAAAAGCGCTAAAAACGAAATAATTTAGCTGACTTAGCACGAAATAAAAAACAAAGAGCAGATGAAAAATTTCCAGAAATTGCAGCAACAACAGCAAAAAAAGGCGAACAACAACAACGGCCGTAAAAACGAAATTCAGTCGCAAAGTTCTCCTTTAAAGGGTGGAAGCTACGAAAAAGAGCAAGTGACTAGCAAAAGCGAAAAAAAAAGCGAAAAAAGAA
>LDAU01000067.1:65397-141631 GCA_001447515.1 Pseudocohnilembus persalinus
AAATTGAACGACGCTTTGAGACACTATAAGAATAATGTGGGCCGAATTGAAATCGTTAATTCTTTGAACGAGGTGCAGGTTTTGTACTTTCCGAAACCTTAGATAACGAAAAATGTATCGAGGTCTTCCAAAATTCAGTTTTTGGTAACTTTTTTTAGTTATTTTTTAATTTTTATTTTTATTAAATTTATTATTATTTTAATATTATATTTTTTTTTTTATTTCTTTTATCTAGAAATTCGATAAAAAAATATTTATTTAATTAGTTTTAAAATTTAAGCAGTAATATTTTTTTTAATAATTTTCGGTTTAAGTTTTATAATTTTTATAAAATTTAGATTAAAAATGTATAATTCATAAAGTTTATTTATTTATTTATTTATTTATTTATTTATTTATCAGTGATAAAACTGTAATCTTTAATATCTTATTTATTGTATTTCTTTTATTTATATCTATGTTAAATTTTTTCTTGTTAACCTCTTTTCATAACCTATGAAATTTTAAGAATTTAGAATTCAAGATTTTTTTCATTTTTACTTATAATGCTAATTTTTTTTATATAATTAATAAAGCACAATGTGAATAGAGACTCTGCAAACGATAAAATAAACGGACTTTTAAACCACTAGCAAAATTTTATAAACGAAATGCAGCACAACTAGTACCTAAACGAACTCCTTCCCTTCATAAATTTCGAACAACTCTACCAAATTTGCCGATCTTTAGTGCTTCTTTTGGTTTTTGTTCTAAATTTTTTGATTTTATTCGATTCTTTTGTAGAAGAGTGCGACGAGTGCACTCAGCTTTTGAGGGAACAAAAATAGTGTGTATGTGACGAATAAGACTATAAAACTGACTATTCGAATGAAATTAAGGGCCTAGGTATGATTGTTTTGGTACTTAATATTGCTTAGTTCTTCTTTTGGGCCGTTTTGTAGCTGAAATTAGACTAGAAAAAGTTCTAATCGTAAAAAATAATTTTAGAATTTAATAATTATATATATAATTTTAGGATTAAATATAAATTAAATAATAATTTTAGAATTAAATAATTAAATATATAATTTTTGAATTAAATATAAATTAAATAATAATTTAGGATTTAATTAAATTTTAAAATTAAATATTAATAAATTAATAATTAAATATAAATTAAATAATAATTTTAGAATTAAATATTAATAAATTAATAATTTTTATTAAATTAAATTGTTTTTTTTAGGTTTTTCTTTTAGTATCTCAAGAGTAAGGACAAGAATAAATATTCAGCTATGAATAAATAATCAGAACTTAAATTAGATTTTGGAATCCAATACAAATACAGTCAGTTAAAATTCAGGGAGAAAATTTAATACTACGCTTAAAAAGTGAAATATTTCACGATTCACAGTTACTTCGTTTACCTGATCCTTTACGCAGGGATAACGGCTTTGGGACTTTATTTTTCTCGTTTATTTTTCGGAATTTTATTACTGGACATCATCGACAGGTCTATAACTTTGAAAAATGTGATAAAATCAATTACTTTAAATTTCGACTAATTAGGAATGACAGGAATTTTGGGCGTCGTGATAATGTTTTTTTACGCAATGATCGCTTTTTACAGTTAATATATAAGGTCGACCATGGAAACTTTTGACTATGAAGAGCCTATATGTGACACACCTATTATGTGTTTTATGTACACTATAAATATCGGGCTGCGAGCCGGGGGCGGGGTCGGAGAACCCCTTATTTAGCCGGACCCTTATAACAGTCCAAATTATTTTGCCAGGTTTTTCTTTGATTTGACGTTTTTCTTGATTATTAGTATTATTTGGATGAATATTATTTTCGGTATTATTATCGACACTTTTGCGGAGTTGAGGGATTTGAAAACGCTTAAAGGTTAAAAAAATGAAAATTTTTTTTTATTTTTTTAGTTAATTTATTATTAATTAGAATTAATTAATGTTATATTTAGTTTTAATTTTTATTTTTTTAAATATTATAGATTAAGATTCCAGAAATAAGTGTTTTATTTGCTCTATTGAGAGAACTTTGTTCGAAAAATAAGGGTACAGTTTCGAAGTTCATACTGAAAAACATCATAATGTATGGGATTATTTACATTATATAGTTTATTTAAGACACAAAGATTAAATTGACTATAATGGAACTGAAAGTTATGTAGCTGAAAAAATTAAAAACGACGATATTTCTTGGTTCCCAATTGGAGTTTCTATTACTTTAAGTTAAATTGAAGATACTGAAGATTAACAAATTAAGAAGCTATTGTAAACTATAGATAACAATTTGTCGAATTACATTTTGCATTAAAGAAAATATTTGAGTCATTCAGAAAATAGCATGAACTGAAATTGACATTTATGATTTTTTTAGATAGGTTTTAAAAATAAAAATATTTTAAGCCTATATTTAATATTTAAATTGATATAGTTTTATTTTATTTTAATTTAATTATTTAAAAATTTTTATAAATATTACGTTTTTTTGGTAAATTCAATTTATTTTTAAAAATATAAATAGGATAAATTAATTTTATAATTTTTTTTCTGCTATTTTAGATTTGAATGGCATTTTTTTGTTAAAAATATACATGTGATCAGATCATTAATTTATTACGAAAACTCATTATATAAAAAGAAAATATAAAACTTTTAACTTATAATAAGATTTATATTATAAAATTAAATAAAAAAATAGTTTTTTATTTATTTATTTATTTTTTAAATTTGATCATTTTTTATTTTAGTAAATCAATTTATATCCCTCAATAGTTTCTTTAGAAATCATGTATTAAATAGAACTTCCGAAAATTTAAGCGGCAAAAGCGTCGATTTCCCCGTTAAAAGACTCAAAGTATAAAATACAAGACCCAGTTCCCATTTCTTTAATTTATTTAACATAATTTTCGTTAGGAATTTCGTCAAATTTAATATTTTATTTTCCCAAAATACTCAAAAAATCTTCTCTACTAATTTTGTGTTTTCTTTTAGTTATGTAAGGGAAAAGTTCTTTTATAGCGTCGTTACAAATTCTGTACAAACATTAATCAGTACTATATTATCTAGAATCTCTTTTAAAAGCTCTGCTTCCACAGTTTATGTAGTTGATATGTTCTTTATGAAAAAAATAATTTATTTTTATTTAAATAAATAAATTATATAATTAAATTTTTTTATATTTTTATATTTTTATATTTTTTTATATATATATTTAAATATTTATATATTTAATAAGTTATTTTGTTTTAAAAAGTAAAAGTATTTTTATTTTATAAAAAATAATTTTTGCCATATATTTTTATATATAATAACTTTTTTTAGATTAAAAAATTTGTGTATTTTTATTTTTTTTTATAAATATTAATTTTACTCATATATTTTTATTTTTATAGTTACCTTTAACGTCAGATCTGATTATATCTCTGGTGGAGGGAGTGACTAATTTAATTAATTTTTATCCTCCTTTTTTGTTTGTTAATAACAAAGATCTGTCTAATCCTTCTAATCCGTAGTCTCTTTATAAGGCTTAAAATTCTTCTTCTCCAATTTCTTCGTAAAATTCGTATTTGCTGTCTAAATTGATGTCTTTTTTGTCAGATTTTTTTTATTCTCCCTCTTGTTTTTCAGCTTCATTTTCTTGTTTTTCAGATTATTTTTCTTCTTATTTTTCTTTTTATTGTTCCTCTTATTGTTTCAATTTACTTTCCAATTTGGTTTTTTACAAATTTTTCTCGAAAATCTTTTAAAAATAAAAATAAATATAAATTTATTATTTTTTTCTTTTAACTAATAATTATAAACTAAAAATCATTTTTTAACTATAATATTTACTTCTTATTAATCAATTTCTTTAATAATATCGAATTCTTCTTTTTACAAAGTTTCTTAGTCGACTTCTAATTCTTAATCTTCGTTATTGATAACATTTCCTTCTTCAGAATCTTCGCTAGAAGGAACAATTTTACTAGGGTCAAATTCTTGTCCTTAAACGAAAACTTTATTGGATTTTTTTCTGAAAATAGCCAAATAAAATCCTCCAGTGTTTTGGTCGTGGGGCAAAACTCTCATAGTTTTTTCGATTCCGAATTTTTTCATAATTTCTTCGGATTCGGGGAACATTCCGGGCTGGATGTGGGCGTATTGGCCGTCTTCTTTGGTTAATTCGTTGGAGAAATTTCCTATTTCTTCTTTTTTAACGGTTTTAAACATTTCATCGAAAGTTAATTACTCGATTTGTTCAGTTGTTTTGTCGTGTAATTTACTTTTTTTGAATTTACTGCAAATAACGGGCCAGCTTAGCATTCCTTTTCTTCCTTTGAAATCTATTTTAAAAAGAAAATTTCGTTAAATTAATAAAAAAAAGCTAAAATTAATTTGATTTATTATTATTCCTGCTGATTTTTGGATCAAAATTTAAATATTCAGGGAGTATTTTAAAATAAGATTATTATCGATATTAATTTACTTAGTTAATGTATCTAAAATAGCACTAATTAATATCATTAATAAATTAAAATTAAAATACTCCCTAAATAATAAAACTTCGATCCAAAAACCATCCAAAGTAAAAATATTTTTATTTTAACAAATAAATAAATACAAAAAAATTCAAATAAATAAATAAAAAATAAATAAATAAATTCAAATAAATAAATAAATAAATAATAAAGTACTAGGCAATCTTCTATGACAATCCAAAAGTTCAAGTGACCCAGGGACAGCCTTTTTCAAAGCGTCAATAACAACAGCTTCATCTTCAATAGGGTTAATACTACAAGTACTATAAACAACAAGGCCTCCAACTTTACAAAGCTACAAAGCCCGCATCAAAATAGAGAGTTAGACCTAATAAAGGGAAATGGCGTCCCTGGTGGCCCAGTCTTGGAATTTTTTGGGGATTTTTCTGGTGGCGCCGTCGCCGGTGCAGGGCACGTCGCATAAGACTTTGTCGAACTGGATTCTTTGTTTGGTTTGGGGGTCTTTTAGAGTCGGGAAAAATTGGGCTTGGTGGTTTACTACCATCATGGCCGAGGTCGAATTTCGGTCGATTTGGTGTGTTAACATGTAGGCTCTGTTTGTGTCCACGTCGTTGGCGATTACGCAGCCGGTTACCTCTTTTTTGGCACTTTTCGCTTTGGAACTCATTATTTCCAGGATTTGACTGGTTTTGGAGCCCTTTTTTTTTTTTTGAAAATTTAATTTATTATTATTTAGAGTTTAGAATTTTAAAAGTTATGTTTTAGATTTAATTTTTAAGGATTTAAAAAAAAAAATTCATAATTTAAAGCTTATATTGAAAATTTTATGTTTTTTTTTGGGAGTAAAAATAAATATAATTTTTTTAAAATCTTTCTAGGTTTTTTAAAACTTTTATAAATAAGCTTATATTTGAATAATGATTTATAATTTTGTATTTATTACAGGAGCCGCACACATATCGAAAACTTTATCAGTAGGTTAAACGTCTAATAATAAAGGAGGGAGCATAGAAACAAACTCTTATCTGGTAAGTAACCCAGCATCAGAAGCCTTAGTTAATTCTAAGTGGAATTTTTTCAAAACTCCTTCTTTTCTTAATTGATATCTAGGTGATTAAAATTAATTAATAAAAAAATGTAATATATATAAATAAATAAGTTAACTTTTTAAATAAATTTATAAATAATTTTAAATTAAAAACAATTGATTTGTTCTATGATAATTACCATTATTTTATAATATAATAAAAATTTTTAACATAATTATTGAATATAATAATTTTGAATATAATTATTAACATAATTTTTAATATAATTTTTGAATATGATTTAGAATTTAATTTTTAATATAATTTTTTGATATAATTTTTACTTGGAAATATCTAATTAAAAGGCTAATTGATTGGGGTACCAGTCTTTTGATACTAATTTAACATCATCGATATCGTATTTATTTTCAACGGGGAAAGTTACTCTGTATCCTCCTTTTTATTAATTTTAATTTTATTCTTAGTTTTCGGTTTTTTATTCTTTTTATTCTTCTTCAATTTTTTCTTAATTTTCATTTTATTTTTCCTACTCTTTTTCTTATTGTTTTTATTTTAATTCTTCTTCTTATTTTTTAACTTCGATGGCTTCTTAAGCAAATTTCATTAAATATTCTTTTCCAGAAAGCAATTTATTTTAGTATTATTCGTAACCAACAATATTAGGACTTACTCTGAAAGTAACGGGTAATTTTTCTTTCATAACACTCCAAAATCTTTTAAATTCTTCATCATTTTCAAATTCAGAGGCTAAAACAGTCTATAATATTAAAAATTCTTTAATTCAATTTTTTATTTTATTTTATCGAATTCTAAAATTTTTATTGTGCTACTTTTATCTCTATTAAAATATTTATATTAAAAAAATATAATTTTTACTTTATAGTAAGTTTCAAACATAGGATTAACGAAATATTTTTCGGGTTAATTTTTAATGTCATTGAAATATTCAGGTTTAACTCTTTTGGAAATTTTAGGTTCAAATTATTTAGTTTAATTTTCCTAATTTTCCTGATTTTCTAATCTTTTTTAAGCGGCTTTCTTTCTTTATGATTTGAATTTTCCCATATTATGTAAATGTTAGCAAAAGTTTTAGTTAATTTATTATGTAACTTTTTTATTATAATTTTAGATTTTAAAAAAAATTTATAAGACTTTAGATTAAAAATATTATTTTTATTTATTTGTTTTTTTAATTTACTTATTTATTTTTTGTTCGTGAGGTAAAATAATTATTTTGTTAAAGTAAACATAAATTATATATAATATTAAATATTACTTTATTTAATTGGTTTTTTATTGGTTATTTATATTCAAACCTAAATATTTAGCTCCAAAATAAATATAAAAGAAATCTCTTAATTTTCTAAAAATATTTTATAAAATAATATTACACCCTAACACAATATTTTTATATTTAATTTTTACTTAATTATAAATTAATTAATCTTTTTCTAAAGAATACATGAAAAGTTAAATATATTCATTTTATATTTAAAAATCAAATAAATCAATTTATTACTGTGCGTTTTTATAATATTAAAACAATATTAATCTTTTCATCATTTATTGAAGATATTAATACAATTATTTAGTTTTATAGTTTTTTGATATTATTTAAAAAAATTGGTATTTGGTTGTATTTTAATTTTAAGAATAATAATAATAATTTATATTATTTATACAAATAAAACAAAACAAAATAAAAAAAAAAATATAAAAAAAAATTTTTTTCCACAATATTGCAAATAAAAAAAGGCATTCTACTTTCCCAAACAATAACATAAAAATTTAACAAATTTTGAACATAATATATAATTTGAAAATATTAAATGATAAAAAAAGAAAAGATAATATTTTTTATAGTTTTTTTTTTATTCTGTAAATCTTATGAAATTGAAAGCAATGATTTAAGACTGAATAGAATTACCTAGTCAATAAGTGAAGACAAATAATACAGTATAATAAAGGGAAATATAGAAGTATATAGTAATAAAAAGTGGGGAAATGTTATTATAGATAATTTTAGCGATTTGGACGGGTAAGTAGCGTGCAAATAGTTATAATATGATAAATTTATTAGCTTCTAAGATCAAATTTGTATGTAAAGTATTAATTATGTTTAGAATATTGGGTGTTTAGGAACAGTAATTATTAATAATTTTTTATTGATTTTCTAAAATAATGAAATGTTATCTATTATTATATAGAATTAAATATTTAAATAAATAAATTGTATAGGAAAAAAGCTTGGAAGAATGCAAAGATTTTTAAGTAAAATAGGTAAGATTAAAATCAATTTTATTCTATTGTTTTTTATTTTTTCTATGAAAGAGATTAAATAAAAAAATTTCTGATTTAATTTATTGTTTTATGTTTATCGATATACATAATTAAAGTAAAAAAAAATAATTAAAGTATTTTTTAATAAAACTAGAAAGATTAATAATCTTCCAGTAGCTGCGTTTAAATAACTTGTGGTAAAAAATAAAAATATTTATAAAATCTTACCATAAATAAAAAATAAATATTCTTTCTAAACAATAATTTAAACATAAAAAGAATTTAAAATAACAATAAAAATTTATTAATTAATATATTATTGTTAGCAAAATAAGTAGATACTTCATTGAATTTTGCATTAGAAATAGATGTATATAAACAATGTTTACAGTCTATTTGTTCAGTCGAAAGAGGATATTATATAAAAAATATATATGATGAATTCAACTTAAATTGTGAAGAAAAATCTGATTGTATTAATAAAAAGAATGGAGATTAATTTCCAGAGGTATTTTTTCAATTTTTATCTAAATATTACTCTAATTACAATTTAATCGATTCTTTTCATTAATAATTAATTAATCCTTTAGAATTAAAATTACATATTAATAATTCGGAGGTTAAAATATCACATTATTTTTATTCCTTTAAAATTAAAATTATCACAAAATTTTATTAAATATTATTTAATTACAAGAATGATAATGAAAAATCATAATTCTAAAAAAACTTTTTTTACAATTAAATTAAAATTAATTTAGTAAATTTTTTATTTACAATCTTTACTCAAATAATATTTTATAAATATAATAAATAATTTTTGTTTTTTTTACAAATTGATCATTTTATTACCTATCTTATTTTTCATACATAAAAAAACAGCAAATAATTTCCTATTTTTAATATTTTTTATTGTTTTATAGTCTTTTATCGGATGTAATTCTGAATGCGAAGCTGAATTAGAAAGTTTAGATATTAATAGCGAATTAACATATTTAAGATACGAAAATTATATAAAATGTGAGTATTCTTGTATAAATGATTATAAATTTTATCCAGTTGAATTATAAAGTATTTCGTTTGATGATGACGATAAAAGTGAAAATAGTAGTAATTCGACGGACTAAAATAACTCTAGCTTAATTTTAATAATAGGAGGGATATCAGTTTTTTCACTTATTCTACTATTAGTATTTTTAGCATATAAGTTTAATAAAAAAGTAAAAAAGGAACAGAAAGATTTTTTAAGCTATTCTAAGAAATCAGATGAGGAAAAGAAAAAAATATTTCTTTATAAGCTAGAATAAATTAATAAATTTAACTCAATTTACATGAGTTAAGATAACAATTTAATTAAAAGTATTTCACCTGCAAAAATTACGCCATACACCAGAATTTCTTTGAAAAATTTGGCTTTTAATTTTTAGTTTAATGAGGAAAATTTATAAAGAAGTGTATAATTTAATGAAAACGAATTAGGACCTACACCATAATATAATAATTAGAACATTATAAATATAAATAATAATGATTCATAAAACATAAATAATATTTAAAATAACTCTAATTTAAGTTGTGGTCTAAAATCTAGTCTTAAAAAAAGTTTAAAATATTTTCCAAATAAAGGAAGTGATTCTTCCCCTACTGCTAATAAAAGCCCATATTTTTTTCCATCTGATTTTGACTGTAAATTTATATATAATAAAAAATAATTTCTTACATAATATTTTATAAATATTTAAATAAAATATTAATTAATTAATTCGATTTTTGGGATAAATTAATTTTGAATAAAAATATGCATTATGTATTATGTTTTTTGTATTAATAGGGTAGGATTTTTTAAAAATTACGCTTTTTATATTTATAAATAAAAAAATATATATTTCTAAATTTTTTGCATTTTTAAATGTTTTTTTTTTAATTAATATTACAATTAATTTATTTACCTATTTATGGCTTGTTAATTAAATCATCATATGATTAAAATAAAATCTTATTCAAAAATCGAACAGACTAACATGATTCCTAATTTAAATATTAAAATTATTTTTTATAAATAAATTTATGGCGATTTTTTTTTTAATTTAAACGTTTTTTTTATAAAATTTATATTTTATATATTTTATTTAATAAAAATTTATTTTATAAGTTTAAACTTGTAGCAGATATGTTGTAGCAACCCCCTCTAAATTTAAATCAATTTTTACTAATAAAGAAAATTTTTAATAAGAAGTTTATTAAAACGCTTAAGTAGATTTATAGGATTCAATTGATGTTTTATATAAGAAAAGACACTTCAAACGAGAAGAATCTTTAAAAGAAAATATATAAAAAAATTAAGAATTTGACTTAAACAAAGAAGAAGAATATTTATCATAATAATAAACTATAAGATAATTTTTGAATAAACCATAAAAATAATTTTCATAGAAATTTATATAAAATGTTATTGCATCTGATTCAGTTCCCACTGTAACAGAAGAGATAGATAACAATAAATAAGAAACTATAAATGTTTAACAATAAGAAAATAGTGTTTTATATTAAATAAAATTAGAAAATGTAAATAATTAACATTATTAAGATATTAATTAATTTAAAGATGAAATATCTACAAATACAACAACATGCAATTAATAAAATTCGTAATTTTTAAATATTGTTAATAATTTTAATATTAATACAAATCGTTGTGTTTAAAATAATTTAGTAATGTTTTCAAAAAGTATGTAAGAACAATAAAATTAAATGATTCAATCTAATAATAATAGTAATAGGAGAAATTAAACTGAAAATCAAATTATTATAGATATCGGTTTAAATGGTATTTAAAAGCAAAACTCTATATTGTAATAATCAGCATAAAATAATTAAAAAAAATTAAATATTTGTTAAAATAATAAACACAAAGTTTTCAATAATATAATGTAAAAACCTAAATTTATTTTTAAAAAAAAACCAGCAATAATATAAAATACTTAAGAATTACCTGAAGATCCAAACTACTGAAAAAAAAATCAATATTGTACATTATCTAAATTATATTAAATCATATTTATAGTTATATTTAAATAGTAAATTATAATATATTTTATTCTAATTATTTATACAATTTAAATTTATATATTTATATTAAAATATAAATCTTTTATAAAACTAGTCTTAAACTTTAAAAGATATATATATACATACCTTATTAATTTATCAAAGATATTGTTAGAAATTTAAACTAATATTAGTGATTCATTTTTATTCCGTTTTTAAATTTTATTTAATATATAATATTTTTATATTAATATATAAAATTTTTACCAAATTAATACTAAATATACTTTTTTCTTCAAATATTATTCTTTCAAATGTTTAAAATAATATCGTCATTTAAAAATATTTAATATATATTTGTGTAAAAAAAATTATATTTTTTAAAATATATCAATTTTGTTTTTTCAATCATATTATAATAAATCTCAATAATCTCAAGAATTTAGTAGTATTTTTTATTTCTTCTTTGTCAAATATAAATTTTTCATTTTTATTTAGAATTAATTTCCTCGATTTTTTCAAAGACTTTATTATAATCTTTTTGTTTTAGTCTGCCATCTCCATTTACTTTGGACCATACTATTTATTTTTTATAGTATATTTCAAAGCATCCAGTATAACCATCAACAGCTTAAAAATTAAGTATTAATAATTATTATATATATATAATATTTATATAATAAGTAAGATATTTTTATCAAAAAATTAAAAATTGATTAACAAGTAAGACATTTTTAAATATTAATATTTACTTTTTCCCTTTATATCTATTTTTGGATATTTTTAATTGAAGGCTTATTTAAAAGCTTCAAATTATACATCATATCCTCAAGATCCACAAAATTCTACGTAGCAGTCTGGTTTATCATCTAGATTTTCAGGTTTTTCGTATCTTCTTGGACAAATGGCTCCCATTTTTATATTATATAATATTATTTGTATTTAATTTTATTATTTAATAAATTTTACTTTAGAATTTTATATTTTACTTAATATAGAAGCAATTTAATTTTCGATTTTGTGATATGTTTTATTATTATATCTAAGTAAAAAAAATAAAAATCGAATTAGAATATTTAAGAGCTAAACAATAATATTTATTAATTTTTTTCTATTGGAATAATAACATTAAAATTTATTTACAAAATAATTGGTTTGTTTGTAAATATTTCCATATTCAGTCATTAGAAATAATTTTAGAAAAAAGTAAAATTTCATTAGATTTTAAATAGGAGATTTTAATTCTATAATAATGAACTTTAGTAATTAATTCAGAAGATTTGAAAAAAATTAAAATAATATTTATACTTAAATACTGTTTTTTAGTGAAAAAATTAACTAAAATGATCTATATTCAAATTTTCCAATTTTTTAATTGTTAAGAAAATTTTTTCTTTTTTTATGAATCTATAAAAATACTATAAAAACAAAAATAAAATACTAGTTAAATAACCCAAATTAGAATGTTCTGGTTATTTTAATACAGAATTCTACTTAATAATAAATATTTAGCTTTCATATTGAAAAGTTTTAAAAAATTAAATTAAAAAGAAGAATAATCAATTTGAAGCTTAAAAAGTCATTTTTCATAAATTAAGAAAACAATCAAATACCATTAAAAAAATAATATTGATTTTTTTTAATAATTTATAATATATAATATAATATTTAAATAATAATTCTCCTTCAAAAATTATTCTCATTTATTTAGAATAATCTTATCATTGGATTATTTAAATATAAAAATAATTATAAATTTATTAAATTTATTATTGTTTAAAAAATCATTTTATAAAGATTTTTAAAATTTTGCTTTTTTAATTTCAGCTTTATCATTTAATATTTTCAATTTTCTAAAATACTTTAGGATAATCACTTTATTTCAGTCTACCATCTCCATTAAGTTTGGACCAAATTTTATGGTTTTTAAAATAAATTTCAAAGCATCCACTATACCCAGGAATTTCTTTAAAAATAAATAACATAAAAATATATATTTAAATTTAATAATTAAATACGCTTTTAAATAAACATGCATATTTAAAAACATTATTTTTTAAAATTTATAATAAATGGGTTGAAAAGAGAGTAATCATATCATTATATATGAGGATATACATAAATATAGATATAAAAATAAATTTTATTTAATAAATTATAATATTATATTTATTTATATAATTTTATTTGAAAAATATTATTTACCCTTTCCTGAGATAGAAAAGTTTGGAAATTTTTCTATGAAAGCTTCCTTAAAAGCTTCATATTAGATATTATATCCTCAAGCTCCACAGTATTCTATGAAACAATCGGTATTATTATTATTTTACATGATTTTTTTTCTAATAAATTTATTTTAAAATTTTTTTTTTTTTTTAGTTTATAATATTTTATAAATTTTTAAATATTAATTATTTGATAAAGGACTATTATAACTTAAATCGAAAAATATTGATTTCTATATAATTTTATTAAATATTAAATAAGTCAAATTGATTTTAAAAAAATTATTTTATTATTATGTTGAAACCTATTTATTTCAATTACCTAAATAAAAGTAAAAGCTATAAGAAAAATTAAATAAGAATAAATAGAATTATTCATATTTTTAACAAATTTATAAAAATAAATAAGAAAAAATAAAAATTTATTTAATTTTAAAATAGCTTTTTATTTATAAATTTAAATAAAACTTACTAATAATTATAATAATATCAGAAATATATTTTAGTGTGCAACTATAGAAAATATTATTTATTTTAAGAATTATGTATTTTTTTAGATTTTTAAATTAAGATAATATATTATGGTTTATTTATTATAGAATTACACTTTTGTTTAAATAAAAATTAAAATAATTCAGTTAAATAATATATAATTTCCAAACCATATAACTTTTTTTTTTATTGATTGAAAAAGCTAATTTCTTAAATTTTTATACAATACTAATTTTTAAAATAATCTAATAATTACATTAATATCACATATTTATACTACCTTAAAATTATTTATTTTTAAATTATTATACTAAATAATTAAAAAAAATAACTTTTTTATTCAATTTATAATGCATGAATTAAATAGATTCAATTTAAATACCTTTTTTAAAAATAGCTCTTAATATTATAATTCTTACTTTTTTTATTATAAGAATTAACTTAAATTTAATTAAATTTTACTATATATTATTAAAATTTACAAAATATAATTATAATCCTTTAAAATTAATTTTTTAAAATTAAACTTTTCTACCAATATTTGTAAAATATATATTATCGATTGATAGATAACCGGATCGCCATATAAAATTGTCTATTAATTTCTTTAATATCTTTAAAACTTAAAATTTTTGAAAAAAAAAATAAATTGAAAATAAAAGGTATATAGAAATAAATTTAAATGTATGGTTAAAATAATAACATGTATAAAATCAGTTAATATTAAATAATATTATATTATAGTAATAGGGGTTAATTCATTTGTTTTGTATAAAATCAAAAACTCATTAACATTCTTTAAAAAAAAATATATTTTCTAAAAATTATTATAATATTATATATTTTATAATTTATTTTTATTATAAATATAAATTAATATATTATTATATCATCATAAGTCATATTAAAAGTTATCTATCATTCCAATTTTTTTATATTACCAGCCTATTTGATTTAATATTTACAAAAAAACGTAAAAATTATGCCTAATTATTATATTATATTCAGAATTTATCAAAAAAAAATAAAAAGGGTGAATAAAAATTATTGTTTAATTATAGTAAATTTAAAGCTAAACTTTAAGAATAAGACCAGAAAGTAAATTAAAAATTTAATTATTTTAAGAAAATTTAAAAAAAAATATAAGAAATAAAGAAATAATAACAATGGTTAATGAGGTATTTTTTATTAATTATACTATATTAACATTTATTTTTTAATTAATATTTAAAGATTTTAAATTTTATATAGGAATAATTAAAAAGGCTAAAATTTGAAAAGCCACTTGATATTATACTATAACATAGATTTTTTAATGGAAGATATATGAAATCCAAAAGAGCTTTAGAAGTATATCCAAATGAAATGAAAATCGAAACAGAATTAAAAGATTTTCCTGATTTTTCAAAGGTTACATGTGAAAAATGCGAAAAAGGAAATAGAAGTAATAATTATTAATATGTATTTTTATTTTTTTTAATGTTATTTTGGTTTCTATTTAAAATAAATCTAATTTAATTAATTAAACAATTTTGAATAACGTATTTTAATATTCATGTAATACCTTATTTTAGATAATTTGTATAAATAATTTTGTAAAGTAAATTAAATGAAATTTAAAATGGTATATAGTCTATTTCCGAGAAAATGTTGCTTTTTTTATACTTAATTGTTAAATTTTTGATTTATTTTAAAATTTCTAGCAAAATTATTTATTCTATATTTTTTTTTTTTATTAAATTTCGAGAATTATAAAAAAATATTCAATTTTATTTTTTCATAACTTATCCTTAAATTTTTCTTTTTTAAGGTTAATGTCATTGTTATAGGAAAATCTATAAGGGGTAAAGAAAAATTAAACCCGATGATGGGTTATTATATTTTTATAGTAAAAATAATGGTGAATACGACAAAATATCTAAAAATGAAAAAAATAAAGGAGAATTACAAAATAAAAAAAAAAATTAAGATCATATAAAATTAAAAATTATGGCTGATACTAAAGAATACAAAGAAATTTAAAAAATGGAAAGAGAGTCTAAAATTTAAATGTTGGTTTGTATTACATAATACAATGAGGATTATTCTATGTTGGAAAGATCTTTGTAAATATAATTATTTTTTATTATGTTTTTATTTTAATAATTTTATATAGTTAAATTAATTTCTATTATAAAATTTAACTTGTTTTTTATTTTTAGGGGTGGGGTTGCATAAAATATCGCCGAATTTGAAAAACTAGGCTTAAGTTCAAGAAATGTATTTAAAAATATATATTTATAATAAAATTAAAATAATTATTTAAATAAATTAAATATATATAGATTGTAGTTGTAGTTATTTAGGATGGAATAGAAAAAACAAATAGTGATACAGCTAAAAATCTTTATGATAAAATTGATGAAGAATTAGGTTTAAATGAACTACCAGATAAAGATTCAAATGATCCAGAAGTCAAAAAATTAAATTTATTAAAATCTAGAACATACAGATATAGAAAGAATTTAATAATGTAAGCAAGATAAATGCTAGCGAAAGAGTAATTAAAAGTGTTTTTTTTAATTTAAAATAAATTTATTTAATAAAATATTTATATATTTTTATAAAACTTTTTTATTAATTTAGTTATCCTGATGTTCATCATAAGTATACAATTGAAAATTAAGATTTTCCAGCCAATTTGCCAAAAAATGTTGCCTAACTTTACTAAACTGAATTGGACGTTTTAGGAAATGGAAAAAAATTGACTGTTTTTTTTTGCAATAAGCATTTAAATGGGCAAAAATTATCGTCTCATATGTGGTTTTTTTAAGGATTTTGCAGATTTTTATAGCCTACTTATTTGACCTTAGTTGACGTCGGAACCCAACCTGATAAACTCGGATTAGTTAATTATTTTAGAGCTATGGAGGCCGACAAAAATGTCGGAGGAGTTTCTGGATTTATGGGATTGTATTTTGCCGATAAAGAGTAGGAAGAAAAATACTTTAAAAAAGAAAAATAAGAAAAATACAAATTAAAAAAAAACAGAGAAAAATTATGGCATAAAAAGTACGGTGGCTCGCAAGACCTTTGCAAAAATTATATAATGTCTCAGTTTGAGTGTCAGAGCACCAAAGACCACAAGACAAGATAAGATTTTTTGAAGGAATAAAGTGAAAAAGATAAAAAAGAAGAAGAAAGATACTAATAACTGCAAAACTTACTAGACGATGAAGAAGACAAGGTAAAAATATTATTTAAAATCAATTTTTAATATATAAATATATTTTAATTATAATTTTTTATTTTTTTACATTATTTATTTTTATTTTTTTAATAAGCACACTTTCAAATCTGTTCCTCAAAAATTGGGAAATGGGAAGTTAAACTGTTGGGACAAAATAGGAAACTGTATATACAACATAATTTCTCGATTTTTTATCTGGATTCACTTATTTTTTGACATAAGAAAGGCCTAAACTTTTGAGTACGCTTTAGCTCATATTATGGATAAAAATTTTGAGTCATGTTTCGGATTTTTACAAGTTTTACCAGGGGCATGGTCCTGTTACAGATACGCAGCTTTAAACAAAGCTTAAGAATTTAAAGAAAATTTGGTAGAATAAAGGTACTTGAAAGGAGTTTTGAACACAAATTTTAAGAAAAGTGATATTAGTTTAGAAGAAAATAATATGTATTTGGCCGAAGATAGGATTTTGTGTTTGGCTATGTTTGCCTAAGCAGCTTTTAAATACACTTTAAAATATATACCTACTGCTAGAGCTTATACTGATGCGATTGATAATAATATTGAATTTATGCTTTAAAGAAGAAGATGGATTAATTCGACCTGGTTTGCCTTATAATATGTGTTGAGAAATTATTCGGAGCATATGAAAGATTCAAAACACAATTTTTTCACGAAATATGTGTGGATTCATTTTTTGATGTTTATGTCATTTTTGGGATTGGTTAACACTTATTTAATAACAGGACTTTTTTCTTTTACTCTTTATTCTTCTGTTACCTAACTTTTCATTCCTATAATTGATTAGTATAACTTTCCCGATATTTTTAAACTTTTACCCCAATTTTTCATGATTGTTTACGCTTTAATGGTTATTTTGTTGCTTTATTTATGTTTAAATAATAAAATTAAAAAAGATAATGATAACTACAAATTATATGGTTTTATAAGTGGGATCTTCGGAGTATATAACTTTATTGTGTACATCATTATTATTGCAAATGCAATTTGTACCTATGTTTTAAAAATAAAAATTTTACAATATGAGAATTAAGACGAAGAAGAAACTGCCGCTTTACAGTAATAAAATATATATATATATTTATAAATAAAATTTTATATCAATAAAAATATATTTAAACTTTTATTTTTTATTTAGAAAACTCGTTCTTTACATGTTAATTGTTACTATTGGATCAAATGCTTTGATGATTGTTTTACAAGTAATGGACTGCGGAAATTGGAAAATTATTTTAAAAATGGCTTTATCTAGTATTTCTTATATATACTATTCTGCTACATATACTCATACATTAGTTTTTTATGCGTTTGCAAATATTGATGATTTTTCGTGGGGAACAAAAGGTTCAAGTGAGTCTAAAGCTGAATAACAATTTAGAGACTATAAAATTTCGTTTATTGGTAAATGGTTAATTTGTAATGCATTAGCTTGTTATGGAATGATTGCTTTGAACGAATATTTTGGAGGAAGAGGATATGTTTTGATAGCTTTAGGTATTTATGGGTCTGCTTAAATGGGACTCAAATTTATATTCAGTTTTTACAACCATATGAAATTCTTTACTTGGGATAAAAATTTTAAAATGCCTTGGGCTACATAATCAAGAAAAAAAGCTTATGCTAAAATTAAATAGTCAATAGAATAAGAATTTAATAATAAAGAAAGATAATAAAAAAATTCTAAAAAATTTATAGATGCTTTATAAGAAAAAAAAAGGTAAAATAAACTGGACTAATCTAGAGATTCAAATAATTCAAGTACTTTCGTATAATCATTAAATATTTCTAATTATTCATCAAATAACTAATCTAGAATAGAATCATGATTTATATCACACTTAATATAATAATATATTTTAATTTATTACCTATATATAAATAATATAATTAAAGCTATTTGTTTTTTATAATATATTATAATAAATGTTTATATACAATTTTTATAATTAAACTTAAAATTCATTGTATAAGATTTTTGTATAAAACTTTAGTTCAAAAATTAGATAATATCAAATAAATATAATCATTCATTTTTTATTTTTTTAATTATTTTCATTTTCTAATTCTTTAATCTCACCATCAAAGAAAAATTAAAAATTTTATTATTTTTATTTGAATATTCTTTTCTGCTCTAATTTAATATCATTATTTTACTAGTTAACAATTTCATGCCAAATATCTTAATATTGTGAATTAATTTTAAAAAAATTATAATATTTTTACAATTTTTATTGCATTATTTTCAATTTTTTTTTAATTATTTCAAGTTAGTCCATTTCCTCATATAAATTTTTAGTTTATCTAATTTAAAGTTTCTCAATTTTTTCATTTTAAAGTTTCTCACTAAATAAAAGTAAACTTTCTTCATCTTTTAACTCACATAATTTTATAAATTATTCATCAAAAAATTTTTTTTTTTTTGCAAGTGAGTCTTGTTTTTAAGTTATTACTTATTCCAATTCTTTTTTAAATATTTCTTTATTTTTAATTGGGTTTCCCCATAAATATGCTGTAAATTTAGTCAAAGAATAATTTTTACTTAATGCTTATTATAAGGATATAATATTTATGATGTTATTCCATCTAGCAGTAAAAATTAAAAAATTTAGTTTTTATTTAAAAATAAAATGAAGAAAAAATAATAATTAGTTGATAATTTATTTACGACAATCCAAAAGTACAGGTTTTTAATTTATTGTTCTCAAATATTTGGCACAGATATTCAAGTCCTTTCGATTTAATGTTATTTTATCTAAATATTTATTAAAATTGATAAAAAAATCACTTGATAATTAACATAAAATAATTAATATAAATTTATAATATTTTATAATTTTAATATAATTTTAATTATATTTAAAAATAAATAAATATAAATATGAATTATTAAATTAGCATACCCTAAATATAGGTCAACTTAGGTTAAATAGAAACTTTCAGTTATTGCTTTTTATATAAATTTACAACCTTAAGAGGATATTTAATTTTATTATAGATCCAAATAAAAACATCTTATATTTTTCAGAGATACCATTTATTCTTATACTAATTCTAAACCAAAATTATTTATCTGCTAGTTTCTATTATTAGTAAAAATAATATAAATAATTTTTAGTTATTAATTATTAAAAATAAAATTATAAATAATTATTTTTTATTTAATTTACCTTAAGTTAATATGGAATAAATTGGTTTCGTCGTCATTTATTTTGTAATTTTGCCAATTAATATTATTAGGTAAATAATTAGAATATTAAGCTTCAAATGTATTTTAAATATTTAAAGACTATTTTTTTTCTTCCCCATAGTAACTGTCAGTATTTTTGTAATATACTTAAATTTATTCTTATTAAATATTTGCATTTTCTTTTAAAAATTGTTAAATTTTTTCATAAATATTTTAAATTTTAGGAATTGATAACTGATTTTGACAAATATTTATCTCTATTTTTTTCAGGTTTTAACAGTTTTGCAAATTAAAAATCTAAAAATAATAAAAATAAAACGTAACAAATTTATTTCATATAAAGAATTTATTAAATAAATATATTTTTTAATATTACTTCGTAACAAAAATTTATAATTTCTGTTTATTTTTAAGGACAATTTTTAATTTATACATAAATTTCTTATATTTCTTAAATATTTTAAAAGTCTAAATACCCATCACTTTAAACTATTTGTATTTTATTTATTTCGCTAATCTTAATTCTTTTTTTCATTTTATTTTAATTTTAGTCAATGAATATAGGCTCACCTTAAATTATTTAAATTTCCAAAATATTATTATATAATTTAAAAAATATATTTATAATATTATTATTAAAAATTTACCTAAAAAAAAGTTTTTAACAATTTCATCTTGATAATTTAAAATGAAAGTAGATTTTTAGTAACTTTATAAAAATATTAAAAATGGACTATTTTTATGAATTTAAGGGGTAATTCCATAAGAGCCTTTAAATTTAGCGCCAGTTGTGTCAAAATTATAAGTACCTAAAATTTTTTTGAGAACAAAATATGTTGGTTATTTAATTTATCGATATAATTTTTAATTCCTATTTTAATTTAGTGTAAAGTTAGCGCTTTATTATTTTTATTTTTATTATTCCCAAATTTTTATACATTTATCTTGGCTACTAGTAATTATTTATTTATTTTTGCTTGATATTTTAATTTAATAAATTGAATTTTGATGAGCAAATATAGACTCCAAAGGTACTTATGGAACTTTTATATCCCATATTTAAACCTTATTATCGGCGCCACATGAGGCTATTATATTTTAACTATTTATAAAAACTACATCATAAATAAAAGAAGAATGAGCATACTTAATTAAACATTATTGTGAAGGTTATTAGGTATTAAAATTCTTTATTATCTAAAATATAATAAAAAAGGTTAATACTTAAAAAAATATTTAATAAATACTTTTATTGATTAATCATAAGAAGCGGAAATAAGTATAGATTAGTCCAGATTTATGGATAAAGCAGAAATTAATGCATCTTATTAAAATAATTTTTCATAATATAATTCCTTTTCCATCTCATCTGCGTCATCTATAATTTCATTTTAATTTAGTTCTTTATCGTTTTTTTATGCTTATTCAATATTATTAAAAAGTTATTATTCATCAAAAAGTGTATTTCCAGTTTTATACTTATTTTTTATTAACTTTAAATTAAATTAACGTTTCTCCAATATATTTTATTCTAAATCATATTCATAGCAAAAAATTTTGCCATCTTTTCTATAAAGGTTTTAAAAATTAATAATATATTATGTTAAATACCAAATGTAGTATAAAATTTAATCATATGATAAAATATACTAACTTTATTAAATTAATTTTCTTAATTTATTAATAATAAAATTTTTATTTAATTTTATATTATTTTTTTATATATATATTACCCTCCTGTAACTAAATAATCTTTAGAAATTTAAATAGCGCTTATATTCTAATAATGATGGTTAATTTACCTAATTTTTTAATAATTTCTAGTATCATAAAGGGATAAATTTCCATTAATGTCTCCTAAAAAAATAAAATCACCTTTATTGTGAAAAATAAATGTAGTAATTTCAGTATCATGCTCAATTTAACTTATTTTATTTTAATTGATTATCGACCAAAATTCAATTTTCATATCACCCACAATGGCCAATGAATGATTTGTGGCTTATAATATTTTACAAATAAATTTAATTTAATTTAATTTAATTGTAAATTAAATTGGAAACTAAAAATTTTATTTTACAAATTTTAGAAGGAGAGTTACTTTGTTAATTAATTTATTAAGAAGTTTTTTATAATATTTATTAATTATTTTCATCATGTAGGCTTTTTTAATGAACCTATGTTTCGTAGTCAAAATATGGGTTTATTTGACATTTTTTTATTTCGCTAAAATTTAATTTTAAAGTATAAATTAACTCAAAATTAATCAAATCCCACAATTTAATTATATTGTCAGAACTACAACTCACCAATAAACTTCCATCCTTTTAAAAATTAAATTTGATAAAAAACTAATATAAGATTATTAATTTACTTTTGAAATGTCTATAGAAATAACCGCATGTTTATGATATAAAAGATTATTTTTTATATTAATTTCAGTTTAATTATTTTCTAAAATTGCACCTTTTAAATTTGCAGCTGAAAAATCACATTAAGTTAAAATACAGTTAGAAAAATCACAGTACGATAAGTCAGAATTCCTGAAATTAGTTTTATAAAATACACTATTACATAAAAATGCCTTAGGTATTTAAACATTTTATAAATTTAAATGAGCTGTATAAAATAAATATATAAATTAATTAATTAAATAATTAATTAATAAATAAATAAGTTTTAGCGATTAAAATTATAATTAAATTTAATAATTTTTGTAAAAAAAATAAAAAAATTACAAAAGGAAAACATCGCCCCATATATTGAAGCCGCATTACTTGGAGCATATTTTAAGGGTATGTTTATATTTTTATTCTATTTGCTAGAATTTAGAATGATTTCGAGTAGTATTTTAATTTTTTATAAATTGTATTCATTTTTATTAAAAAAGTAATAATTTGAAATTAAATCTATAACCAATTTATGTTTTTTTTATAATAAAAAATTGTTAATGAATAAATTTTCTAGGTCTTCGATTTCTAAAAATTCATTTTAGAATTCCAAACTATCTTCAAAGCTCTAATTTAATTCCTCAAATTTATTATTATTTTTTTTATTCATAACATCGATAAATTATTATATTTCATTGATAATTCCAATTGATAGGTAAATTTATCTAAATTCTTTTTTAAAATATCCATAATTATTATCATAAAGTTTACTAATTGGGGATAATTCAAGAAAAATATCAAAAATTTAAGTATATTCTTATGAAAGATATTTAAATATAGATTATTTTAATGTTTATTTATCGAAATTTATTTTATTTTATAATTCCAAATAAAAAACTAAACTGCAATTAAGCTAAGTTATATAATCTAAAATTATTTCAAATGCTTCTTTTTTTTCGCTTTTTTTTAAATTTAGCTTTTCACAAATTTAGGGCTAATTAAAATATTGTATAATTAATTTCAAATTTTTAGAATTTTTAAGTTTATTTTCCATGAAAATTCTAATTATTTCCTTAAATAATTTGAACTTCGATTTACTTAGTTTGTAACTTTATTTATTTTGTTCTATTTAAAAAATATCAATTTTATTTTCACGATCCAAACCTATATTAAAATTAATAAAATTTTTAAAAATTTTTATTTCTTAATAAGATAATTATTTTTTATTTTTAATTTTAATTAATTTACCTTAATAGTTAGTTTAAATCATAGCAATTACAATAATTTTAAGTAGATATGGATTCTATGCCATTTCTAATATGTCTTAATCCATAAATATTCTATCAAAATACTATAAACTATCTTATTATAAATTAAATCCATAATAAAATTTTATTTTTTCCAAATATTCTAATTACAACTACAAATTTTCTTGAATTTCTAAAATCGATAAAGGTTAAATATACACAAATTTTAATTTCACTTAATTAAGTTATTCTTATTTAATTTTTATATTAATTGTATTTTAAATTTCTGTTTCAATTATGGTATCTTACTATTTTTTTATGTCTTATTAAGCTAACTGCAATTTTTTTTATTTTTAAATCAAAAAATCTTAATTTTTCTATACCTTTATTTTAATTTGGTTTTCAATATTATTTTAGATATTTTATAATTCTTCTTGAATTTATTTTATTTGTTAATATTTCTATTCTTTTTACATTTTTAATTTTTATACTAATTCGTTATCGGGGATGTCGTAATCTTCCTATTATTAAGTAATCTTTTCATCTAGCTTTTATTTTTCCCTTTAAAATTGATCAATTTTTTCGTTAATTTTATAAGATAAATTATAGAGTTTATCAACCTATTAAAAATAATATTAGATATAATTTATAAATTTTTTTAAAAAAATATTCACCATGTAAATTTTTACCTATAAGTGTCTTATTTTTTTTATTATATTCATCAAATTTAGTAAAGTCTACTATATTTCAAGATTCATTTATTTTTCAGTGGTAAGGGGTATAACAATTTAATTTTTTTAATTTTATGGGCTAGCAATTGAAAGTCTTTATTTTTTATTATATTATTTAATTATTACAGTACTCTTTTTTCCTAATTTTATAAAATATTTACAATTTTTTAAAAATATAATAAATATTTATATATTAACCTTATCTTTATAAAGGCTATTATTTTTCCTGAATTATTTCTTTTTATTACTTACTAATTTTTTTGTAAAATTATGCCTCTATGGATTTGCCTAAAATCCTTATATCTTATTATAGAAACATAAAACAATTTTCTCCTTTATTAAAAACTCTAAAATTTACTAACTCAACGCAGTTTTCTTTGGAGCTAAATCCAATAAATGGATAAAAAACATCATTTATACTGTAATTTGTCTTAAAATCAAATTATAATTATTATTTTGTAAAATTTTATCTATTAACTGAGCTTGGTCTAAAAATTTATTTACAATTTTCTTTTGTAATAATAAAAGAAATATACTGGGCAGGCCCATTGATATTCATTATTACTATGTCGTTTAATTCATACTAAAAATCAAACGTTTTTAAAATTTTATCATTTTATTAACCTACATATTTACCTTTATTAATTAAAGCAAATATTCCACAATCTTTTATATTTTCATTTTCAAAATTATATTTAAATTTAGATGTTTATGCTTTTAATTTCGTGGTTATACTTTAAAAGTAAAGAAAATTTGATAAATAATAATATATAAACTTCATTTTACATAATAATACAATTAAAATTAAAAAAAAATAAAAAATAATTAAATTATAAACTTTTAAATTAATTACCCAAATACAATATCATTAAACTAACCTAATTTGCTAATTTTAAATATAAATTAATTAATTTTAGTATTTTCTATGGGCTAATTCAGTAAGGCTATCTATTTAAATAAAAGTGATTATTTTTATTTGTTATAAAATTTTATATAAATATTATTTTACCTAAGTTGAAATATTATTAGATTCTTTTAAGAAAAGCTTCTTTTTAATTTTATTATAATTTTTATATTTTTTTATATAAAAATTAGGATTGAAATAAAATTCTTACAAGTCTAACTTAGTAGAATTTAATTTTTAATTTAAATTTTGAAGGTTAACTTCATTTTAATTTTTTTTAACTCTTATATTTATATTTTTATTTTTGTTTAATTGAAATAATTAATAAAACTGTTCTGTAATGCTTTCATAGTTATCTAAATATTAGAAACTATTAATTTAATTAAAAATTTCTAAACTTTTATAATTTAGTTCTTAAACTATTTGTTAAGCTTACAAATTGTCTTCTAACTCATTTTAATTTTTACTAAAATTGTAGTAAATTTTTAATTTTTTAATTTTTAATTAAAATTTATCAATTATATTTCTTGTTAAATTTAGTAATTTTTCCTAGCCTTCCTGACTGTAAATTAGTATAAATTTTAATTATTCTTCAAATTCATTAAATATTTTTTGTACTTATTACACATTCTGATATAAAAGATCAATATTACGTTTTTGTAATTTAAGATTTTAATAAAAATAAATATAAACTGAATTATTAATTTCGTCTTATTTTTTTTACTTAATTTCATAAAATTCATCTTAATTTAATTATTATTCATTGCTTTTTTGTGGATAATCATTTTAATCATCTTTTAAATTAATTAGAGAATTATTTTTTTATAAATTCATTGTATTTTAATCATAATTTTTAATTTTATTAGTATTTTTACCTTGATTTTATGTATCATGTGATTCAATGTTTTTTTATTTTTAATTTTATTATATGTCAACTATTTAAGATGATTATTATTATTCACTTTTAATTTTTTTATAAAAATTCTAATAAGCAAATTTTTTTATGTTAAGATTTAAGGAAAATTCTACGTCATCTAAATATTATAAATTAGTTTATTTATTTTGTGTATTTATCTTAAGTTAAGATAACTTTTATTTTAATTGGTATTTATTAATAAATTAATTTAAATTTTAAATATCCGGGTTTTCTTGCATTAAAGTTTCTTTACTAGTAAATTTTAATATTTCTAACAAAATAATGACATTTTCTTATTAAATTCTTTTTAATTTTAGTTGGTAAAATAAATTTTTATAAATGAATTCTTGGAGTTTATCTTAAAATAAATTTTTTTAGTATTAAATATTTGAATAAAATTATATTAAATTTTATAGTTGTGTAAATGTTTATCTTCTATTTTCTTATTCTAAATTAAACAAAAAATTGTCAACTTAAGTTTAAATTTATTTATATTCCACTTCTTATACTAAAGACAAAAGTTATTAAGAAATTTAATTGATAAATGTTTATTAGCTTTTTTCCGTTGTAAATTTAGTTTTTACTTCCTTTTATTTAAAAATTTAAAAATTAAAATAGATTGATTATTAATTGGAAATTGAATATTTTTAAAAAAAAATCAATTTATTACCTATTTGATCAACTAAATTTAGTCATCTTTTTTACTTAATAAAAGGCAAAGGAAATATGGATCTTACTCAGTAAAATAAATTTTTTATTTAAAAGTGCTATTATGGTAAATTTTACTAAGCTGAGTATATTTAACTTTGTTATTATAAGTATTAATTGTTAATAAAATTCTGTCTCCTTTTTAATATTCAAAAATTGAGTTTTTATCTTTTTTATCTATAAAATCAAAATAGTTTCCTTGATAAACTCTACCATTTCCAGAAATTAAATGAAATCTAATTTTTATATGTAAATATTAATTTATATATAATATTTATATAATAAAAAAAAGAGTTGATAAAATTATTATACTAATATAATTTTAATATATATATATAAATGTTATTACCCTTCATTGAATTATGATAAGTCAAATTTTTTTTATGAATTACTTTATTTACATATTCTATTTAAAATTTTTTTTTTTTTAATATATCTAATAATTCATGGAAAAATTAAAATTAAAAACACAAACAATTACCCTAAACCTACACTAGAAGGATGAGAACAATTTTTTATTTGAAAGGTTAAACAATATATTTTATTTTTTAATAAGGGTTATTCAGACATAACATACTATTTAAAAAATAAAAATTCCCATTTTCATAAAAATATTTTATATATAAATAATTTTTTTTAATGTAAATATAAATTATAATTTATACTTAGTATTCAGATTATTAACCAATATATTAAGCACTATTATCAGTTACCAAAATTTATTGCGCTTATTAGTTTTTAACAAAATTAAAATTTCCAACATCCAACTTTAAATTTGTGGATATCTTATATTAAACAAATTATTAAATATTTTCTTCTTAAAATATACTTTTAGAATAAACTAAATTATCTTTTATTTATTGTTTAATATTTTTTTTTTATTCCCAAATATAAGCTATTTTTTCCAATTATTTATCAATAATTTATTATTGAAATTAAATACCGTTTTCTTATTTGTTTTCTTAAACCCTTGTTTGAAAAGAGTTTATAATGTACTAAATCTATAAATATGTATGATTAATTTTTTAAAATCTATAAAAATAATTAAAATATTATAATAACAAAAAATTACTTATTGTTAAATATAAGACAATTTTTCAATATCTTTTAAATTGATTTCTTTTTCAACTTCCATTTAATATATGTAATCCTTGATTTATTTTTTTCTCTGCATATTTAATTAAGAAAAATTAATTTATTCATTTTTTATATCATGTAATTGGGATTAATTTTAATCTAATTCTTAAATTTTAATTTTCTTTTGATTTTCCAAATCATCAATTTGTTTTTAAATTTAGTTCATTAACTTTTAATTTTCTTCAATTATATCTTCTTCGACTTATTTATAATTAGGAGACTCTATAAAAGCTTAAAAATAAATTTTTGCAAAAGTATATTCTACCCAATTAAGTTCGCTTTATAATGAATTTTAATTGTATATAAAATTTCTGTCATTTTAAATTAAATTTTTTAGCCTATTTTTTAAATTTTCATCTTAAATTACTCCTTGGAATTAATTATTTAAGATGTTGTAATAATATTATTCTAGATAACTTTCTTGCTAAAATATATCAATTTTAAAAAATTGCTATGGTTATTCTTTAGGAAACTGGTTTTAATCACCACATAAAATTAATTTAATTTCTTGGTGTTCTTGTAATTTGAAAATTTTTATGAATTATTTTAATTTTTATCTCTATATTTCTATGTTATCAATTAAAAATACCAATTATTTTTTATTTTAATTTTAATCTTAATCTGAATTTAACTCATCGTCAGAAAATTCCTCAAAATTTTCTATGACATTTTCTACAATATTGTCTAATTTTGTTTTTCTTTATTTTTATTTTCTGTTTTTATAAAAGCTGTTAACCATTTATGTATCATCTTCATTTAAATGGTATTATTAACTTTCATTTTACTTACTTTAAATTGCATCAGCATCTAATTTTACTAAAATATCGTCCATATTACTAAAAGAAGTTTAAGAATTTGCGATCTTTACATTCATTTCATATAAATGTGAAATTCTTGAATTTCTTATTTAATTTATTGAATTTAATAATTATTTTTGGTCATCTTCTTCATTTTAATCATCATCTGTTACCGATTATAGCTTATTAAATGAATGTAATCCTAAATCATTGAAAAAATTCTCATCATTTTTAAATTATTTATTTTTTTCATGTTATATATTGTTACTAATTTAACTTTCTTAATTTTTTATAAATTCGCTTAAAATAGAATTAAAATTAAATATTTTCTCATTAGAGTCACAGTTTTCTACTTCTGAATTCCATAATTTACACATAGAACATTCAAATTTATTTAAATTCATAATATTTTTAAGAATTTTTATTATATAAAATGATACGTATCTATTTTTTTTACATAGCATACATTTAATTTTATACTTGTACTTTTTTTTTTCTTATTCTAAAATTATTTATACTTTATTTTCTAATTCTTCTAAATTAATAAACTGACTCAAATCTAAGTAATAGATTCTATCATCAAATCTAAAAATATACAATTATTTTTTTATTTAATGTAATAGATATGATAATTAATAAAATAAAAAATAGTAATTAATGTTTAACATAAAATTAAAAATTTTAAAAAAAATTTACAAATATTCTTCTTATAAAACTTTTAAAAAAGTAGTTTTTCCTGAGCCTTATTCCCCCAAAATTACTAAAATTTATTCTTTATCATTTTAAACAAATTATTGAGCCACAAAAATTAAATCTTCTTTACATAAATTAATATATTCTTCTTTTTTTTCTTCATTTTTTTAATTTTGATCTTAAAGATTATAAAAAACGCTTTTTTACTATTTAGAAAGGGTCGAACTATGCATTAAATACTGTTGAAAATTTAAAATATCAGAAGGTGTGTGATAAATTTACTATTAATTACTTTTGGATTTTTAACTTATCTTAAATATAAAAAAGTTAAATAAAAGTTTAGATTAAGTAAAAATAAAATAAAAATTTAAAAAATAAATCCTTTTTAATACCAATTTTAATTAAGATATTTTATCATCATTTTCATCACTTTCTGAAGACTCTAAATCTGACTCATTATCTTCAGCTAGCTCTATTTTATTTACTCTATTTATTCTTTTTATCTAGTTTTAGTCAATAAACTGTTTTTGTTTCGTGTAAAAATCTTGATAAAAATTATTAAAAACATTTTAAAATTAATTTTTATTCAAATATTATTGTTATTTCTAAGTTAAACTAAAAATATTTTTATTGAATTAATTATTTGTAGAATAAAAATAGTATTTTTCTAAAAATTCTGTAGATTCTGGAATATAATTATATTCATTGCAATCACTTTATAAGGAATATATCATATTGTTTTAATTTTTATAATTAGTTTAGTTTTAATAATTTTTATCTTTTTCTTTTAATTGTATTTCCTAATCTTAATTATTATTATGTATAAATGCTATTCTTTGTTATTTGTTATGATCCTAATTTTTTACTTGTTTTCTAAACTTCTGAATATTTTGAATTATAAAGTATTTAGTGGCTTTTTACTCTTTATCTATCAAAAATTTAGATTCTGGATTTTACAGATCAAATATATAACTATTTTGAATAAATGATTGAATATCTTTATCTAAAAAATCAAAATTTGTAATTTTTTCGTTTAAAAATTTCATAGCTAACTAAAATTAACCTAAACTATTAAATTTATAAAATATTTCTTCTTAAATTAATTTGTTAACTAATTTCAATTTCTCTTTGGAAACAAATTTGGTTAATTAATATTCTTTAATTTATTTTTGTTTATTTACAAAGAAATTTCCCAATTCCTACTAATTATACTATTATTCAAAAAAAAATTCGCATTTCCATATTTTTTCTTTAGAATAGCTTAAACAGTATTCTTAAAAAGTTCTCAATACAGAATAAATTTCTGCTTTAAATAAATTTTAAACTGTAGATTCATAATCAAAATCGTTATTCTAATTATATTAAATTAGTGTGGGAAAGATTTCATTTTCATGAAAATTTTATTAAAAATTATTATTATACAATGGTAATTATTATTCATATATATTTTTCTATGAGTTAAGTTAATTAAAAAGCTCCTTTTTATTTTCATAAAATATCATTTAACTTATATCTTATATTTTTATTTTATAATATACACTTTCTTCTCTATCATAAAATATATCTTATTTTTAATTATTAATATTCTTATTTTTTTAATTACCTTTTATTTTTATGAGCCTAATATTTTCGGGATTTATATTTCTTATAACAACTTTGTAATTATTAAAAAAAAACATGACTATTTCTAATAACTGCCTTAATAAATAAAGTATACACTAAATTTTTGGGATAATATTTTAATTTGTCTGAGAATTTACGAAATCTAGTAATTTCATTTATCCAGATTCTATAACTATTTATTATTAGACTTCATCTATACTTTAAATTTAGCAAATATATTTATCAAAATTTTTAGAACCTTAGGAAAATTTATCTTGTATATTTTTGAGTTTTTAGCATATTTTTATGTATTCTAAAAATCCATTTTTGCTAAAATTTTTATTAATTTAATTAAATGAAATTATGTTAAATTTATATATAAATTTTTTGTAGTTATCAATATTAATTTAATATATATAATTTTACTCGTAAAAATTCTTTTGGACACTAAATTAATTTATCTAATTTATTTTATTTATATCAAAAAACTAAACTCCAAATATATTTTATTTTTTATAATAGCATCCATAAATATCCTAAGAAATAGGATTAATACCTAGGTAAAGAATTTTTTATAAAAGTATGTAATTTTTTTCGAATTCCTTTTACTTATTCTATTTTTACTATTACGAAATGATATTATCCTAATCATGTATTAATATGATAAATAATTTTTTGTATTTATAAAAATATTATAGAGTTGTAAAAAATAAAAGATTTTTACTTATTTTTTGGGTTTTTAGGCTTTACTTTATTTTTTTTGCAAATTTTTTTCATAGTCAAATTTTTGAAACATGTTATCATTTTCAAAATAATCATCTCTCATAAAATTAATATAACTGATATTATTGTCTTATTACGTATTAAAATATCGATTTTACTAAAAATTATCCTAATTCAAAGCATGATCATATTATTATTAGTTGAAATTTTAACTAAGCTCTGTTTTCAATTAATAAATATCATTATCTTATTTTTCAGTTTAATTTAGTTTATATTAATTCTTTAACTTTAAATTTCCATTTAAATTGTTAATTTTATTATGTTGGCTATAACTTTTATTTTTAATCTTGCTAAATTATACTTAATTAGAGTTTATAATATCACTATTTAAATCAAATTAATTAGATGATCTCCTTGAACTATTTATTATTTAATTTTTGTTATTATTGAAATTAATTTTTTTATTGCCTATATATTAACTTTGGGATTTATGTAATCTCGTTTTATATTAGTTATTAATATCCAATTATTATTAACTTTAAGATTTTAGTCTAATTTATTAATTATTTGATTTTGCAGCACAATTACCACCGCCCAATAATAATGGCTTTTAAAAAATGTATATTTTATTTTCTTTAAATTAAAATGTCCATCTTTTGATTTTTTCATAGATTAATTAGAATTGTTCTAAAAATTTCAATCTATTTTAATTATAAGAAATAATAAGATTTTTATTTTTAATGATGAAAATGTCCTCAAAATTTTTATCCTTTTAGTTGACTCTTAATTAAACTTTTGGTTATAAAAATTATAAAATGAATTAATTTATTTCAATATTTTCCATATTTTATTGTAAAAATTGATTTTTATTTACTATAATAACAATTAAATATATGTTTTTAATTAGAGTTGAAAATTTTTTAAATTCTATCCACATAAACTTAAGAAAATTTTCAATCAAAGTAAAAAAATATTTAATTATTAAAGCTAGGAAATTTAAAAAGTTTTAAATTAATATTTAAGTATAAATCTAGATAAAAAAAAATATTAATTTTAAAATTTAATATAAAATCTAAATTATTTTCAGTATTCTTTAATAAATCTTTTATTCATTTAAATATTTTTTATCATAATAAAATTTAATTAAATATAGTGATGGATTTTACTGTATGTATGAAAATATGATAATTTTTAATTATTTTAAAGTATGTAATTCAAATTAATTAATTTAATTGAATTAAAATTGCATTGTATATAATAGATGATGAATAAAAATAGTATTTTGAATATATAAACTTAGTTTTTCTAACTAAATTGTTAAAAATTAATAGAAAATTATTAATTAATAATTTAAATTTTTTATTATTTTTTTATATAAATATTTATATAAGATATATATAATGTACATACACCTATTTAAGAATTGAACTTTTATAATAAATTTAAAATATATATCATATTACTGCAAATGCTTTTATTAAATCGATTAGAAAAATATGTGATTGAATTATGAACTTACTTATTTTAAAAATATATCTTTTTAATTTTCGAACATAAATCATATTTTTACAGTAAACTCAAAATAAATTTTTATTTTATAATAATAAATATCTAACTTGTATTTATTAATAGTTATGTTTTAAAAATAAAATTTTCATTATTCTTTATTAGATAATTTTTTTAGACATTTATTGAAAATATTGAAATTTAGTAAGATTAATTTTTCTAATGGTTTTCACTTATATAAATATGTAAACTTAACAATTATTTAAATTGAAACATATAAATTAAAAATATTAAAAAGTTAGTAAATTTATAAATGTAAGTAAATTTTATAATATCCATGTTTTTCATCACGATTTACTCATTAATTATATCTATAATTTTTGATAGGATTGTAATTAAAATAAATTATATTATTGGCATACATAGAATAAAAAATATCAGATTTTAAAATTTAATTACAATGGATTTAATATTTATATAGTATAACTATATGTTAATAATTGCATTTTAAATAAAATAATTAAATCTAAAATAACCATAAAAAAAAAAAAAAAAAAAAAATCAATTAAATAAACAATGATTTAAACATAATAGCTTTCACAATAGTAAAAATTTGCAGTTTTGTTTAAAAATTTATATATAATGAATAAAAGTGGCTAAATAAGCTAGCATCAAAAATCACAGATGAAAAATATGATAATTAAAAATGAAAATAATTTTACAGAAAGTTTGTTTATTAAAGCTTCTATAGATCATAAAACTATTTAAGATTAATTATTAGATAAATTAAATGATATTTAAAATTAAAGTCAAAAGTAGGATTAAGTTACTATATAAACAGATTATTCATAGAAAGCCTTAATAACAGACATAGTTACTATTAAATCTAGTACCAATGCTTCTTAAACAGATGATCAAAACCACGACTATTAATAATAAATTATAATGAGGTTAATATATTTTTTGACTAACATATATAAATTTTCATTTTTTTTTAATTTTTTTAAATAATATACTAAAATATAATTTCTGGAATTTAGTAATTTAGAACAGAAAATAAATTAAAACATAGTGATATATGTATAATAATAAAATAAAAAATTTATATTTAAAATTAATCTTTTTTTTATAGAAGTGAAAGTTTCCAAGAAAAGCCAAATAAAAGCAGATTCAGTAGCAAAAATTTAAGTGACTAAAATTCATTTGATAAAAATTAAAAATAATATATATAAAATCCTCAATTTTCAAGTTTCTCCCCATAAAAAGTAAAAAAAAGTAGTACTTAATTTTTAGAATAAGAAACAAATGAAGTTTTAAAACAATTAGCAGAATTATAAAATAAAAAAAAAAATATAATTAGAGGAAGTAAAAAACATTAAAGACTTTCAATTATATTAAATCCTGAAAAAAATAATGTAATTAAATCCAGAGCATGTAGTTAAGTTATAGATATTCATTAAAAATTGTGATTTTATTACTAAAAAAAATAATTTAACTTAAAATATATAACAGATGAAATTAAAATCATAAAATTTGAAAAATATTCATTATAAAAGAAATAATATTACTATAAAAACAATTATAAATAATGTATTCTATATAATTTAAAATACAAATAATATAAATATTTTTATAATAAAATATAAAACTTAAATTTGAATATCAATTATATAAAACGCTAAGTTGGTATTAATATTAGAAATTATTATATTGATTATAAAATTTAATTAATATAAATCGATATTAATTCAGCTTTATATATCATATTATATACAATCAATATTAATTTATATCACTAAAATAATAATAATAACGATACATTAAACTGAAATTTAAAAATTATATATGAATTTACAAAAAATAAATATTTTGCTTGATAAATTGAATTAAAGTATAAAAATTAATAAATTATTATTATTGATTTTAATTTGCATAAATCTAAACAGATGTTTCTTACTTTTTTCTTTCGTTTCACTTTTCATTTAAGCCTGTTTATTTTATTATAAATATTTATTTCATAAAATTTTACTAATATAATATGTTTGTAAATTAGAACCGTTATTTATATTCGATAATAAATTATATTAAATTACTATTTTCAAAAGATGAGAATTTTAGAACTAGAATACATAATATTTTTAAAAAAATATAAGAATATTATCTATAGATTATTTAATAATATTTTTAAATGATTTTAAAATATTATACATTAAATTAAAATGAATATTAAAAAATCTCAAAACTTGTTAAATATAAGTTACAATTTTAATTATAAGGTTAAAGAATAAATAATTTAGAAAAATTAATTTATTTAGAAATAGTATATTATTATAAATATATATTAAAATAATATGAATTAGTTTAATATTTTTTCTTTAAAATAAAAATATTTTAATAAAGTAGTTAACAAAAGCAACTTAAATAAGAAATTTAATATATAGTGTTATTTTTTTATTATTAAATTCTGATTATTATAGTCTGAAAATCATATAGTGTTTAATATTTTCAAGTGATATATTTTCACTATTAATAAAAATAAAAAATATTTAAATTTTTAAGAAAAATAAATAAAAAAAAAAACAAAATAATAAAAAAAGCTTTTTAATTGAAATAACCTTATTTTTTTCTTATGTAAATGACAATGACATCTAGCGACCCGACTAATATACCAGAGTAAACTAAATTTGCCTATATATTTAAAAATATATATTATATGAGAAAAAATAAGATAATTTCTGAAGAAGAAAAAAATAAATTAAAAGATTATGTTATAGAAAAATCAAATAAAAAAATTGATGCCCTTTTTAACGATATAGAAATTGATCATAAATCTATTTAAGAAGAATTACTTGATATATTATAAGATCTAAATGACTCAATTTAACATGAGGAATCATATGAGTTTCCTCCATTAAACTAAATTATAAAATCAAATAGAAAATTACAGGCTTAAACATCTTTAGAAGCATAACTTAATTAAAATTACTAAAATAATATGATGATTCATAGCTTGGACAGACAACTTCAATAACCACCTAATTAATAATTTAATTAATAGGTTTCTAAATTTACTTTTCCTTCAGATAATTCAGAAAATCAAATATAAAACTTTTAAAATATTAACACTATCAATAATTTTCCTACAATGTCTAAGGCCAAAGTATCATCACTTGAACATTTTGGTTTTGAAGATTAGCCTACAAATACACATTTAAATTATAATGCTAATTTTTAAATGAGTAATAAATATAACAATAACTTAGGAAGCACAAAAATGAAACATTCTAATTATAAAGATTTTTCTGATATTTTGCATAAATAAGAAGAAAAAATTTAAAAAAATGATAGGGATGTTAAATAACAAGTTTCTCAATTGTAATAAAGAAATAAAATGATAAATAGAAACCCGAAACAAGCACAATTATCTATATGCTTAAACCCAAATAATAATAATGTTTTAAAATCGAGAACTTGTAGTCAGATTCCTTGAATTATTGAAAATTCTAATAAATGTTACTATTACTATAATTTAAAATTATATATAAAATTATATTAAATTAAAATTATACTTATACTTATAAATGTGGATTGAAAATTAAAATTAAAATCAAAAGATTATAAAAATGAAAAATAATAAAAATGATAAAAAATTTATATGTTTTTTAATTATTTAAACAATATCAATGATATCTATAAATTATATTAATTTAACAATTAATATTTTAGAAATATTTTTAATTTAATATAAACAAAGCAACATTTAAAAACTCATAGAATTGTAATAAAAATTTATTAAAATTATATTATTATTTGGGTTAAAAACTGGTTCTTAATTAGTAAAATAATTAAAAAATAACTTTCAATCTTTCGTTATAATCAGAAACATATATAAATTAAAATTTAAAACTATATATTTTATGTTTAAGTGTTGTTGTATTGTATAGTATAAATATTTTATAAAATAAGTAAAATACTGTAAATTATCAAAATTCTTGTTAAAATTTTTTAGAATAAAAAAAACAATAGCTATTTTAGTAGAAATTTTACTATAGAAGTTTTTTAATCATTATAATATTTTTAAAGGTAGAAAATTAAATAAAAATATAATAAAATATTATAATTGGTAATATTTTCAAGAAATTCCCCTAAATTTTATGATCAATGTATTTTTTTTACCAAATAGTAAATATTTTTATTTATCTTTTTACTCTTTAAATATTTTTATTTAAATATGCGAGGTAAAAACAGTAATTATACTAAAACATTTTGATATATTTTTTTGATTAATTTAGAAATATGTGGGATAAATTAAATATTTTGTAATTTAAAAATAATAGAAATGATATCAGAAAAATTAAACAATATTTAAACAATAAAATTAATATCTATTAAGAATAGATCGATAAAAATATTTAAAAAAATAATCAATTTTTATAAAATTTTTATTAATATGATTTAATAGTAAAATTAATAATATATATAAAGAATATTAAAAATAATATAAATTATAATAATAATGTTCATTCTTCCTGCATTTTATTTTGTTAAGATAATTGCTATGCTTTTTCAATCCTATCAAAACATAAGGAACATAATTTATCAATTTTTTCTGCATTTCTTTAGTCACTTTCCAAACAATTTATATGTATTAAATCTATACAAAAAAATAGTTTTAAATAAAATTAAGATAATTATAAAATGATATATATATTTAATAATATAAACTAAATAATTTTTAAATGAATTTTCAACTACATACACACAAACTATAATATTAAAAAAATTTAGAACTACTATTATTTTTAACTATTAAAGAAATAAAAATAACTCATAAAATAATAAACTACAATTTTATTTGTATACCTGAAAATTTATAATATTTATTTTTTATTTTTTTATTTTTCATGCCATTTTAAAAAAGAAGTAGAATAGAAAAAAATTAAAAGATACATTTTATTATAAAAATAAAAATTTTAATGTATTTTAAGTATCTATTTTTTTTAACCATATTTTTTTTATAAAAGAAGTATTTAATTAATTAATTAAAACACTAACTAGCTAACATAATTTTATATATATATTATTACCTTAACAAGAAGCACATTGAAGACATTATTTAATTTTTTTTTTTTGTATCAGTAATTTACAATTAGGACAACATGTTGGTTTTCCAAATATTCCCATTTTGTTTTATTTATTAAGTAAATTTTATTTCATTGAATTATTCTCAACTTATTATTACTATTATTATTATTTTACATTTTAATTTTAATTTTACAAAGCTGTATCTGAAATGATACGGTTACTTTCCTTTTAATTATCAGTTTCTTATTTTTCTTAAATATTTTTTTTTAAATCATTTCTATTTGGAGCTTAGTTTTCCTAATCTTCTTAATTTTTCTAACTATTAACATTATTAATAGTATTTTATTGCTTAATATTAAGACCATTATTTTCTTTATTATTTATAGTATACATATCATTATTAGTTTTTTAATCTTCAATATTCATTGAAGATTTGACCTGTGCATTATTAGAAGCTCTTTTTGTATTTTTTCTTTAATTTTTTTAATTATTTTTATTTACTCTAGTCTTAGGCCTTGAAAAACCTTCATCAATTTCATTTTATAAAGATTCTATTTAAGATTCGAAATTTTAGATTTTTTATTATAAATTTTCAATTTATTTTTCATATTCTAAAGATTTTTCATACCAATAATCTTTTTATTTTAAAGCTTCTAATTTTTCTTCATCTAATAATTACATTTGCTAATCCTGTCCTTCCATTGTTTACATTATTTTTGAAAGTTAGTTAGATATTTCGGCAAATCTACTTTGTTCCATATCGAACAACTATTCTTATTCTAATTTTTTAATTTAACTATTTTCCAAAGTCTCTATTCTTTTAATAATATAAATTTAATTTTAATTTCATATTTTATATTAAAATTTAAAACATAACATCTGGTTTATAAAATAATAATTAAAAAAAGTATTTATAAATTTACTTTCTTTTAAGCTTGTCTATTTCTTACTACTGTGAATTATTTTCTTTGTATAAATTTTATTTTTCTTCAATTAGCTAAAAAATATATGTATTAAAAATTTTAATTATATTTAAATCTATTATTTTTTATATATTTAAATTTTAAGTAATATTTACTCTTTTATTTTCCTATACAAAATTTTCAATTTGCTCATCTTTTTATTTGAAAACATCTAAAATAAATTAAATATATTTAATAAATGTTAATTACATATTAAAATATTTTATCTTTACCTTAGTCCTTTTGATATTTTTTTTTAAATTCTTCTAAGGTTTCTTGATATAAGTTTAATTTTTACATAAATTCATTATTTTTTTAATCGTATTTAGACAAAAATTTTTTGTCTATTTTTTCTTGAGCCTAATAAATTATTAATTTAATAAAAATAAAATAATACTGAATTAAAGTTTTATTATAAACTATAATTTTTAAAAAGATTGAATTACTTTATATTCAACTAATTATTATTCCATCTAATTAACTTATGCTGTAAGAATTAGGTTTTCATTTTTTTACTCATCTATTTTAATATATGCATCGGTAAGATCGTCATTAGCTTCTTTTAATTTGTCTTTATTTTTTTCCAATAATTTTTCTGTTTGTTCAAGCTAAAATTTAATTTAATCTAGTTACTACAATAAGGTGTTACTATTAGCCATTCCGCTATCAATTTTTTTTTCAGAAAATGACTAAAAAAAGTAAAAAAAATTGTAATTAAACAATATAATATTACTAATATTAATATTTACTAATGATGTTTCTAAAATTTCTTATTGTTTTTTTATATGCCTATCTAATTCTATATTAGTTCTTTTTAATTAAGTTATTTCGAATTCTTATTATGAACATTTGTTTTAAGTATTATTTAGTAGATTTCTCAGTTCTTGAACTTTATCATTTTCCATTTTAATTTATTCTTCCAAACTTTATACCAAACTATTTTAATTAGATTTTAAACCTTCAAACTAAAATAAATATGAATTTATAAAAAAAATAATTATTAATTAATATAAATAAAATTTATATATACTTATGCCATAAATTCTCCCTTTTCTCTTGCAAATAGTTCTCTTTCTTAGGCCATTTAAGTTTTAAGTTCAAAAATTTTTTCTTGGTATTAAATATATTAACCATCACTTTCCTTTTTGACTTTTTTATTTTATTCATAAATACTTTTATTCGCTTCTGCACTCAATTATTTTAAATTTTCTATTTTAGTTTTAAAATTTTGTTATATTTGATTTTATTACTTTTTTAAATCATTTAAAATTTAAAAATCAGTATTTTATTATTTTTATTTTTCACTTTATAAATTTTAACTAAATTAAATTTATTGCTCATCTTCATGTTTTATCAAATTCCCTTATTTTTTTTCGGTGTCTTCGTTTTCACTAACAATTTAATTGGATTCAGATAAATGATAATCCTATTTTTTAGAAATTTAAGCATTATTTTAACTTCTAGGTAATGGAGTTTATTCATCTACTTAAATTAATTTTAATCCATCTATTTATTAATTTTAATTTTAATTTTTTTGTTAATATTCTTGTTAATATTCTATCTCTATATTTTAATCCTAAATTTAGTTGTTTTAAACACTGCTTGTTCCACCTGGAGTAGTCATAGCTTGATGGAAATTTTAAGTGTTTGTTTACCAATTTTAATTTTGTTATTATATGCTATCATTATTGTTGCTGATATTTTATAATTTATTTTAATTATTTTGTTGATTTTATGATGAATTGAAGTAATAATTATCATTTATCATGCCACTTTTTTAACTATTTTGTTACAATTAATTGCTAAATTAATTGACTTAATAATAGTTTTCTGGCAATTAATCTTACTGCGAATTAGCAACATTTTCTTCATCCATTTTTTATGGAGACTCTGAGTCAGACAGTATTATTATTTCTTATTTATTTTAACTCATAATTAAAAATTTTTATTATTATTTAAATTTAACAAAAATATAGTTTATTTAATTATTTGTTTTTTTAGGGTTTTTATTTTTATTTTAATTTTTTTAAAGTTTATTAACTATAAAATTTCGTGTGTATTAATTTAATTTAAAAATTGAAATCAGTTCATATAGAATTGATTAAACACAAAAAGCATGCATTTATATTATTTTAATTATAGTATAAGCTTGAATTAAACTAAGAAATGTTGAAAAATTTGAATAAAAATTATTTTTTAATTTAGATAGAATTTATATTTTTTTATTTATATTTTTTAAATAAAAGAAAACAATTTTTTTAAAATTATTCTAAAATGACATGTTATAAGGTGTATAATTTTTTTATTAAGAAAATTTAGTTTATTATAAAAAATTTTATGTAATTATTTCAATCCAATTTTGGTAGATTTAGAATAAAACAAAATTATATTATTTACCTGTATTAAAACAATTTTTTTATTTTTTAAAATATTAGAAAAATAAAATAAATAAATAAATAACTAAATAACTAAATAATTCTTAACAGAGTAAAATTAAAGCAAAGTATGATTAAAATAAAGTAAAATATTCACTTGTTTAAGCAGCTTTTCATTTCATAAAAATTTAAAAAGTCAACGAGAATAAAGAAAATATAATTCAATAAAATTGATACAGATTTTCATTTAAAAAAAAAAATAATAGAAAGTAAAAGTCACATTATTATAGGTTCGCAAGAAATTAAAGAATTTAATAAGAATATTAATGAAATTTTAAATAAAAAAACAAGGTTATAATAAAATGAATAAAATTAAATACTTACTTTTCTTGACATGTTTAAAAAATCAAAAATATAAAGTAATATAGAAAATTCTGTTGAATAAGTATTTTAACTAATATAATATCTTCATATAGGGGGCAAAATCGTATGTAATATATATATATTAAAATATTTTTATAAAGTTATTTTTATTATAATATTAACAAATTATATAATAAAATAGATGGTTTAAAAAATTAAAAGATTGAAATTTAATAATGTGATGCATAAATAGTTCAATAAATGTATAAAGAAAAATTATAGGAAATGGTTTTAATTGTCATAAATTTTATAAATTAAAGTTGCTAAAATAATAGTGAAAATAATAACATATTAAATAATAAAAATATTGTACCCTTTCAGAAACATTAAATAATTAAATTTTTGGATGGATTAGGAAATTTGTAGTGTAATTTAGAATTTTTAAGTTAAAGTCAAATTAATGTTATAGCAAATTTTATGATTTAAAATACCTAAAACTTTGATTAAAATGAAATTATTTTAATATTTAATTATTTGGACAAAATACAATAAAACAAAAAGAACATTCATTTTGTTAAAAGTATGTTTGCTTAATTTTAGAGATACAAATTGTTAGATCACTTTCACAATGGTAAACTACATTAATCAATAATATTTAATATTTATAAATTATTAATATATGATATAAAAAAAAGTTACTATGAAAGAAGGGAGATTAGACCAAATTTTATTTTATATAAGAGTTTACCACAAATTAAATATAAATAACAAACAACATTAAAGTGAAATTTTCGAATTTTTAAAGGCAAATTATCATTACTTAAATTTTGACTAAGTTTATATAATGATTTCTGTATTTTATACTTTTTAATTAGAAAGTGTTGAAACTTTAAAAGTTCTTAAAGATCAATTATTCACGGTTATTTTAGGTTAAGAATAATTTTCATTTAAAAATAACCAACAAATCGAGAATCAAAATAATTAAGATAAATTGTAATAATAATATTAATATGGAGAAAGTAAATTTTAGTAATTTAACCAAGAAGAAAATTTGAATATTGACGAAAATTTAGATAAAATTGATCTTCTTTATTACCCACAGCCGCTTAATAACTATTTAGAAAAAGAAGAAAATTAGAAATAAAATTTCATTTTAAATAAAAATAGATATTCGGAAATAATAAATTAAAATTTAACTCATAAATAATTTTTACAGATACCATTTTTGTTACAAGCATTTTGCAGCAATGTCAATCCTTAAATGAATATATTAATTAAGTAGGAAGAATAATTTATAACCTTGTTTTCGATTTTAATTCATAATTTATAAAAATTAAATATTTAATAAATGGCAACATTATTGAATATCTCTATGTTTTAAAATATATAAGCAGATTTTATAAATGATATTATAAAATAAATGTATTATTGTTCATTGAAAAAGAGTATGGAATAAGAATTCTTGAATCCAGTAGTTTTAGGTATTATTTCAAGAACTTTTGCTTTTTATGATTTGGATTAAATATATGTAGAATAAATTTTGCTGAAACATTTATAAAAATTAGACGTAAAAAAATATAGTTAAACTTAATTAAGCCAAATTTGTATTGGGTTATTTTACCTAATTGATTAGTAATCTGTATTTTAGGTAATTTATATAAATATCATAATATAAACAATTATATAAAAATTTAATAGAATTAAACCTTATAAGTATTTTAACAATTTCTTTATTTACAAGGAATAAATTATTGAGCTTTATAATGGGTATTATAATTAGTTTAAGATTTACTGTTTAAAAAAATATAATTAAAGAAATAATAGATACCCTAATTTAACGATGTACTCTTTTGATATTTTACTATTTTTAGAGAGTTTAAATATAGAGTATATTTGTGAAGGAATTATAGGTCCTTATAATATCGATATATTTATTCCAGAATACCAATAATAATTTAAAAATAAAATATAATATAAAAATTTAGACCTTTCATAAATAAAATAGAATTATGAAATAAAATTATAACAAGTAATTGATTATAAATCAAATCACGGCGTACACAGAGAGCATTTAGAATATTAATATTAGTATAAAAAGAATGATAAGGATAATTGTTACCCTTTTATAATAAAAAATAATATTGAAAATGGTCTATGTATAGAAATTTAAGGATAAGTACATTATATAAATTAAGAAATTGAAAAGGGAAGTAATTATTTAAAATAGAAGATTTTGGAAGATAAAAAAGTTAAGTTTAAAAAACTTGATTATAAATAATTAAAATAATTTATAAATGAGAGAGGAAAAGAAGATTAATTACTATAGAATTAAATAAGTTAAATGTTAGAAATTTTGGGCAACTGATTTAAGAACTAAACTATAATTCACATGTTTATAATTTTAAGATTAAAAATAATTAAGATATGTTTTAAAACTATTAAAATAACTTAATATTAATTATGTTAAACTTTATTTTATAATTTATAATTTTGAATTTTATAATTTTTTTCTATAATTATTATATTCATGAATTGTTTCAAATTACAATCATTATTTTTAAAATTCTAAAATTGAAAATAGAGGGAAAAAACTTCACAATTTTCTTAAGTTTGAAAATTAGAAAATTCAGTATTATATTATAATTTTTTAGAATTAAGGATATGAAATATGACATTAAATTTATAAACTGTAGAAAAATAAATCAAAATATAATGAAATTATATAAATTTACTAATAATAAAATATTAATTTTTTTATTAATAATATAAATTCTAATAATGTTATAATTTTAAAAAAAAGTAAAACTTCTTTGGAATAAATTTACTATTAATTATTATTATTATTTTTTTCAATTAATTAGGGTTATTAGTTCATAAAATTATGTTATTTTTTCATGTTTACTTATTTTTTTCCTTAGTTTATTTATTTATATGTTTTTTATACTAGTGAAAATAATAATAATAATTTTTTTTTCTTTTTTTTTTTTTCAGTATTTATTATGTCTATTTTTCCAGGTATTCCAATAAGCGGAAATTCCCTAATTACTGTTATTTAAATTGTTTCTTAACTGTGCGCCGATATAACTAGTTCTATAAGTAGAGTTATAAGCGTCTTATTTTTCTTGATAACTGGTTCTTTGTCCCAACTCGATATCGCTTTTATTATTATAATATTTCTGTTCAAAAGTTTTTTCGATAAATCTATTTCTTTAACTGTGGGGTCCATAAGGAACCAGTTTTTTGTCGCCACTGGCAATTGACTGGTACCTGGGGGCTGCGAAATGAATTTATGTCATACTTTTTGTCTCAATTGAGGGATTTTTTCTTTTTTAATGTTTTTAATAAAAAGGAACTGCCTTGTACCCGTCCAAACCGACTCTTTTTATGTGCGAACAGGAATCTACCTAAGTTTTGTGGAAATCGTGCACCGATTTTTCGAATTTTTAACTGCCTCGGTAAGTCATTTTAGTAGAGTGGGGCTGGAATCCGGAAAAATGCGAATATCTTTGATTTGTTTCGCTATTTTTTGCGCTTCTGGGAGCGAAGTAGTTATTTTAGCTTTGTTCGTATTTGTTTAGGGCTCTTAGTGAGTGCACGTTGGAGACTCGGGGAGGGAAGTCTCTGGAGTAGAATTCTTGGGTTTATTTGCTCATGTTTTTTGTTTTTTTAAGCTAATATTTTTGATTTAAGTTATAATAATTTATTATTTGTTGTTTTTTTTAATTTTATTAAAATTTTTTATATAAGTTATATGTATTAGATTTTAATGTTGTTTAGTTTTATTTTATTTTTTTTTAATTAAAATATTATAATTTTTATTTTTTTTCTTATGGCTTTAATATGAATTATATGCATTACCATTCATTCATATAATGAATAAATTTATTTATCATTTAATCATTTAACCTAATTAATGCAAGCAAATAACTTTATATAAATAATATATATTCATGTTTTGATAAAAAATAAAGAAATAATTGGAAATCTGAAGAATATATTCTATCTAAGCTAATTAAGCATTTAATATAAAATAATTCTAGTAATAATAATTTGAAAAAAAAGAGAAATTAGTTTTTTGCTTTATTCCTTATTACATATATTATTTTTCTTTTGTTTGCAAATTATAATATGCTTTAAAAAGAAATATTTTATCCTTTGAAATGCTATCATTTTATAAAAAAATGTATAAACACTTTTTAATACAAATGTTCACAATATACGTAAATAATAGCTTATTCTATAGAAATCAATTAGTTCTTGATAATAATTTTTATAATATTAATATAATACTAAAAAATCTGAATCAAAAAAGTTAAAAAAGAAGAAAAATTCAAAAATTTCCTTCAAACATCAGCTACCAAACAGTCTTAGAAGCATTTTTAGTATCTGTAATATTAATAACTGGCAATTTTATTGGCTCCACACTCTCCTTACTCCATGCACTAATAATAATTATAAGGCATTTATTCGTCCCAGCCTAAATAATCCAGTTAATCAGGAACAATATTACACTTTTCATTTTCCCATTAACAGTCCATAAAGGCATTTTTTTAGTCAACACAAGCTTTTGTGCTGGTTTGGTCGGGCTAACAGTCCAAAGCTTAACATTTTTATTCTTAAACGCAGTTCAAATATTACACTTTTGTTGTCATTGTGGGCTCTTTTTTTTATTCGTTTCCGTACATGTTGTAAGTGAAAAGGGTTGTAAGTGTTAAAGCTAACAAAATTGATAAAAGTGCTTTATTCATTGTTAAATTTATTTTATTATATTTATTATTTTTAATATTATTATTTTTATTATTATTATATTTATTATTATTATTTGATTGGTTTTTTTCGATTTTTTTCTATTTAATTTCCTGAATTTTGTAATTTCTAGGCTTTTTTGTATAGTAGATAAATGATTTTTTTTTTGTTTGCTAATATTTATTTTAAATTTAATGCAATGGTAAATAAGTAGTTTATTAAATTTGATGTAATATTAAAGCCAAATAGATGAGATGTAGTGTAATATATTTATTCTTATTCTTTTTTTGTTCTAAAATTTTTCTATGTATTTTTATAATTTTTATTAAAAATTTTTAATACATTTTAAAAAATATAATATAAAACAATTTCTAAATTGATAAAATAATAAATAAATTAAATATAGGTTATAGTTAATATATTTTTATTTTTATTTATATTTAACTATTTATGATTTTTTTATTTATAAAATTATTTTTTTATATTTAAAAAAGATAAAAAATTTATAGGTTCAAAAATATAATTAAATATAAAGTTAATTTTATATATTTTTTATAAATAATTTAATAAAATGATTTTCAAATAACTCGAATCACATTTTATTTACTATAGAATAAATATATTCTAATTTTATCCTTTTTTTTCCATCAAATTCTAACATACCTTGCATTAAGTCAAGTATTTATATAAAATTATCTAATTTTTTAGTATTTTTTTCTTTATTTTAGTCACATTAATTTAGTTATGTTTATGTATTAGGAAATGTTAATTAAGTAGGACTTTTAAGTTTATGATGACTTTCAAAATTAGAACTCTCTAAATTACTATTCGAATTTTAAGGAACAAAATCTTTCGAATTTGAATCAATATCTTACTAATTCTCTTTTTTATTAGCTTAATCAAAATTAAATTTGTTACCATTTTTTTTATTATTGTAAGATTCATCATTTTCGCTTTTTTATTTATTTTTGAGAAAATTTGAATTTTCACAATTTAAAATAGAGGTCAGATTTATTTTTAATTCCTAAACTTTTTTATTTTTAAATTCCTCATTTTTGTTAAAATTTAAAACTAATTCTAAACTCATAATTTCGTACAAAATTAAACCTAAGGAAAATATATCGCTACTTATACTTGGTTTTGAAGGATTATATCCTTTTTTTTCATTAAAAAATTAATTCTATTCTTCAGGACTCAAATATTAGCTGGCCTTTTCGGGATTTTAAGGTTCAACTTTTAATTATTCATTCAAATTTTGACTAATTTTTTTAGATTATTTTTTAGCAAATTATATAATTTTAGAAATTAGTCCTCTTTTTATTTAATTTCCCACAATTTTTGTTTTATAAGCAGAGGTATACCCAAGTTTATTTTTGGTTAAATAAATATTAGTAGGATTAATACATCCATGTCCTTTTCCCTTTTTTTCTAAAGCAAGTAATATAGTAACCATATCCTTAACTAATTAAATTATGTCTTTTAATTTAAATCTTTTTCCTTTTCTTCTATTAAAATCGATATCATTAGCAAGAGTTCTTTCCTCAGTTTTAAAAAGCGCTAAACATTTATTTTTATACTAAGAAAATTATTCAGCAGTGGCTGGAATTTCAATACTTTTATAAGGGTTAATAATTAAAGCACTTGCGGCGCCAGTTTCCACCATAGAAAATTGTTATTCATCTGAAGTAGCTTAAAAAGTTTCTTGATCTATAGATTATAAATCTATACTGTCAACGGGTGATTTCCTAAAAATTTATAAGTTTTTATAAAAAAATTGATAAAAATTATTAAGTATTCTTAAAAATTAATTTAGAAGTAGATTATAATTTAAATATATACTTAATCCTATTTAATTAAATATTTTATCTTATTTTATATGATATTTAATCTAATTTAAATTAAATTACGTTGTTTTGTCAAATAGCTATTATTCAACTAAGCTAAATGGGGCGTTTTAAGGAGTAAATTTTTTAAACTAGGAGTCAAAATCTACTTGTTCCATTATTTCTGGGTTGTTTATATCTCCGTCATTTTTATTATTTTCTTTGAAATTTTCTTTGAAATTTTCCTAGTCTAGCGAAGTTTCACTTTATAATAACTCTTATTTTGCAGCTTCTGGTGACTATTTATTTAATTTATTAGATTATTTATAAGCATTATCAAGATTTGCTATTTTTGATGAACTTCTTTTTAAACTTAACAGTTTTTTTAATCCTAAAACCACACCTCCTAATGCAGCTGATCCCCCTATAGTTGCCCCAGCTACAGCAGCATACTCGCCGATTTTAGATTCTTCTTCTTTATCCTATCTTTTATAAAAAAAAAAAGAGCTATTAATTATTTTTTAAATAAAAAATAATATATTATATATTAAATTTAAATAAATACTGTTAATCATTTTAAGTTTCTGGTTATTTTGTTTCATTCTTATTTTCTTCTTCTTCTTCATCATCATCTTCTTCTTCTTCATTTTAAAATTCCACTTCAACTTCTTTTTACACTAATTCTGATGTCGAACCATCTATATAAAGAATTTATATGAGTAAATTACCGTCATAAATTGCTGACACTGAAACTTATTAATCTGAAATATTTTCTCCAATCAGAATTTCTTATAAAGTATCCCATTTTTCTATATCTAATATTATCAAAGTTAAATTAGAATTGGTCGACCCATCTTAAGTAATAAGCTAGTTGTTAAAAAATTTGTATAATAAATAATATATGGTATAAATTTATTCATATACATAGATAGTTACATATATTTTCTAATAATAATAGAAATAAATTATTTAAAAGTTTAAAAATTATTTTAATTTACTAAAAGTAAATAATTATATTTTAAAGCAAACGATCCACTGTATTAACCAGATATAGAATACTCATATTATAAATTGTATAAGTCCTCATATTTTTATACGACTACTATATTTTCTAATCCTTAATTGTAATTATAAACCATTATATGAGTTTTTTCTTCTGAATCAGAAACTTAAGTTTATATTTTTTTTACTTCTGTTAATCCCGGTCCTACTAAAGTGACTGGATTATCTAGCCCACCTTTATATTTAATTTTGTAATTTTATTTATATAAATATTAGTATATAATAAAAAAGTAATTTATATTACCAGATCCGTCGATTTGCGCCATATAAATTCTTAAATCACTTTCCCCACTTTTTATACCTGCACATATCATATGAATTGTATTATCTTAAAAATTTTAAACTAAGGGTTAAGGGCCATCCAAACAGCTTAATCCACCTATAACAAAATTACTATTTTAAATGTTAAATGTAGTATCTCCTGGCAAAGATATTTCTCCAATGGATATCTCTTTAAAAATTTAAAATTATTATTTATTTAAATTAAATTTTGGTATAATAATTTAATATAAATATATTAAAAAAATTTAAATTATAAGTATTTTTAATTTTTTTTCATAAAAAGTATAATATAATTTTATGATTATTTTTTACATCTTTCTCCACCTTAGCCATCATAGTTATTTGTAGAAGTAAAAAATAAACTATTATAGGATGTACTGTAACAACTTACTTAAGATTCTTGATAATTTGTGTCTCCCGTTGAACTTAATTATGTAAAACCAGGAGTTAACTCTGATAATGATTTGTCTATAAATAAAATATGAATATTACTTTAAATAATAATAAAACTTCTATAATTAATTTTTATGTATATTATTTTATAAAATTACCAGAATCTATAAAAAAACCTTTTACAAATGATTGGTAATTGCCAGAACCATCTTTATTAATAACCACTACATATAAATGGTTATCTTAATAACATAAATCAAGATCTTGAAAATTATAACTCGCATCACTTATAATTTGCTTAATTTCGGAATCTTTTAATTTAAAAAATATTTATTATTAATAAAATTCACCTAATTATTAAAATTTTTATGAATTTTTCAAATAATTAATAAATAAGTATATATAGATTAAAATTTATTATAGTTGAAATTAGTTATAATAATAAAATAGAATTCTAATTAAAAAAATACTATTAATAAAATTTCCTCCTACTTAAAATGTAATTCTAATTGAAAAATATTAAAGAATTTAAAAAATTTTTAATTTTTTATTATTATTTTTTACCTTTACTTACAATACTAATAATTAATTTTTATTAAGTTACTTCTATAAATGCAGAAGCAAAATATTCATTTTCAATTTCAATTATTTTAACATGAGTTTCTCCATATCCTTAGTTTTTATGGGCTGTGGTTGTTAATTGTTAAAATTCATTATTGTCTCTTATGTTATAAGAAGCGACTTAGGCTTATGTTATATTAAAAAGTAAAAAAATAAAAAGCAAAAATAAACTGATTTTATTCATTTATTTTTATTATTATTAATTTTATATATTTTTTTAATTTATAATATTTATTTTTTTTTTGGTTTTTTTTTTTTTTTTTTGGATTTATACCAAATTTTAGATTTCTAATTAATATATAATTGTGTACTAAACCTTATTTATTCAAAGCTTCAATAAACTAGTCAATCCACTATTAATGAAATAGTTTGGTGTAAAAAAGATAGAATAATTTATCGTTAATATTAAATTAATTTCAAGTTATATATGATAATTTTATTTGTGAATTTTATTATTTAAAAATAGTTAAAAAAAAGGAAATATAAATTAATAAATAATATTAAAGCTTTAAATATAACTTAATAATAATTTTTAAAATGATATAACTATAAAATTTAAAAAAATCCAAAGTATTTCTTAAAATTTATTTTAATTAGTAAACCAGAAATCACTAGTCCTATATATCTGTTTAATCCCGATAATATAACTTAAAAATATAATTTATTTTACTCTTGCATATAAAATAACAAATAATAATAAATAAAAGCTAATAAAAATTATAAGTATAGTGTTGAATTTTGAAAAATTTTAATTATATTTTTTCTCTAATTAATTTTTATAAAAACGCTAAATTTTTTTTAAACACTTTTATAAAATTAAAATAGAAGATTTATATTTTTTTATTATATGGATAAACGAATTTATATTTTGCTAACATTAAAAGTCTTCTCTAAATTAAAATGCATAAAATATTTTAATTTAATTGGATAGTATTAAAAATATAAATTAATTTGTTTGCTTATCATTAGAATAATATTTTAATTTATAATTATAAATAACGAAATTTTATTGAAATAAAGTTATAATTAAAAAATATATTACTGTTATATTCAATTATTATATTTTTAAAGTAATAAAAAAATTAAATGAAAAATAATCAGGATTTAAATGTGATTATATATATATTTTAAATAAAATTCACTGTTAATTTTTTTATTTACTTTATAAATAATTATTGTTATCAAAATGATTACCAAATAAATTAATTTTCCTATTATTAAATTTCATTAGAACATATTTTAGAATTAATCTATTATAATAACAAGATCAATACTTTTAATATAATCTAAAAAGATAAATAAATATATAGAATTAACTTTTCCCATATTTACCACTCATTCAATAGAAGCAATTAAAATTTTATTTTATAATTAATCTTTAATAAAAATTAATTCTCATTCATTTAACTTAGAAGTGTTAATTTAAAAAAAAAAAAAAAAATCTAATAAAAAACACCCCAAAAAATAAAATACAAATAAAATCATAAATAAAAATTTATATAAATATAAAAAAAAATACATGAAAGCAAAAGCAGTACCAATAAAAGCCAAACCTATTTTTTACCAGCCAAACGGGACCGGACGAGACCGATTCATAAGTACAAACAACGGTGGCCTTTTAAAACAGTCTCATACACCATACACCCCTAAATAATATGGTACAATAACTTAAAATAAATAAATGTGTTTCAAAAAAGACACAGGTATAAATTCAAGAGGCAGGTCTGCAGTTACAAATTAGTGTAGTAAAAATTATAATATAAAATCACATGCTATAAGTGGAAAAATGAACCATTATATTAGTGATGGTTCTGGACGAGATTATTATGTTACTGTGGCTGATGGAGGGGTGTCTAATTTTGCTGGGGGTAAAGGACATGATATGGACAGATTTAATTAGAGTTTGAGGAAATATTATACTGCTTCAGAAAAAATAAGCACTTTTAATACTACTAGAAGTTCTTTTAACTAGAACAGTACTAGGTACAATACTACTAATTATTTTAGCAACACTAATTCTACCCCGCTTATGTATTAAAATAGTAAAAATAATACGGGTGCACCTTAATAAATTTTGAATGATTAAAGTTATTAAAGTTTTTAAATGTAAAAAACATTATAATTATCATAGCCTAAATGGGTGAAATAAAAGAATGAAAATTTTCATGGTAGCAGATACTAATTAAATTAAGACCCAAAATATGTATTTAGAGGTTTAGAAAAATATAAGGAAAGAAGTATCACTAATTATTAGAGCTGTAGAAATAATAATAATAACTAAAATTCTCCCAAATATTAAAAAACAATGTATTAAACTGTATAAGTTTTTTAAGCTGATAATAAAAATAATTTTGATAAAAATTTAATAAAAAACAATGATAATAATAATAATCATAATATATCTATGTATAATAGATAAAGACCTAATACTGGTTAAATAAATGGAAGTGGTAGGTTAAGAATATAAACCGAACATATTTGAAGATAAGTTTTAATTGATTTTATTAAATAATTATAAAATGATTTTTTTAATTTAATTTTTATATAATATTTTATAATTAATTTTTTTAATTTTAATATTCATTTTAAATTTATTTTTTGCAAAGTTTAATACAGAGTAAAATTTTTATTATTTATAATTACTAGTTATGGTATATTAAAATAATGTCTCTAGAAATTATTATTTTATAGTATTAATTTAACAATTAAAATAGGTATATTTTAATTTTTTTCACATCATTTTTATGATTATTATCTTAAATAATTAAGTAAAGTTTCAACTCCAAAGGCTGTAGATCCTGGGCTATAATATCCGCTTTTACTAGCAGTATCACAAGGACCAGCTATATCAATATGTGCCCATTTTTAATCTTTATCAAAGAAATTTTCCAAAAATGCGGCAGCTTAACTGGCTCCTCCAAATCTGGTTTTTCCTGAGTTATTTAAATCAGAAAAAGTTCCTTTCATTGCTTCTCTGTGGTCGTCGAAAATAGGTAATTACCACATTTATTCACTTACTTATTTTCCACTTTAAATTAATTCCTAAGCTAATTCGTCAGTGTTTGTAAATATACCAGCAGTTTTATTTCCGAGGGCTATGGCACAAGCCCCAGTTAATGTAGAAAATTCAAACATATGGGTAATTTTTTTTCCTAAAGAATTAGTCCAGCAAATAGAGTCAGCGAGTACTAATCTGCCCTCAGCCTTTAAATTATAAATTACAGTTAAAAAAAATGAGAAAATTTCACTTAATTATAATTAATTTTATATGATTATTTTTTAGGTTTAAAATCTTTAACAACTTTTTTATTATATATCATGCATAATATTTATAATTTGATTTGAATTTTATAATAAATTTAAAATGTAATTTATACATCGGTATTCCCTATTTCTACAGTGATTCCATTTTTAGCTTTGATAATATCGGAAGGTCTATAAGAAGTACTAGAAATAAAATTTTCAGCTAAACCAATAGTACATGTCAAATTAACTTTTAATTTACTGTCTAAAACTCCTTTTAAAATTCCTAAAACATTACAAGCTCCTTATTTATCTATGTACATAGTTTCCATAAATCCAGTGGGTTTAATATTTAAACCTCCTGCATCAAAAGTCAGTCCTTTACCTAATGTTTTAATAAATTATTTTTAAAATTAAATATTATTTTGTTTAAAAAAAAAATTAATGATAATTAATTTTATTTAAAAAGAAGAAGGTATATTTTTTTTTATATTTATTTATTATTATATATATTTTTACCTACTAAAGCAATAAATTCTTCGCTGCTTGGGTTACCTTTATAAGTTAAATTTATGGCCATGGGAGGGTTTTTAGATCCTTTTCCTACACAATAATGTAAATTCATTCCTTATTCTAATAATTATTCGCCTTTAACTTTATTTATTTCTAAACCTGGATATTCGGCAATTAAATTGTGGCACAAATCTTCGAAATACCTAAATAAATAAATTTTTAAAAAAAACTATTGATAATGTATTTTTTAAAATATATATTAAATTTATAATAACTACAATTTTTATTATTTAAAATAAAAATTATTTACTCGGTATTTCCGTAGTTGGCTCTATGGTTTCCTAATTCTCTGGCATATAAGGCAGATTAGGCAGAAATTAATCTAAATTTGGCCAATTCATCTTATGCATTAAAATCTTAATTAAGCACATTTATATTTTATATAGGTTTGAAAGAATTATCATTTTCTTATTCAGATTCTATTTCCTACTTTTTTGTTCCTTCTACTTTATATTTATAGTTGCTTAATTATAAGGCATTTAAAAATTCAGTTCTCAAATTATTGGGTAAATTTTAAGGAAATTCTATATCTAAATCCTGAATTTTTCTAGCGAAAAGTTAATCAACGCATTTAGAGGCTTTATTATAAATTTATTTTAAAATTATTAATATATTTAATTTAATCATAAATTTATATACTTAAATTTTAATATTTCAACTTTAATATCATATAATTACCTAAGTTTCTGATTGATTTTAAGTTTTTTTGTTCGTTTTTATCGTTTTTTTATAAGACATACAATGTAGAATTTTTTTCAGAATAAGCCCAATCTAATTTAGCTGTTTTTAAATGTTATTATTGTTGTTCCAATAAATTTTGGGAAGCCAATTAGTCTTCATCTACAATTTTAACTACTGATTTATATTTTAAATCAGTAGACTATTAAAGAGATATATTAGTGACTATTTAATTGACCAACTTTTGGTTTAAACTTTAATTTTTGATTATAGAATTTAATGATTTGAACATCTTTTTATTTATTTTATTTTTTTATTTTAATTTTAATGATTTAATTATTTAATTTATTATTTAGAATAATTTAAAGATTCTTCTTAATTATTATAATACAAATGATATTAAAATTAATTTGAGGCAGAATATTATATCACAATTATTGTTTTATGGTTGGAATAAAACTTTAATTTTAATATTGGAAAAAATTCATTATTCTTATATTAATTACTAAAAATTCTTATATAGATTATACTTAATTTATATAATCAATCTAAATCTTCATCATCTTCATGATTTCTTGTAATGAAAATAGTTCCCACTATATTGGCAAATATCGTTGTGAAAAATGCAAAAATTTTAAAAAAAGAAAACAAAATTTTAGTTTATTCTTTATGTTTAAGTATATCATCTATCGCAAATAGAGTGTTAATAAAATGTGTCAATATTGCACCAAAACTAAACATTAAAAAATACTTTCCAAATATATATTTATTCCTGCAGAGCTAATTAAAATTAAATATGTTATAAGTTTAAAATTTAGTATCTTTTTTATAAAAATATTAATTCTTATAATAATACCCAAGCAATATTAAGTAAAGGAGCAATTAAGAAGGAAAAGGGATAGATTAGTACTAAACTAAATATTTCATATGATAAAAATTTACTCTCCACAAAATATGAAACAAGTTGAAATAAGATAAGTGTCTATAATTAAAAATTAAATGTAATATAATAAATTACAAAAATTAAATGTAATATAATAAATTACAAAAATGTAATTTAATATGGAGAAATTTAAAATTTTATAAAATTTAAGTTAAAATTAAGTTTACAAAATCAAAAAGCATAACAATTAACATTATCCCAATTAGAACATTTGTTCTTATCGAGCTAGTTCTATAACATATTATTAATGATATAAGAGTTTCAACCATTCTCTTAAAATATACTAATCCCATTAGTATGTATTAGCCAATAGATTTAATGTTTATTTTAAACTTTTTATTTTTATTTTAATATTTTTCCTTGCACTCACTATCTAATAACGCTTCATCTTATTAATTTTATTATCTATTTTTTTTATAAAATAAATAAATAAAACAAAATTAATATTATTAATTCTATTTACGACTTTAACGATTCTTGTTTTTAAAAATCATAGTATGATTATTCTTGATCTTCATCTAAGTATTAGTTTATAGTCTGATCTTTTTCTTGGTAATAATAGTCACTTTATTTATATTCGCTTTCGTTATAATCATCATTATAATAATCTTACTATTTGTCCTATTATGTATAAAAATAATAATAATTTGTAGAAATATCTATTAAATAATATACTTAAAGTTAAAATTTTTAACATAATTCAATATGAATTTACAATTTGAATAAAATTAAGAGAGAATTTAATTTCATAATTTTTAAATATTCCTTATTATATTTATTTTAACAATTTAATCTGATCTTATTTTAATTATGGCTTATTTATGTTCATAAATATCACCTGGTTTTTTTCATAAAAATTATGATTTTTTTTCAAATTTTTGTGAACACACATTTAGGCTTAAATATCTAAATTCCTAAATAATTATTAGTTAGCTTCTTCAATCAATTCTAATAAATTGATGAATTATTTAATAAAGGTTTTTTCTGATTGTAAATAGTCAATTTGTTTTGCAATATCATTAAATTTTCTAATAAATTTTCCTAGCTTCTTTTTATAGCTTCCTCTATTATTTTCTTCTTCAAATTACTCTTCTTGCTTACAATAAGATAAAGTAATTAAAAGACTTTTTGAAAGGGGATCTTTTGTATTAAATCTTAAAGGAAACAGGAAAGTTCTAAAAAAAAAAATATAAATTTTTTAAATATACATATAGTTACTAATTTTTTATCATAAGAAATTTAAAATAATTTTAATTTCTTTATTATAATTATAAAAATATTTACCCATTTCCTGATAAAACTAATGTTATAGGATATTTCATTTGATAATTCCATAATAAAATATCTTTATTATAATCCATAATATCTAAATAACTTAACGTATAATCGGGAGAACTGCTTAATTTTATTTTTACTTATTAATTAATTATTAACTCTGATTACCTTTAATCAATAAGTTCTTTTAATTTTTAAAATTTTTATTTTTTATAGTGTACTGATATCATATAATAAAAAGGCAAATATCCATATTTCAGGCAAATTAATAATACTTTTTTTATTAAATTATAACTTGCAATTTCATTAAACTGTTTACAAAGATCAATATAAACTGAAGGATTAATATTTTCATCGAGTTCTGTTTATCCTTGTAAGTACCAAGGAAGACTATAGGAATTTTCACCTTATAAATAGATTCTTTTATTATGGTAAGGTAAATCATCTACTATAAATTCTTCTATAGCATTTTACTGGTTATCTTGATTTATCATATTATCAATTTCCTGATTTTATTTTATATGTTTTTCCAATAATTACTCTTTTTATTATCGAATCATAGATCTTCTTTCTTTGACAACTTTTCTGAATAACATAATAAGACAAATAACTATCATAATAATAATAATCATCAGTCCATTACTGCCATAAATATTAATATAAAAATATTCCCATTAAGTTAGGCAAACAAAATAACCATTGCTATTGGGCAAATAATATTCCCATGCTTTATTATCTTTACATACCAATTAACAATTATAATCGAGTGATATAGTTTAAACAGCTACCATATTTTCGGGTATATCATTACAGGGCTGGCAGGGCCCCACAGATATCTAGGACTTATAGGTACCAGGTTTACATAATTTGCAGAAATATATACCATCTTCAGCGTAATAGCCAGGGGGACAGGGTGTGCTAACTATTGATCCTTATCTAAAAATAAAAAAATTTTAAATTTATGAAAGTAAAACTTATTTTATTTAAAAATTTTTATATTTTATCTAATATTTATTTTTTTTATCTTTTTGCTTTTATTTAAATAAAATAAAATATTTAATTTACCCCAAATTTGTTTGATATTAATCTAAAATTGGAGAATATCCGGGGTCTGTTTTAATTATCACTTATTTAAAGTCGCTGCTGAATCCTTATAGCATGACTTCTTCCATGCTGTATGTTAAAAATATTCTTATACGACCTCCGCCCCCACCACCACCAATTACTCCAATTCCTCCATTAGCTGTTATACATCCTAGCTTTATTTAATCTGCTAAAGTATGACTCTAAATATACTTATTATATTTTTACATTTTATATAATTTTTTAAAATCATTGATATCGCCCATTTATACTGACTAATCTTCTCTATGACCATACCATTTTTTTTATTTAGTTTGTAATTTATAGCTTTCTAAATTATAATTTTAACCGTCATTTTCAAATTTAATATTACTCAAACGTGTTAAATATTGAGCGTAAATTTAAATAGATCCGCCAGACCCGGAGCCATTACTATAAGCACTTTAAATTTTAGGAGGAGTTCCATCTGCCTCTATAAATCCATCTACAATTAATTTATGATAAGCTTAAATAAAAATAAAACCTCCTCCGCTACCTTAAGAATCATCTTAGAGCCCTCCACCTCCAGAGCCTTCGAAAACGGGGTAATCTGCCGTCCCATATATTCCTCTTGACTATATTTATTAGCAAATCAAATTTGGGCTTACACTTGTTTCCTACCCAATACTCCCTTATCCGCCATGACTTCCACCTGTATTAAGAAAAAAAATATAGTAATATATATTATTATACATAAAAAATTTTAATATAGCCGGTTTTTTTATGTATTTTTTTTTTTTTAATAATATAAATTTATATATGATAAGAAAATTTTTAATACCACTTCCTCCGCAAAACCAGCTGGAAACTCCCGAAAATCCACATCCAAAACCTCTGTTTTTCATGCAGCCCAAACCAGTAGCAGAAACACCGTCGCTTTATTATATTTAAACTAAAGGACTGTATAAACCAATATTGCCTCCTATTATAAAATTTTATTGTCCATTTAAATAAGTGGCATTATTTGATATTAATGTAACGCTAAAATATTCATAAAATTAATCATATAGCTCAAAAGTTTATGTCATATATATGCTTAATAAAGCTTCAGTATAGTTAAATTTTTTTTAAAATTAATCGTAAAATTTGATCCATTATGGGTAAGTATATAACTTTGGGTCTTATATTTTACAGGCATATGTGCTTTCGCAGCGACAGTTACCTTTACATTTATTTTCCTTTGGATTAATTATATGATTAAAAATACATTAAAATTTTTAGCTATAATTATAAATGCAATTTTTAAAAACTGTTAAATTTAATTTTTTAAATTACTTGGCTTATTATAACTGAATTATCAGTTAAATTTATATGATTCTAAGCAAATAAAAATACTACTGAACCTTCTATATAAGATTAATTTAGTATAATTGAACCATAATAACTCTGAATAATATTTGCATTAGGGTTTGTAATGTTTGAATTTTTTATATTTATATCTTAATTAAATGACGTTATATTAATATATGTTTGCGTAAATCCATCGAAATTAAATAAACTATCATATACATTTATATTTCCTGCTTGTAAAAAAACAATTCCTCTTATTCTTTAATCACTCCAATTTTTAAAATGCAAATTATTTATTGAAATTTAAGATAAATTACTTTCGAAACAAATCTAGTTATTGTTTATAATAATTATTAAACCAGCTAAAAATTTAGTGTATTTTATAATTTATTTTTTATTTACTTAAAAATCGAGATATTCTCCGTCTAACTGATAGATATATTCTCCATCAATTTCGCAATTTGAATCTTCTATATAATTTTTACAATATTTTTGAATAAGTGAATTGTTGTTCTAACAAATCTTTGTATAATACAACTATGCATAAAATATTTGAAAAACTAACAAAAGTTTTTTCGAAAAATTCAAAATTTTTACTGCATTTCTCATTTTAAAATTATATTTTTATTTATATTTTTATTTTTCACCAAATTTTAGTTGGAATTATTAAATTAAAAAGAATAAGTTTAATAAATATACATGCCAAATGGTATAAAAACTATTATATGTTAATTTAAATTAAAATTTATTTATAAAAATGTTATTTTATATATTTATATTAAATCAATATGCTATTGTAGATTATTTAAAATCATGTAAGCCTAACTTTTTATATTTTTCATCTGAAATATCGTTAAATGCTTTAAATTTTACTTCTGGAACTGTATTTCTTTTTTGATTAATTTCTCTTTATTTTTATTGTTAACTTTAAACTCTAGGTTTTAGCTCTATATTTTATAAGTACTACAAGACTTTATTTACTTACTAAGTTAAAAATTGTTATCAATCTTTAAATAAAATAAGAAAAAATAAATAAAAGATAATTAATTACTTTTAACCTGGACTGTAAATTTTTTACTTCTAAATAAGCTTTATCTTTAATTCCTTTACCTATTAAAAATATTTTTAATGGCATTTTAAATTTTTTTCATTATTTAATTAATTTTTTATATAAAATTTTTATCTAGGATGATAATAATTACAAAATTTGCAATTGCTAAATTCTAAATGACCTCCATCTACTACATATTCTTTTGGGTCTATAAATTTATTCCAGTCATGCCAGTATTAAAATTTTCCCTGATGATGTCCTCTAGCGTTAGCTTTGGCTAAAGCATTTTCTTTTATTTTTAAAATTTCTTTTGTCAATTCTATCCTAATACTTTCATAAATAGTCTAAAATTAAAAATTAAGTTTATTTTATTTTATTAAAAATAAATAAGTTAGTAGCAAAATTTTTATAAATGAAAATACTAATATAAAAATTAAACACTAAATATTTTATATTTTTAATATTTAATTTTTTACCTTTTGCTCAATTTATAGTAGTTTGCCATATTTTAATTATTCTTGTTTTTCCAACTATTATTTTTTGTAGATTTCTTTAAAAAGTTCTGTTTCAATTTTAATCCAAGGTTATTCGAATTTGAAACCTGTACTTTTTAAAGGGGATTCCTCTGTTTAAGGTCTAAAATATAAAAATAAAAAAAAAATATTAATTCATAAAAAATTTATTAATTATAATTTAAAACACACTTTTAAGGTGATAAACTTTTTCCTTTTTATTATTTTATTTATTTATCAACAGAAACGTATTCAGGAACCCAATTATACTCCTAATCTATATTTAAATTGTAATTTAAATCCTAAGGCTAAGAAAGTAACTGCTCTATTTTCTTGGATTAAAAATCTTTTTGTTGATTTTTCTATTAAATATTTTAAATTTTAACAAATATTTTTTAAAATAAGAAATATTTTGTATTTTAAAAAATTATTATATAAATTTATTTTTCTTAATTTTATTTTACTTTTTCTTTTAATAAAGATTACAGTTATTAATCACTGGTGTATTTTTCTGAAAATTAGGCATTTTTCTAAGATAAAATTTTATTCATTTTGTTGAAATTAGGCTAGGTTTGCTAAAAATAGTTATTTTTTTTAATATTATTATCATTATCGAAATCATTCCCTGATTTATGATTATAAAACTACTAATCTGTTTTACTCATAAGATTATTTTATTTTTAATAATTTTTTTTTTATCTATAATTTCGATTTGATGAAACCTTTTTAGGAGACTAATTATTTGACATATTTTAGCTCTAATAAAATAGATTTAATATAATGATTTGATACAATAAAAATTTAAATTAATTTAAGCTTAATACTTTTTTTAGCACATAGTCTAATAAGTCATCATTTGTATGTTTAATTTATGATAACTTTTATTTAATATTTTTACTTTCTTCATTTTCTTGCAACCTAATTTTTTATTTTTCTTTTAAATTTTCCATGTATTTAAATTTTTTATTATTCATAATTTTATTCATCAAATTTGGGGATTTTCTAGTACTTAAATAAAAATAATTAGTAAGTATATTCGTGTAAGAATTTTTCATTGTATAAAAGAAATAAATTTACATTTTATTTTTAGATTATGAATTATGTTACAAACTTTTAGAAGCCTAATTTTAATTATAACTTTAACTTTTTAATAACAAGTTATTTTAATTATTTTTATTCAATTATTCTTATTATTTTTTAACCAAATTTTGTATATCAGAAAATTTTTTTTTTTTATCTAAATCGTTTTTTTACTTACCTTAAAACTGTTATTATTATAATTCATTTAACATACTATCCATTTAACTTTATTTACTACTTTCATATGAAAATGATTTATGGTTATGTGGCCCATAGCTTTATAATTATTAGTATTATTAATCAAACTCATAATCATTAGAAATTTTATTAAATTTTACTGGAATAAGTTATTACTTAATTTTATAAAAACTATTTAGTACTTATTGATTAAGTTTTTCAAATTTTTCTATGTTAAATTACTTAAGTTTTATTTAATAGTCCTATTAAGATAACAAACAACCAATCTGTTTTAAATATTATGGATAATCTTATTTATTCGAATTTATTAAATTAGAACATATATCTATGGCACTATGCCTATAAGGATTTCTACCTAAAAATATATTATTTTATTTTTCAATTATATTTATACTATTTTTTCTTAGCTTTTATAAACTATAATTCCAAAGCAAATAAAAACAAAAAAATAATTAATTATTTTAAATAAAATAATTACCATTAGCTAAAACCAAATTTTGTTACTAAAGATTTTTTATATAAATTCCAATTTTAGAGCAAGTTTCTTCCAGTTCTTAAAAATAATCTACAATATCTTGTAATTTTTCACTCATATTTTTTCCAAGTTTTGAAAAAATTCTAGTTAAATCTTTTTAATCAAATTCTAGTTCCCCATTTTATTAAAATTGTTATATATCTTTTACTATTATATCATTTAAAATTTATTAAATAGAAATAGTTTTATGATCAGGACTGTTTCTATGATTAAATTAATTGGAAATATTTTTTAATTTTTCTGGATTTTCGCTTTTTATTTTTACTAAAAGACAGGTTTCACAAACTGGAGTAAATTAACTTGTTTTAGGACAAAATTAATCTATACATATTTTTTCTAATTTTTACTAGCTGTTGCAAATTTGACAAGTTTAGGGTATAAAATATTTAATATCTTATTATATTTATTCTAATTTTGACTGAAAAGTGGTATTATAAGGGAACATTTTAGGATTGTTTGTGTAGTTATTATTTACTATTTTTTTGATATATTTTTTTATTATTTTTTTTTCTTTGGTAGATAGATATATTAAATAAAATTTATTTAATATTCTGTAATATTATAATTGTATTATAAATAGAATAATAAATTTATTTATTATATAATATTAAATAAAAATACAAACAATAAGAAATAAAAAAAGTTATATAAGTTTTACTATAAAAAATTATAAAAACTTAAGATATGAAATAATTTTATTTTTTAATGAAGCTATATAATTTAAAAATTTAAGAGTAAATTTTATCATTTATCTTAAATATTTTATTATTGTTAAGCATTTTCTTATACTTTCATATATCTTTTTTCAATTTTATCAACTCTATTTTGAATTTTTTCTAAATTTTTATTTATTGTAGTAAGTTTTTTTTTATAAAATTGTATTTTATCTAAATTTTGAGCTATTTATTTGTCCTTTTCATTATCATCATTGATTAAAAGACTATTTAATTCTATTAAATATTTAAATAAAATATGTTTAGAAATAATTTATAAATGCTTAATTATAATTTTATTTTAATGTATGATATAAAATTTATATATATTATTTATTAAATAAATGTACTCTGATCCATATCATCCAAAACTCCTCCCAATTCTTATTATTAATTATAAATATTACTTTAAAATATATTATTAAAATCCAAAAGACTTTAAAACATGGGCTTTAAACTTACTTATTATATATCTTCGTTTTAAATAAAAATATTAACTTTAAAAACTAAAAATTATTAAATAATTTTATAAACAAATAGTTTTTGTACCTGACATTTTGAATTTATGCTAATTAAATTGTTTTTTAATTTATTTTTCTTTTTGAAATAATATTTATATTTTATAATTTTAATTAAAAAAATTGAAGTAATTCTATCACTAGAATAACAATTGGATTTATATAAATATTTTATGGAGTATTAATAATAGTTTATAATTAAATATCATTTTAATCTATATAAAGATGAAAAGAAAAGATTAAGGTATAAATATATATATATAAAATAACCTTATAAACAATTCTTAAGTTTAAATAAATTGATATTCTTTAGTAAACTTTTTTTCATTATATGGTTTGTACTATGTTTTAAAAATTTTGACTTCTTTTAGAACTTTTACTTATATAAATGTTTATACAATTGATGAAAACACAATTTTATATATTTTTATTTATTTAATATATAGAGACAAAAAATTTAGATTTTCATTTTAAGATATCATTTAAGTATATAATAGAATTTTATATTATGATTAATGTATTTTTAACTACATATTATTTATGGTAAATTAGTAAATACACAAATTTATTAATTGCTATAATAAAAATTAATTATTTAATTTTTTTTAATTAATTTTATAGTATTAAAAAGGAAGGGTTTTTATAAAAAAAAAAAATACTTTTCAATAAAATAAAAAGCAAATATTTGAAAAATTTATACACAAACAAAAAAAAAAAAGCACAAAAATTTAAAAGGAAAATTAAATTTAAGAAGATAAAGATAATTAAAGTTATAAATGGGTCACTTTTCTAAAAAGAAATATTTAAAATTAGCCAAGGGATTTTACGGTTCTGCAAAAAGAAACCCCAAGGTAATGATTCCTAAAGTGCATAAATCTTTGATGTATGCTTACGTAGGTAGAAAGTTGAAAAAAAGAAATTTAAGAAGAGAATGGATTCACAGTATTAACTCAGGAGTTAGAGAATATAATATCGGATACGGTTAATTTATTTGCGGACTTAACAACTCAAATATAAAATTAGACAGAAAAATTTTGGCCGGATTAAGTATATACGAGCCTTATTCTTTTAAAGCCATAGTTGACGAAGTAAAAATATAGGGAAAAATTAAGGAAAAAGTTAATTCAAATAAAATTTCGATGTTAGAAGCTTATGCTAGAAAATTAATTGTGGACGCCCCTTTAAGGTCCGAATAAGCAGATTCTTAGCAAAGATAATTGGCAGAATAATAGTCTATGCCTTATTTTTTCGGAGAGAGAGCAGACGTTTAAAGTGCTGTAAAATTAGGACTGGAAAAATAGGCTTAAATTGCTAAGTAGTTGGAAAGTATTTAAGTAAAAAATAGTAACTAATCTTAATAAAAATAAAAATTGTAATAAGAACAGTAAAAATGAAAATGAGGGAAAAAAACTTCTCGAACTTTAACTTATCATATTAAATATGTGCAGGGTGAAAAAAAAAATTAAAATAAATCGTTTAAAATTGAAATTTTACTTAATTAAAAATTTGTTTATTAATTTGTAATGTAGGGTATTCAAGTAAAGTGATAAAATTTATTTAAAATATTTTATATTTTTTATCGTATATAATAAATAGTATATGTTGTTTAAATTTTATGATTATATGTTGAAGTATTCGAAGTTATCAATAGCATACATTAAATTAAAATCAAGTTATTTTATATCTATTTTTTAATATCTAAAAATAATTATTTAACTGGCAATTAGTTAAACAAAAAAAAGCTAAATATTTCTCTATTTAAAATTATTTAAAGGTGTTTTAACTTTTTAATTCATTTATATAATAAATTAAGATTTTTTATATTTATAATTAATTTTTTAATATTATGATACTTAAATATTCTAATGGTTATAATATTTTTTTATAAATTATATATGTGTATTTTTATACAAGGTTTAAAAAACAGTTATTATAGTAATACTATACTAATTGATAGTAAGAATAATTATAATTAATATTTTTGCTAAAAAAATAGCGAGAAAGAAAGTGATGTAAAAGATTCATTTAAAATTTTTGTTATTATTATTATTTCTCATTTCTTAAATTTCTTTACACAATAGAAACTATTCCATATTTTTTATTTTAGGTATACTGCAAAATTCTTTCAGTTTATCATTTTCCAAATACATTGAATTTTTATTTTTATTATTATTATTTTCACTGTTTAATTTTTGCTATTATATTATTAAATCTTCTAAGCTTTTTTAATCTTTAACAGTTTTATCGATATAAATATTTTTTGCCAAAAGAAATCCAACGGAAGCTGCTCCAATTAGACCTCCTAGTTAATAAGTCATTGAATTGTCGCTGCTGCTATTCATTGTGTTATTTTTTATATATTTTTTTTTTTTATATTATTTGCAGGTTTATTTTATTTACTAATTTTCTAAGAAAATACAGAATTTAATATAATAATAAAAAAAGAAAGTTGGTAATATATGAATTGTTCTTAAAATTTGAATAAATTTTTTTTTTTGATTTGATAAAAATCAAATTTTTCTTTTTGTTTTTTAATTTAATATATATTACTTTATATAGGGAGGAAGAATTTAAGAGGGAAATTAAAAAAAAACTACTCTATAATTTTGAATATATATTATAATTAATATATTTATAATACACACCCAAAGTGATTATATATAAATTAATATAATAAAATTTTATAAATTTTAATTTAGTGACTTTATATTTATTGTATTAATTTATATAGATCAATTTATGTTTTAAAATCAGTTTTTGGCTAATTTTCTTAAAACGTATTATAAGATACCTCCGTGTTAGAAGTAGGCGACTTCAACATCAGTATCTAATCTGGCAGTAGCAGTAAAGGATTTTCCACATTCAGTAGTTACAGTAATATCTTAAGAAACCTAAAAATTTATTTAGTTTTTTTAATATTTAATTTGTAAAATTAAAGATATTTTTTGGGGAAAAATTGGATTTTTTTACTTTTAAGTCTCCTCCGTTCAAGTCAATATTGAATTATTCGTGTCCAGTTAATCCGAAAGTATCGGCGTTTTCTCCTTATTTAAATTAGAGGGGTAAAATTCCCATACCAACTAAGTTAGATCTGTGAATTCTTTCATAAGTTTAGGCAATGACGGCTTTAACTCCTTGTAAGAAAGGTCCTCTGTTTTTTTTAAAAAAAGATTTAAAATTTAAATTCAAATTTAATATTTATTTTATTTTATTTTAAAAAAGGGAGGGATTAAATAAGAAGTAATTAAAATTAGAAAATTTTTGAAAAAGTTGGAAATAAAATAAATGAAATGAAATAAAATAAATTTAAATTAAATAAGCTAAAAAATAAATTAAAAATAAATTACTTGGCAGCCCAATCTCTAGAAGATCCAGATCCGTATTCATTTCCAGCTAAGATGATAGATTATTATCCGTTTTTGATATATCTGTCAGCAGCTTCGAAAACAGGGACTTTTTCTCCAGTAGGGACGTGAATAGTGTAAGGGCCAACTTTGTCCATCATTTTGTTGATTAATCTGACATTGGCAAAAGTTCCTCTGGCCATAATTTCGTCGTTTCCTCTTCTGGATCCGTAGGAGTTGAAGTCTTTTTTGTCGACTCCTTTGGATTGTAAGTAGTCGGCGGCGGGGGAACCTAAGGCAATTGAACCGGCGGGGGAAATGTGGTCGGTGGTGATGAAGTCTCCGAAGTTGGCTAAGCAGTAAGCTCCTTTGATGTTGTTGATTTTGGGGAGGTCCATGGTCATTCCGTCGAAATAGGGGGGTTTGTGGATGTAGGTAGAGTCGTCTTTCCATCCGTATCTGTGGAAAAAAAAAAAAATTTTTAAGATTTAAGATTTAAATTTTAAAATTAAGATTTGATTTAATTTAAATTAAGATTAAAAATCAAAAAATAATATTAAATTATTAGTTAAACTAAATTAAATAATTATTAAATTAATTTATTTTTTTTAAAATTACCTGTCGGTGGATTCGACTTGTAAGTTGTTCCATCTTTCAGTTCCTTAGGCGATTTTTTTATAGTTTTCTTTGAACATTTCTCCGTTAACGAATTCTTTGGTAACGGCTTAGACTTCGTTTCTGTTGGGCCAGATGTCTTTTAAGAAGATTTATTTTCCGTTGACAGTTTAGATGGGTTCTTTTTCGAAATCAATATCGACTCTTCCGGCTAAAGCGTAAGCGATAACTAAGGCAGGAGAAGCTAAATAATTAGCTCTGGTGTTGGGGTGAATTCTTCCTTCGAAATTTCTGTTTCCAGATAAAACGGCAGAAACGACTAAATCGTTATTTTTAATGACATCATTAATTTATTAAGGAATATCTCCAGCGTTTCCAATACAGGTCATGCACCCGTACCCGGCGGTCATGAATCCTAAATTGTCTAAATATTCAGTTAATCCAGATTTGTTAAAGTAGTCAGTAACAACTTTAGATCCGGGGGACAAAGTGGTTTTAATATAAGGTAAAACGGACATTCCCAATTTGGAGGCGTTTTTGGCGACTAATCCGGCCATGATCAAAGAGTCGGGGTTTGAAGTGTTGGTACAGGAAGTAATGGCGGCCAAAACGACGGATCCGTGGGTGATATCGTATTTTTTACCTTCGAATTCGAAAGTTCCTTTGGTAGTGGTTTTGGATTGGTCTAATCCGTAACCTTTGAATCCGACTTTGTTGGTCAAATTTTATTTGAATTCGGCGGCTTGTTCGGTGAGGGAAACTCTGTCGTGGGGTCTTTTGGGACCGGAAATACAGGGTTAAACGGTGTTTAAGTTTAATTCTAAGGATTCTCCAGTGAAGTTGATTTACTAATTAGTTGTTTTTTTAGGAAAAAAATTAAATTTAAGAAGTTTATTAAATTATTAAAATTTAGTATTTATTTAAATAAAAATTATCTTAATTATATTTTACATCATTGGAGTTTCTCCATAATTATTGTTCTTTAACGTATTTTTCGATGGTGTTGATTTTGTGTTCTTCTCTTCCGGTTAATCTTAAATATTCGATGGTTTGTTAATCGATGGGGAAGAATCCCATGGTAGCTCCGTATTCAGGGGCCATGTTGGCGACAGTAGCTCTATCGGCCAAAGATAAAGAGTCTAATCCAGGTCCGTAGAATTCGACGAATTTTCCGACGACTCCTCTGGCTCTAAGCATTTAAGTACAGGTCAAGACCAAATCAGTGGCGGTGGTGTGAGCGGGCAATTCTCCAGTTAATTTAAATCCGACAACTTCGGGCAAAACCATAGAAACAGATTATCCCAACATAACAGATTCGGCTTCGATTCCTCCGACTCCCCATCCAGTGACTCCGAGTCCATTGATCATAGTGGTATGAGAGTCAGTTCCGACACATGAATCAGGGTATAAAAGTCCGTTATCGTTCATAACAACTCTGGCTAAGTACTCTAAATTGACTTAGTGGACGATTCCGGCGCCGGGGGGGACGGCGTAGAAATTTTGGAAGGCTTTGGAGCCCCACTTAAGGAACTCGAATCTCTCGAAATTTCTTTCGAATTCGATTCTTTCGTTTTCAGAGGCGGCGTTTTACTGTTTGTAGACGTCGGCTTGGACGGAGTGGTCGATGACGAGGTCGACGGGGACTTGGGGGTTGATTTTTGAAGGGTCTCCGCCGAGGGAAGCCATGGCGTCTCTCATGACAGCAAGGTCGACGACGCAGGGAACTCCGGTGAAATCTTGGAGGATAACTCTGGCGGGCTTGAAGGGGATTTCGATGTTTTTGCTGGCGTTTTTCTCCCAGGCTAAGATGTTTTCGACGTCTTGGCTTTTTACCTTTTTAAAAAAAATTTTTTATTGTTATGAAAAATTAGGGGAGTTTTTTATGGTTTGTGTAATTTTTTTATGGTTAGTGTTATTTATTCTTTAATTTGTTGAGTTTTTAAAGTTTTTTATGATTATTATAGATTTTTTAAATTAGTGAAATACTTTAGATTAATGAAATATTTTAGATTAATGAAATATTTTAGATTAGTGAAATATTTTAGATTAGTGATGGTTTTTAAATTAATAAAATATTTTGAATTTTTAAATTTTTTTGTAGGATCGTTTTTATTTAATTAATTTATTAATTAAGGGGTTATCATTTTTCATAATTTTTATATTTTATATTTTATTTTTATTTCTAATTAATGGGTATTTTCTATTTTGTGGTTATTAATTTAAATTTAAGTATTCACTATTATTCGGGTGATATAATTTGTAAAGTCATTGAGATTAAAAATAATTAGATAATTACTTCAAATTCATCACAGTTTCTAACGGCACTTTCAAGTAAAACTCTAATAGAGTAAGGTAATTTTTCTATAAAATATTTAATTTATTAACTTGATTAATAAAAGAGAGAAAAAAATTTAATTTTAATAATTGCTTAAATTCAATAAAATTAATTATAATTTTTTTAATTGTTTTTGTTATTTATATTATTTCTAAAATAAAAACTCATATTAGTTATAAAATGAACTCTTAGTAGAAATAAAATTCATTATGCTAATAAATAATAATAATAATTTAAATTTTTTGTGGAATTCTTACCATATCTAGTATCATTTAATTAAGAAAGAGAATAATATTTATATTCTTATCCGTCAACAGAAAGAGTTTTTAAGGTTTTGTTGAAGGGATTGGCAGTAGAGAATTTAGAAGCAACTTTTTAGAATCTTTACATTCTTTTAATTTTTTTTTTTTTTTATTTAAGAAAATTATTTTTTATTTTATTTATTATTTATTTATTATTAAGTTTATTTTATTAGATCAATAAATATGTGAAAATTATCTAATACAAAGGAATCTCAAAAAGATAGGCCTATATCTCATAATTAATAATTAAAAAAATTAAAATATTTCAATTATGTACAGAATTTATCTTAGCTTTAATAACCAATTAATAAATTGTTGATAAACCAATTTATATTGCTTTTATAAATTTATATAATTTATACATCATTAAGCAAATAAATTTTATGAATCTTTTTAAAGGGCAAATTTTAATTCAATTAAGCCAAGGTAATACGTAATATAAATAAAAATAAAATTGAATATACTATATTTATAAATAAAAATATAATTTTAAAAATTTATTTAATATCAAAATTAACTTTTAACTATAAAAAATTATTATAAAAAGATAATCTTTTCAATGCTAATTTAATTTCAAAAGCTCTTTTAATTTTTTATCCAAACTTTTTTTTAATTTTTTATTAAATCTTTTTTTAATACTTTATCATAAAAAAACGATATTCTTTTATAAGCTGAAATAAATAAAATTTACAAAGAATTGATTATTCAATTTAAATTAATTTTAATATAAAAAATATATATAAATTTTTAATAGTCAATTTTATTTTATAAATTATATGAATAAAAAATTCTTTTTATAAACGAAAATCTATATCTTTTTTATAATAGAGAAAATTTTATCTATTCAATAATTATAATAAAAATTATATCTATAATATGATATTAACTGAATGTATTAAAAAAAGCTTAACTATATGACTTTATTAATATAAAAATTTTTTGAGACATTTTTCTATATTATTGAAAAATATACATATATTATATATGAAATGTAAAATTTATAATAAAATTATCATAATATTGAATATTTTGTCATAAATTCAATATAATATAATATAATTTTTTTAATTATTTTGAACTTTTCCTATATTTCAAGTAGTTAATATTAATCATTCATCTTTTTATTTTTATTCTTATTCTGAATCTTAAACTTTTTATTATTACTATTCTTAAGTAGTTTCAGATGAAGCTTTTTAAACTTTAGTATCAACTAAATTTAGGATTGTATTAACTTTTACGAAAATTTTTTCAATTTCAGAAAAATGTTTGCTAACAAAAGTGTGATAAATCCACATTCCACCCTAAAGTATTTAAATAATTATTAAATTAAATTAAATTATATTATATTATATTAACATTTTTGAAAATTTATAAAAAAGCTTTTTCCAATATTAAATAAACTTAATATTATATATACATATTTTTTAAATATATATTGTAAATTATTTGAGTACATTATATTCAGGGTGCCATAACCATAATGAAACCAAAGCTCTCACAATGCAAAATCCGGGAATCCTAAAATAAAATAAAATAAGTATTTATTACTATATTAAGATATTATATACTATTATTTTACTCAAATTTTTAATTAAATTTTAATTAATTATTTATTTTTTTAATAATCTATAATTTTTAGTAAAATATTGTATATATATGTAAATAAATTCAATTAGAAATTTAAAATTAAAAAAATTTTAAATAAAAAATTTATTAGTAATATTAGTTGTATTGAAATTTAAATAATTTAATTTCTTTTATTTACCAGTTAAGGAAAAGAACTTAAGAAACCAAAACAAATGCGAAATAGAATATCCAAAAGAATAACCATCTATTTTATTATCCATTGTCTTTTTTGTTAACGGCTTCCAAACTTTGGTAAGCAGGGTATAAATATTCAACAACAGGAGTCAAAATGCTCAAAACGAAACACAACATATTATAATTTTAAATTAAGATCTAATATTTATAAATTTTTTATTATTTTAGTTTATTTTTATTATTATTTTTTTTTTATTTTTTTTAAAGGTTTAATTTTTTAATTATGCAGGTTTATTTGATTATTACAACTATGATATAATAAAGAATTTTTTTATAAAATTTTGAAAATCCTAAAAAAAAAATCGACCAATGAAATATTTCATTATTAATCAATCATTTTCTGATTTAGTACTATATTTTTTGTTGTTCTGACCTAAGAAATAAACTAAAAAATACTATTACATTTCAAAATTTTAAGCTATTAAAATAAGTTCATAATTAAAATATATTCATTAGAATGATTAAAATATAAATATTTTAGGTATATTATTTTTTTAAAATAGATTTGCATTTTTTAATTTATAATTTATATTATAATTGTTTTTTAATATTACATTTAATTCTACTTTAATGTTATTGCTTAAAAATTACTTATTTAAATTAACTAAAATCAATAATTAATAGAAAAAAAATTTTTGTATAAATCATTTACTTATCTAATAAATGTGATAAATGTGATATTTTAATTTACTATAATCAGCTTTATGAATTCGAAATATTCAAATTTAATGTTTAAATATTTAATTTTTGTTTTAAATTTTATATTAAATTTACTAAATATCAAATAGATAAATTAAGCTAATTTTTTTACATTTATATTCATTTTATATCAAAATTCAGTTTAAATATTAATATAATTAGTTTAGGTCACAAAAACATTCTTTAATTAATTTATATACTAAATTTGGAATTTAAATTTCGTTTGTTTTCCACGACTAAAAAATTATTTTTATTATTAATAGTGTTATCAAAAATATAATTTATTATATTACTCCAAATTTATATATAAATTAATTATTTTAAATAAAAAAATATTATATAAGTACATATAAATAAAAAATAATCAACAAAAAAAATAATACAAATTTTATTATAGAAAAAATTTTTCATCATAAAAAAAATAATAAATATAAAATAAAAAAAGCTAAATAAATTCAATAAAATAATTAATAAAATTTTACAAATGGGTTGTAAGAACTCAAAACAAGGCCAAAAAGAAAAAAAATACAAAAAATAAACAAATACGAATTCAGTTTCTGAGTACACTTAAAGCCACGTATAAAAAATCATGACTTAGATGAATTCTCATTCAGAAAATAAGGATAACAATTTTTTACACAACTGTAGTAATTTAAGAAATAAGCAGAATTTAAACCAATCACAACACGAAATTTTTAATAATAACAATAATAATAATTAATAATAACAAAATTTATTCAAATAAAATACCCAAAATATAAAAAATTACAGTAATTCTGAGTAAAAAAAATAAATAATAAGTAAGTAAAAAAGTGATTTATAATAAGATTAGAATTTTTTCGAAAATAATAATAATAAATATGAAAATGAGTTTGGAAAGTAAGGGGCGTCTGAAAATTTAAATTTAGAGTAGGCCTGCTAAATGTAAAATTAAAAAGAATAAGACATAAATTATTATTATAATGAAGATAGCGAAAATTAATTGTAGTTTTTTAGAAGGGTTAAAAAATGTTAGAAAAGTAATCCGGTTTAAGTTAATGAATTTTTAGAAACTTTGGGAGAAAGGGAAATTAGCTATTTTGTGGAAAATTAAAATTAAGCGAAATAAAATTTTTCCGATGTCCAACTTTGAGAGGGCATTTTGGATTTATAGGAAACTTTTATTAAGAATGGAAAATATAAATGATAAAATATACCTAAAAATAAACCATCTAATTTTTTGTTAATTACTAATTTTATACAATATTAAAAAGTAAAATTAATATTCAAGTGTTGTAATAAAAATCTAAACCATACTAAATTAATTCTTAAAATAGAAGTCTAAAAATATGTAAGAATTAAAATAGTAATTGCTAGAAAAAAAGTAATTTTAATTAATAATAAATATTTAGTTCAAACTAAGTTATTTCACATAAAACCATAAATTTCCAATTAATACAAAATATTGATTTATATTTAAAAATTAAAATGCAATAATTATTATATTCAATATAAATTATATTCAAATTTAAAAATATGTCACTAAATTTCATTTAATTTAATATTAAAATATTTTTATAAATTATATTATAATTTTATTATTTTTATAAATAATTTTCCTTATTCATTTTTATTATTTTATCAAAATATTTATTATATAATTACTAATATTATATAATAAAAAAAGAATTTATACTATAATATTATAAATTATCACTTTTTCTTTAAAATTACTTTCTCTTTAATAAATTTTTATTTTAGTATTTAATTAAAATAACCCCAAAAAACATTTTACTTCTAATTATCAATATTTAATTAAATTTTTCTATATTAACAATTATATCAGAATAAAGCAATAACAAATAAAAAAAGATGGTATTAAAAAAAAACCATATAATTCTACTACTAATCTTACTTTCCCTCGCCCAGGCCAGCATAGTCTCCAGTTTCCTGCAAAATTTCCGTCAAGAATTCGAAAAAACCCTGGAAAAAACATAAAAAACTTAAAAAACTTAAAAAAATTAGCCAACCTACGAAGATTTACTAAAATTAACGTAAGATTTTTAGAACAATAAGACTTTTCCAGGCGCCTAAATCGCAGTTTTCGACAAAGAAGGGGATTTAAAGCTGCAGACGTCTGGAAAACTCACTTATGAAGGGGACCATTTTGACCTGCCTGTGGACGAAAGTACTATATATGATATGGCCAGTTTAACTAAGGTTATGTCTACTACTTCTGTTATAATGAAATTATATGAGTCTGGGTCTTTGGGGCTTTAGGATAAGATGGTCGATTATTTGCCTTAGGCTGATAATAATGGC
>LDAU01000067.1:141705-159710 GCA_001447515.1 Pseudocohnilembus persalinus
TACTATCGAAAATTTATTATTGCATAATGCTGGGTTGCCGGTATTAAATAATAATAATATTTTATATTTATATATATAATTTTTTTTTTTTTTATATTCTAATATGGAATACCAATGTTTTTAAAAATTTTTATTTTTAAAATATTTAGAAGTTATGAATTTGTTATTTAAATATTTATTATAGGCTGATTATGAACCGTTTGACTAAATTAATAAATTGAATAAGTAGTAGTTTTTGAAATGGCTTTATAATTGCGAGTTATAATATCCTGTCGGAACTGATTCGGTTTATAGTGATTTATCTATGGTATTTTTATAATAAATAGCTGAAACCATAACTGGATAAAGTTTATCAAAATATGTTCATGAACACATTTTTGCTCCCTTGAATATGACTAGAACAATGTAATTTAAATAAATATCAGAAAATATTTCATGGTATTTTAAATTTTATAAATTAATTATTTAAAAATAATAAAAGGTACTAACCATCTGTTGCTTACCAAAGCCAGGGACATTGCGCACCTACAACATTCGACGAAGTAAAATAATAAAATAAAATTTGATTTTTATCTATTTATAATAAAAAATAATTTCCATTTTACGTATAAATAATAAAATAATGTTAGCATATTAATAAATTTTAAAAACAATTTCTATGATTTATTTATATATATTTTTTGATTAATATTTAATATATTATATATATATATTTAAATATACTATATAAAAATTGTAAGGAATGGAGAATGTAATTATTAAGATGTGTAGTTCACGACCCAACTGGGTACGTTATGGAAGGCATAAGTGGAAATGCCGGGCTATTTAGTTATTATAAAGATGCCTCTAAATTTATGAGAATGATGGTTAATTATGGAACTTTAAATGGCGTGCAAATTTTTAGGGCATCAACTGTAAAACTTTTTACAACTAGAGTTACTGATTTACCCTATGCTAATACAAGAGCTTTAGGGTGGGATACCTGCGGCAGTTCGTAATTTTAATGAATATAAAAATATTATTATTATTTATTTTATAAATTTTAATGAATATACAAATATAATTATTGTTTATTTTAATTTTGACGAATATACAATTATAATTATTATTTATTTTGAATTTTAATTTTAAAATAAAATTTAATATCGAAATAATAAAATAATTAATCTAAAATTCTTTAAAGTCTAATTATAACAATTTTATTTAGAGTTCCTGTTTCATGTGGACAATATTTTGGAGCCAATTCTTTTGGACACACTGGGTATACTGGAACTAGTTTATGGGCAGATAGAGATACTTAATTTGGTGCTGTAATTTTAACAAACAGAGTTTATCCTAATGATCCTTCTGTTTCAATTACTTGGTTTAGAAATAATGCAATGAACTTAATTTGTGAAATCAATGGATATTGATATATTTAAAAAAAAATTTTTTAACAAAAAATATAAAATTTAAAATAAGTTTAAAAAAAAAATAACTAACAAAATAAATTTGTAATATTTAACATTTATATTATAAGATATATATATTTCTTAATATAATAATAATAATTTATACATTTATAAATTTTAACAATTATTGTTATTCTATGTTATATTATTCATGACAAAGATGAGTTTATATTCTTCAAATTAATTTAATCTAATTACAATTAATTAACTAATTTTTTTTTCTCGATTTATTATTAAATATTTTCATTATTGGTTTTTTTAAGTAATTAATGACTATTGCTTTTTTTTTTATTATTTACATTATTAAGATCTTCATTATTTTAATTTTATTATTATTAAAGTACTTATTCGGTATTTTACTCCCTTTTATTGGCTTAAATTATATTCTTTCCTTGTCCTATTTTATTAATTTCATGATCTGAATCTATATATTACGAGTTTTGTTATTAAATGGTACTTTAATTATTAACATTATTTTAATTTGAATAATTTTCTATGAAATTTTTATTCCTTTTTATATCTTGTTCTTTGTAATATTATTATTACGACGTTTAATTAAAAATTTCTTAATAATTAACATAATCGAAATCTTATTTATTTTAATTTTATTTAGAATTGTTCAAATTTTTATTGCTATTCTTTGTTTATTAAATATCATTATTAATAAAACTGTTTCTTTTTTATTAATTTGGAGTCTAGTACTAATTCATCAAATAGTTGAAACTTTATTTTAAAAATAAAAATTTAATTATTTCTATGTATATAAATTTATGATCAAATTTACTTTATATCGCTTTTATTCATCATTTATTGTTTCATCTTTTATTATAGTTTATTTTATGAATGATGACTTTCGGGCCTGGCTTTCATATTACTTATTTTTTTGGAAATAAAAAATTAACTATTACTTGTCTACTAACCAGTTGCTAAACTAACTAAATAATTTAATATTTAATTAATAAATTAAATTTAAAAAAAAAATATATTTTACTAGATCTTTAATTTCCTCTTGTAGGTCTCTTTACTTGATATGCGGAATTTATTATGTTATTTCTATTTAAATTGTAAAAATTCTCACTTGCTTGCTATTGGTTTGGAAATTAAATAGGTGTATTATAAGGTAATGTTGATTTTGGCATCTAAAACTAATTCTACAAAGAACTATTTTTGAGTATTCTTTAATGCCTTATTTAGTTTTCCTATAATATTATTTTATTTATTCTTATAAATTTAATGATTTTATGTTTTTTACTAATATATTATAATGTATACCTTATTTATTTGGTTTTTTAGTGTATCAAGCGCTTTATTAAAATTTAAAATTAAATTTTACTCTGGAATAGTTTATTTTTGGGCTATTTCTAAACCAATTTAGTATATAGACTTCGATTCAAAGTACTATTTATAATTTTTAATTAATAAAATATATGATAATGACACTATTTATTAAATTATATAATATACATCTTTTTTAAACTCCAATTAAGAACCTAAATTATAATAAGAAATCACTAATTTTTTAAATTCATTGTTTAATTTCTTGTTTGTATTTTCAATTTCTTTTTTTAGATTTTCCTCTAATTCATTGCTTTATTATTTTACTATATCTTAATAAAATTTAATTATTTGATTTTATCTGTATATAATAGAAAAAGATGCACATTATTAAGATTCTTAATGTTTTCCATAATCACTATATACTGCAGATAAATTGTTATATATTTCTGAAATATCAGATATTTCTTGGCTTACTAAATTGCTTTATTCTTAATTTTGCAAAAATTAATATAGCCCTTTTTATAAATACGATAAACTTGTTCTTAATTTTCCTGCCTTTTTATAATATAGTGAAAGTCCAGATAGTGTACTTATATAATATCTATTAAATAATTAAATATTTATAACCAAATATTATTATATTAAATAGTTATTTTTTTCTATTAAATAAATTTATTTGAATATAATTAAATTGTTAGAAATATCAGTTTTTATAGAAAAAATATTAACAAAAATTACTTTTTAATAGTTTTGTATTGATATAAGTTTTCTGCCTTTTTTAAATATTTTATAACTTCTTATGATTCATCATACTCAATAAAATCTTTTGCTATTAAATTATACATTTCACTAAGTTTTTCTCCTTACTTTATAAACTAAATAAAAATATTTTTAACTTGTAATTTTTTATATTTTAAATTAAATATATAATTTATATATATAATAAATTATAAGCAAAATTATTTATTTTTAAAAAATACTTGTTAAGAATTTTCTCCATATAATTCTCTTATCATATCAAATGCATCTTCCATTATAGGTATACTATCCAAGAATAAATTCTTTGATACGAATAAAAATTTATAAATTCTAATTTTATTTTAATATAGAAATAAATAAATATATGTAATTAAAAAATTTAAATTATTTTTAAAAAATATACTGAATAAAAAAATTTATATACTTGCTTATGATAAACTTCTTATTCTTCCAATAATTATGAAATTTTATTTTCAATTAAATTTTACATTTTCAATTGAAGCTTATTTTTTTTTGTTTTATTTAATTATATTTATTTTCAACTAATTTTTTTATGTTATTTTTTTGTATAAATTTTTGTTTGAAATTAAAATTTATTAAAATTATTTGTTAAAATTTTATTATTTTTTTTATTAGCTATTACCCTATAATAAAGTAAATAAGATAAAGCTTATGAATTTTTTTTTTTTTCAGGTTTTAATGTTCTACAATACAAAAAAATAATTATTAAGATTATTATAAAATGAGGAATTATATTTAAAATTTAACAATATATATAAAACGGGTTTTTAAATATTTCAATATTTAATGAAATTTATATAGTTTGAAAAATAACACACTATACTATATTAAATAATATATTAAAAAATATTAATAAAAAGTAATTAATTAATCAAGTAAATCAATTATAATTCATATAATATTACTTGGATTAGAATAAAAAATTAAATAATTTATTAATTAGGTGTGCACCAAAAAATTATATAATATTTTTTTTAAAAGATAGAAAAATAAATAAGAAAAAATTATGTAGGTTTTCAAAAATAGAAGCTTATTTACTTTAAAAAGCAAATTATTAAAATATAGTTTTTCCAGTTCAGCTGGTCCTTTGGATAACATTTTATCTGAAAATCCCCACAAAAATGCTATTAGATTTGAAAATTAAAATAGAATTTGGACCCAATAAGAATTGGCCGTAAATTTATAAAATTGTTAATAAATAAATAAAAATTAAAATAAAATTTGCGAATAAAAATTGATATATATATTATTTCATATTTATTGATGGATTTTTTATTTTAAAATTGATATATTATTTTGTTTTTCCCATATTTAGTAGATAAATAATTTAATATTTTTAAATAGTCTCACAGTAATGCATTCGCTTACGGATTAGTAGAATAAGGATATAAAGCCGGTAAAAAGAAAATATTTATAAAGAGTTTTGTTAGCATGCAATAATAAAACAATAAATTAATTAAAAATAAAAAAATAAAAAATTAGTTTAGTTTAACATATGAATAATTTTATAAAAAGTATTATAAGAAACAATTAATGGGTCATAAGCAAAAATATCAATAAAATATCTTAAATTTATAAAAACTAATTAAAAACATTAAAATTATATATGAAATGAATCTAGAATTACAAAACATTTATAAAGTTAAATAAAATTTTAAGGCAAAATTTTTTTATATAATAAAAATGTTAACAATTAAAAATTCATAAATATTATATATATATATTAAAAAATAGGTGATAAATTATTATTATGGGTTGAAAAAAATTCTAACGCTGAAGTTGTAGCTGCTTAATTAGGAGCTGCTAAAGCCGGAGTAGTTTTGGTCCCTGTTTATGCTTAATCTTAATCTGAATTAGAAAGTTTATTATCAGAATCTTAAGCTACTGGAATTTTATATTCTCCTAACAGTTAATTGGGAGAAGAAAAATACAGCTAAATTATTTCATAAGCTGTTCCTGAACTTGAATCTTGTAATTTATTTTATGCTTTTTAAAACTATAAAAATTTTAATTATAATATAAAAACATTTCAAATATCAATTTAATTTTTAATTTTAATTTTAATTTTAATTTTCTTATATTTTATAGTAGGAAATTATGGAAAAGAATTGAAATCTGATAGATTCCCTAACTTGAAATATGTAGTTCACACTGGGTTCTATACTTAACCCGGATAATACAAATATAGAGTAAAATTTTAAATTAAAAATTTATTTAGCTAACAAGAAAACTATATAATTTTGATAAAATTTTGATATAATTTTGATATGATTTCGTCAATTATGAAAAATATTAATTATGATAAAAATATGATATAAGCCGGCAATATAAATTACAAATAATAAAAATTTATGTAAATTTTTAATATTTAAAGGACACTTTGGTATACGCTAGTAAAAATTTCAACACTTTATCTTTACCTAGCTTTGATTCTTCTGCCCCTTTCTACAATAATGGAAATAACAGCTATTCTATTTAAGATTTGTAAAGTTAAGCTGAATAATTAAGAGCTGAACATAATATTACTGAAAATACTGCCATTTTTGTAGCTGGTGACGCCAAATCTACTGTTTCTTTTGCTTTAGGTATTATTATTATTTTTTTAAAAAAATAATATTAAAAAATTTTGTTATAATTTTTATTAATTTAAACTAAAAAATGATAAAGTATATATATATAATAAAAAAAATTAGTTTCTTACCTTTTTAATTATGCATTAAATTAAATTTAATTTATGAATAAACATTATATTATACTTTTTTTAAATTTTTAAAATAGGAGCTTTAACTTCTGTTTTATATGGAAATTACGTCGTATACACTGGGAAAATGAATTTAGAATAAGTAGGAAAAATTACTTAACTTTACAAAGATTACGCTTTAGTTTTAGACGGAAGTGTAGTTGGAGAAAATAATGGAGCTGTTTAATTAGTAAATATTATTAATAACTATAAATTTAATACGTTTTTATTTAAATAAATTTTTTCTTGTTTTATTTAATTAGTTATAATATCGATTTAATATTTGCACATACTTTCATTATTTAATAATTAATTTATTTATTTTAACTAAGAATTGGAATAAATCTTCATTGGATGCTTTAAGATCTGTTGCTATTTTCGGAGATAGAGCTTAAGATATATAATAGTAAACTACTAAAATTTATTTAAAATAATTATTTAAAATTGTTTATTATGTATATCATTAATTAACATTTTAATATAATTAAGATTGTTTTCTGGAGTTAATACTTAGGTTTACTGAATAAAAATAAGCTAGTGATTTTAAATAAATTTAAAAATAATATTGATTTTTCAACTTTTATAGTATTTATATAAATTATATATATATTAGAGAGATTCAATAATATGATTTAATAAGAAAACGAAAAATAAATAAAATTCAAATGCAAATTAAACTAAAATTAAAATTTTATATAAAAATATCTATTTTTATATATTTCACTATAATTAAAATAATTTCAAATTTCAAATTATTTATTTGATTTTTATTATTAATTCTATGGATATTTTCTAAATATCAAGAAAATAAATAAAATTATATTTTAAATACTATATTATTCTATTTTTAAATTTTAATTTGATAAAAAAACTAACAAAAAATTAACAATTTTTAAAAATAAACAAATCTTAAAATAAAAAACACAACTAAAATACTTATAAATAACAAGAAAAAAAAATAAATAACTCAATAATAAATGTCTAGATCAAATTCATCATCGTCATCAGGTTCATCATCATCTTCAAGTTCGAATTCAATGGCCAACAAAGACGAATCCAAGAAAAACGAAGTCCAAAAAAAACAAATACACCCGCTAAAAATAACGCAGCTTTCAAGAAACATACGGGAACAACATCTCGAAGAAATTTTCGAGAGTTTCGGGACAATAAAGTCCGTTGAAATGCCGAAAGCGTTCGACTCAATTTTCAGCAAAATGGAGGCAACTATAATTTTTTCCTCTTAGTAAGAAAGCGAATAAGCTTAGTTGCACATGCACGAGGCCCAAATTGACGGCCTCAAAATTAGGTGCCAAGTTCTTTCGCCCCCAAAAAGTCCCGAAAAAAAAAAAAAAACCGAGAAATCTAGAACAAAATCCAGATCCAGAACCAGATCCAGGTCGCCCAGAAGAAAATACTCTTCTTATAGGGGGGGGTCTTATAGAGACGACAGATATTATCATGGCAGAAGAGAGTATGATAGAGGAGGGTATAGAGAAAGAAGAGAGAGGAGGTTTTCTCCCAGAAGGGATTATAGGGATAGGGATTATAATTATAGATAGTAAAATTAGTTTATTAATTAATTAATTTATTAATAATAAGAATTTTTTGTTGTTTTTGTAAATTTTATATATATATTATTTGTATTTGTATTCGTATTATAGTAGCTTTTTTAGGTTTTTGAGTTTTTTAATTTTTTAGTTTTTGAGTTTTTTTTATAGAGAGTTTATATTATGTTTATTATATTTATTTATGGCTAGTTCATTGATATTTATTATGTTGTTTGAGGGTTTTTTAGGAATATTTTTAATAGGGTGTATTTATTTATATTTAAAATAATTATTTAATTTTTTTTAGAAGAAGAAATAGTAGAGATAGAAGACCTAGAGATGATAGAAGAGATAGAGATAGAGATAGATCTTAAAAAAAAGAAAGAAGGTGATATATAAATTAAATATAAATACACAATTTATAGTATATGAATAAATTATTTTAATATTAAAGATCAAAATCCAGTAGACATCATAAAAGTGAAAGAAAAAGATCAAGCTCTTCTTCTTCAGACAGTTTAAAAAAAAATAAAAAAAGAGACATGTCTAGTTCTTCCTCTAGTTCATCTTCTTCATCATCTTCTTCCGACTGATTTATTATATACAAAAGAATAATTTTATAAACAAGAATATTATAATTTAAAAATATATACTTATTTATTAGGTTATTATATTTTTGTACCAAAATTAAAATTGCTAATTGTCTACTATTACATTTTTTTTATTTTATTATTACTATAAAAAAAATTTCTTAAAATAAAAATTGTTTTTTATGATATATATAGTATATAAGTATATAATAAAAAATAAGATTTATATATAAACATGTGTTAATTAAATTTTATTTAATTTTATTTAACCCTTAAAAAATAAATTCTAATGTTAATAATTAATTGATTTAAAAAATAATTAAAATAAATAAAAATTTCAAAGATATAAAAATATAAAAATAAAAAAACAATAAATTAATAAACGATTAGTTTAATTTTTACCATGAATTTATCGACTAGACAATCAGAAAATATAGCGCGATAAGAGGCGACTTAAATAGCACTTTAATAAGAAAGAAAAAAATTTTTATAGTTGAATTAAAAAGTTTTGGAAAAAAAATTTGATTTTTTATAAAATAAATAACTTATTTAATAATCAGGATAATAAAAAGTCAGATTTACGTCTAACGGTAGAAATTCGTAAAATAAAAATCATTATTTATATTATATTTATATAATAATATTTATTTAATTTATTTATTAAATTTTTATTAAAAAGTTAGCATAAAGATGGACGGTCTTATTCTCTATATGAAAGAAATTAGCATGATTTTTTATATGGGAGATAGTAAACGAATATAAAAGAAACAAATTAATTGGACTAGAATAAAAAAATTTCTAATTTTTAATAAGGACAACATGATAAAACAAATTATACTTAAAGTTATACTTTAAATATGTTAAACTAAGCTTAAATTTAAAATTAAAATAATGGCACAGTTTTAACGTAAAGATAAAAAACTATTTAATATGAGCTCATGAAAAATTAAAAAGAATTTAATTAATTAGAAGAAAATGGACATTATTAGAGTAAGCAATTATAAATTATAATAATTTTTTTATTTTGACTTAAAATATATTTATAAGAAAAAAAATTCAAAATTTTTATTATTTTAGACAGAGCGAAAAAAAAAAACACAGTATTTTAGCTAAGAAAAAGTAAATAAATTTTTAATTTATTGTATATTATATGAATATAATATTTAATATAAATATTCAAATAATTATTATTTTTTTTTAAATATTAAAATAGCTTCATTTCAGCCTGAAACACCTAGAGATAGGGATTAAGATAAATCTTTGAATTCTGAACGTTTTTTTGAAACTACAAATTTACATATTAAAAAAGATAATTCAAAAAAAACGAGTGATTCTGAAAATTAAAACAGCTTTTTCAAAAGTAATAGAAATATAGATCCATCTATTTTAATCAGAAAAGATTGTTCCATTAAAAACTTTGACAGTTAAAAAAATTTTATTATAGAAAATAAACAGTAAATAATTGATAAAAATTTTTATTTAATTTTATTTAATAAATAAATCATATTCATATATAAATAAATTATTTTAGATTTTTAAAATTTTAAGACGAATAATTTAAAGAACTAGCCTCAAGCGAATAAAACAGTTCAACTTATAGAGGGAGTTAAAGTAATATAAGTTAGAAAAAAAAATAAGAAAGTGTTGTTTACGCTAAAAAATAATAAGAGCTTCCTAATATAAATAAATTTGAATTTTTATAAAGGAAAAATAATGATGGCTTATATGAAGAAAGTGATAATCGATAAATTATGGATAAAAGTGTGAATTATAATTAAAAATTGAGATCTTTTAGCTAAACTGTAGATTTTCCGAGATTGGATAGAGTTCAAAATGAAAAAAAATTAACAACAGCTGGTTCTCCAAAAAAACGAAATAAAAATGAATTTAGATAAAAGTAATGATAAAATTTAAAATAAATTATTAAAATAATATATTTTTAATTATAATATTAGGAAAAAAAATATAGAAAAATTTTATAAATATGTAAATGATCGTGACTTATTTTTAAAAGGGTTTAAATTAAAAAATAGTGAAGATATTAAAGTTATTAGAGAATATAAATAATTCAAAACTGAAAGAGTATACTTTAATTCAAATTAATCAAAAGATAAACTAGATATAAGCTAAGATTTGGATTCAAGATAAAAATCTATTGAATTAAGATTAAATTAAGCGTTTTTAACATCTAAAGAAAAAAAATCTAAAAAAAAGTTAATCTCTCAAAATAAAAAATATGACTTAGATAATGAATAAAATAGCACTGATCAATAAAATTAGGTAAAACTTAAAGAAAAAATATAATAATCAAAACAGAATCAAAGAAAAATATTTAAATAAAAATTAATGTAATAGCTAAAAAAATTATAAGAATAGAATAAATAAAAAAAAATTCACGATGAATAAAATAATTAAAATCATTTTCATAGGTACATTTTAAATTTATTAAAATATTTATTTTTCTTAACTATTTAAATTGCTATATTATATTTTAGGAATAAAACAGTAGACGTCCAAAATAGAAAAAATGATACTTCTAAAAGCACTATTCCATTTCTATAAAAAAATGTAGAAGAATAGGAAAATATTATATAAAAATTGTAGAATGACATAAATAATTACTAATAAAATTAAGATTTATCTAAAAGCTAAAAAAAGAAAAACTAGCGTTTTTACCAGTAAAAAAGTCCAGACAAAAAAAATAAATTAATTAAAAAAAATAAACCTAAAAATGAAGATTTTGTTGCTTAAGCTTAAAAGTAATATAAGCAATTTTACTCTACTTAAAGAATAAATTCTTTAAATTAAATTAGCTTTTAATAAGAGAAAAACTTTAAAATAGAAGATTAAAATTCAGCAAATACGTAGTAATAACAAAGCTAAATTAAAATTTAAAAGTAAAATTAGAATTGTAAAAATAATAATAACGAAAATTTGAATAAATCTTTTTCTACTCCTTCAAAATAACAACAATTATTTTAAAAAACTAGTCAAACAAGCTTTATAGAAAAAAATATAAGTAATATTAAAATAATTGAAAGCAATAAAAAAATTTAAAAAACTGATGAAAAATAAACTACACAAAAAGCATCTAGTCCTTTGAAAAGTTAAAATAATTAGCAATAAAAAAGCCTAGAAAAAATAACAAGTGCAAATAAAAACCAAGATTAATTGGAAAATGATAATTAATAATAAAAATAAGAATAATTTAAATAATAAATTATAAATAGTTAACATAGTATAAAATCTGAAAATTAAATATAAAATGAAAAAAATTTAGTTGAAAAAATAAAAGAAACTAATAATAACTTAAATTAAAATTAAAATTCTTATAAATAATAATAAATGGAATAACAATAAACTTAACAATAATAAAAAATTTTATAATTATAAAAAAAAAACAATTAATAGATACATAATAATTAAGTAGATAAAAATAAAAAATTGGAATAAAATTAATCATAAGATAGTATTTAAATGTAAGAAGAATAATAAATACAATAATAAAAGGAAAATTTATCTTTATAGGCATATTTTTTTTGATTTCTGACTTTATTTATTTTATTTATAATTTTGTTAAATTTTATGTATTTATTAATTTTTCAAGATAAATTTTATATTATTATATGAAATATTTTATATATTTTTATAATAAAAATGAAATAATGAAATTGGGTTTCTTCTATCTTTATCAATTTTATATTACTTTATAAAAATTCTTTAAATTTAAATTATATTTTAATGTTCTTTTAAAAATATATTAGATAAATAGGCACATTTCTAAAAAATTGTTTAAATTGGCATAAAAAGACAATACAAAAAAAGGTCCTTAAATAGATTAAAAAAAAAATATACTGTTATCACAAAAATATCCTCAATATACACATAAAAATGATATATATCTAATTTGTTAAACTCCTGTAAGCTTTTTAATAAAAATCCTATGATAATTTGAAAAATACTTTAAAAATGCTATTACTTTTATTAACAAAAGATTCCATTAAAATTATTAAAAATAAATAATATAATTGTAGTTTTATTGAAAATGTATATTAATTAATTTTAAACACATAAAAATTTAATTTTGAGCTAAGAAAATAAAGAATATTACAAATTGGTAATTTTATGAAAAAAATAAATTTTGTACCAAAAAAACGGTTTTTGGTCGAAAATTTTTATAATTGGGAAAAAAAAATTTGTACCAAAAAAACACCTTTTTGAATTTTTGTACCAAAAAAACGGCAAGATTTTTTAATTTGTACCAAAAAAACGGAAAAAAAAAAAAATTGTACCAAAAAAACCGACATTTTTTAATAAATTGGAAATTTTTACCAAAAAAACGGAATTTTTAAAAATTTTGTACCAAAAAAACGCTTGCCTAAATATATATAGTATGTTAGAATAAAAATAGAGATAAATCACAAATTTTTCAAACTCTAAAAAATTTCGAGTTGCGAAAAAATATTTTTCTAGAATTTCTATAAATTTTTTAAATTTTTTTTAGAATTTCTTGAAATTTTTTTAGAATATTTTGAATTTCTAGTTAATTTTCTAGAATTTCTAGAAATTTTTTATATTTTTCAACAAATTCGAGTCTTCATATTGCTGGTCGTGACCTAATTTAAAATAATTTTGGTGAATTAATAAACACACTTGATGAATTAATACACAGTCAAGCTTAACATAATAAAAAATAAAATATATAATATTTATGTATAATGTTAAAGATATTCAAGGCACTCTACAGTATTATAGAGCAATATACCGTTTTCAATTTTATGAGATAGTGATAGAAAAAAATAAGCAACATTACATGATTCCTTTTAACAAAAATTTTAAACTAGAACTCCCCAGTTGACCCATTTTAGATTATTTAGGAAAATTATAGTATAACTCAATAAATTAATAAGAAAAAAAATATATATATCTAAATTAAATTAAAGATAATTTTTAAACTTATCATATAATTTAGTATTTAGTGATTATCTAATATATTTAATCTTTTTATTAATAAAAAAGCCAAATCACTTTTTTAAATTTCATATTATTAAGTTATTAGATTAAAAAATTTGTAATTAAAAATTATTTAAGAAATAGTGATAATTTAAATTATTATTTAGGTCTAAAATATGAAATAATTTTAGAATCATATCCATATTATAAAATTAGGTTTTTAGATTAAATTTAATTATATATTAACTAATTTCTCATAAATTTTAACTTAAAATTATGTATTAAAATTAATAGTTTTCTAATTAAAATATTAATAGAAATATATTTTAAGATTAATTTCACAGTTTTGACCGATATAATACATTTATATTATGTCGAGCAGTATTTAAGCTTATTTTAATATAAAAATCTTATTAATAAATAATAATTTTTCAACTTTTTTAATAGTAATGTAATTTATTTTTATTACAACCTAGGAGCTGCCGGGATGACAGGTAAAGTAGGCAAAGGAAAGCAAAATTGGAAAATGCCTGGAAATTTTGCTATTTTTGAAGAAAAAACTATATTTTCTATATATAAAAAAAATAAATTAGGCTTAAAAATAAAAATATATAGCATTCAACTTAAATTTATATTTTAAGATTATGATCAAATTTCCTCTTACATTATTAATTTTTATATTACTAAATTAATGAGTTTTTTTATAAAAAAATTAAGGTGTATATTCAAATTGGATAATAAAAAAAACTATTAACTAGAATAATTAAGGGTAATTTAATAATTTATAATCAAATTGCATCATTAATTATCAAAATGCAAATTAATAAGTTATCTTAATAAATTTATTATTGAATAAATTATAAGTTTAATAATATAAATTGTAATACTAAAGGATACACATATTGGTAAACAAGAAGTTATTCGAAAACAAAAATGGAAAAAATCAATTTTGTTTTTCGATCTCCTACTTCAATATGCAGAAAAGACATAAACCACTATTTATTTTCGTTATCTACTACCCCGAATTATACATTCCAAAAGAGGTTTTTATAATCCGAATAACTCGGAGGGGGTTGCCATTTTAATATTTATTTTATTAAATAACAATTTTAACTACTTATTTAAGTCAAATAGAATTATGTATAAAAAAAATCTTATATGATAAATTAATTTAATACATTCAATAATAAATTTATAAAAAAACCCGGCATGCCAGGAAATTTGACTTATTTTCATTCCCTGCAAAATTTTTTGGCGGAAATTTTGGCAGAAAAATTTTTGATAATGCGCCCAGGTTGTTATTTTTATTTGTATTATTTTTATTTATACAAAATAATGTGGTAGATACCTCACCTGTCACAAAATCGAAAAAAAAAATTTCTGGAAACTTCAAAAATATCTAAATTTTTGAAAATTTATATATAATCACACGACCTGGGATCCGCTGGGATGCTGATCGGCAAAAATTTATACTGGGAAACATATATTAATTTTAGCATAAATATGATTATGCAAGGAAATTTGGCCATTTTCTAATAAAAATACATTACCATACCATAAAATTTTTATTTATAAAATTTTTTTACAAAAAATAATCTGTAAAATTAAAAAAAAATCAAAAAAATTTTATTAAAGAAAAAAAAATTCAAGTTCAAAAATAGTGATATAAAATAAAATTGAATTTTTAAATTCTTTATTATAATTTATCCTAATATAAAATAGCTACTTTATTCTATTATATAAAATTACTTAAACATATTTTATAAAGAGTCTTAACTATTTTTAACTTACATATATAAGTTTCAATTATTTGATACTTATAATTTAATTCAAAATTTTTTTTTTTATAATTTTATCGCTATTTGGATCATTATAAATATTTTATTTGCTATCATGGTAGGCATTACAAAATTTATAATGTATATTAGTCTAATTATAGTACAATTGAAATCATTAATTAGATTAAAAAATAAAATTTAGCAATTTTTAAATCATACTTTAAATGGTAAAAATATTTTAATATAATTATTTTAAATATACAAAGTCTCTCTATTTTAAATATAATAAACTACATTTTTTATAATAAACAAAAAACTTAAAATATAACACTATTTATACTTAAAAATTTTAATTAACATTTTCAAGTTAACTTTAAAAAAAAATTAAAATAAGATTTGGGTGAAAAATTTATTCGTTTTAAATACTATAATTAATATTAAAAAAAAAAATTTAAGACTATTTTATATATTTCAAATAAATAATAATATTAAAGAATTTCATCTGTATATCAAATAAAAATCAAATATAAATTTTATCCTTTTCTTATAAATTATATTTCTCTATATTTTATTCATTTTCAGCTTTCTTGTCATCTATCAAAATTATAAATTAATTAATTAAATTTTAAGTAAAAAATATTTATAATTATAATTTAATAATTAAATTAGATATAAAAAAAATCTATAAACAAGAATAATTCTGGGTTATCTAATAATTTATTATTCCGGTTTATTTTAGGATCAAAATTTAATTGTTAAGGTAATATTTAAATTTTAATTTTATATTGATATTATTTGTTCTATTTTTCATACATATATAAAGTAAATTAAAATCAATAATAATTTTAGATAAAAATACTCCCTGGATAATTTAATTTCGATCCAAAATCAACCAGAGTAATATAAACAAATTGCATTATTAAATTATCAAATTATAAATAAGTAAGTTATTTAATAAATCTACTATTTATGGTTCATCAACTATGCATTATCAAAATTATAGATCAATTTATTTAATTTTTATAGTAAAACATATTTAAAATAATAATTTTATTTTTTATTTGTTAATACTTTTTTGAGTTTTTACAATGATTTAACGTAATTAAATACAATTTGATAGTTTAATAATTAAATAGGATAATAAAAAAAACTATTAACTAGAATAATTAAGGGTAATTTAATAATTTATAATCAAATTGCATCATTAATTATCAAAATGCAAATTAATAAGTTATCTTAATAAATTTATTATTGAATAAATTATAAGTTTAATAATATAAATTGTAATTTATAAAATAAAATTATTTTAATTTTATTATTGATTTTAGATAATTTTGATAATGCTAAGTTGATAAAAGATAATAATTTTTAAGGGTCACGATAGTCAATATGGATACCGAAATTCTAGAAATTATAGAAATTCGACAGTTTTTTATAGAAAATATAGATTATTTTATAGAAAAAATTAGAGGAAAATTTATAGAAATAAGTAAAAATTTATATAAAATTTTTATAATTTCTATAAAATATTATGAAATTTTTCTCTAAATTTTATATATAACTGGACAAAATTCCCTAAAAAAGCTTTTCCGTTTTATGTCGGGTAATTATTTAATTTATTTATTGGTATATAAATTTTTATAAGTTTATTAATTTTCTTTTAATTAATAACAATGAAATTTAAACAGATTAATATATGTATGGGTGACTATTATAAAAAATTTAATTCTGAAAAAATGATTAAAATTCCGCTGGCATAATAATAAAAAAAATATATATGCGAAAATTATAGGGAGGGTATAGGTAGGGATTTTATTAAGAATTTTATAAAACATTATATTATTTTCCCATAAAAATTTTAGGGAGAGAAGAGCCTTGAAGCTTATTCTATATTTCTATTGTTATTATTATTCTTAAATTTTTTAAAAATTTTACATAATTTAAATAAATTAATTTATTATTGCTAAAATTTAAAATTAATGATTTAAATAATTTTGTTATTAATATTAAAATTCATTATAAAGGCATATTTTTTATAATAATCTGTGTCACTTTTTTAATAGTATTTGGATATTAATGTTAATTTAGAAACTATATGTATGGTTAATTCTAAAATCGGTAAAGTTGTATTGCTGAATTATAGATGACAGAGTGTTTTTTCACTTATACCAATGATTTTAATTGATAGTAGACATTTTTGCTTAATAATAAACAAAATTTACCTAAATTATATCATCCTTTTTAGTAATATATAACTCCTCATTATTTCGAAACTCGAAATTTTATAATTTATTAAAATTTAATAAAAATTTAGAATTTATAGAAAAAAATGTCGAATTTCTAGAAATTCTAGAATTTTGGTATCTATATCGACGGTCGTGACCTTTTTCAGTATATTAATTTAAATTGTAATTGATAAAATAAAACAATTTAAATTATAAAAATTTTAAGAAAAAAAGCTAAATGATGTTGACATATAAAGTATTTGAAACTTATTTTTAGCTATTTTAAATCTAGGTTCAAATTAATAAGGTTTGAAAAAACATTATATTTAATTAAATTATAAAAATAAAAAAAATTAAAGAAAAAAATTGAATAAAATCAGAAATGTTATTATTTTTATTATATCAGTCGAAAATTGTAAAATTAATTTTCAATTAATATTTAAATAGAAATCTATTAATTTCAATATATAACTGCAATTAAAAATCATTCTAAATTAATTAATTTATAATTAAATTATTTCTAAAAATCTAATTAATTATACTACAGAAATATAAATTAAAATATATTTCACAATTTTCGACTGATATAATAATTAAAATATAAATATAAAAAAAATTAAAAATAAAAGTTAAATATTAGTGAAATATTTTTAGCTACTATAG
>LDAU01000209.1:0-28160 GCA_001447515.1 Pseudocohnilembus persalinus
ATTAATTAATTATCTAATTTTTTTAAAAGATTTTAATTAAAATATAGAAATATTTTATCTATACTTTCTTAATATATAATTCATTGTAAAATTGCAATAAATTTAAATTAAAATAAAAGCTATTTGAATTATATAAAATCTCATATCTATCGCAATTTCTACATCATTAATAATTATATCGCAATTAAAAGTATTTTATAATTTAATTTATAATAAAATTATATATATTTATAACCCAATATACCTAAAATTAATTTGCTAATATTGTTATATTTTATTAAGTATTTTGTAATATTTTTATAATTACTTTCAATTTAAAGTAAATTTATATAGTTAATTAATTATAGAAAACAATTTATTGTTTAAATTTTTATATAATAATTTGTAAAATCTTTAAAATTAAAAAAATTATATCAATTTATATCTTAAATTTAATAAAATATGTTCATTTCTATTTTTTTTTTATCTTTTATAAATGTCATTAATTTAAATTATTATAATTTTACAACTTTTTATATTCTATACCAAATAATAAGTAATTATTATTCTGATTATATAAAACTAAAGTAATAAATTATATAACTTAAAGCCACTTAACTTTAATCTTCTGAAATAATATAGCTAAAATAATTGTTATTGTATAATTAAATTTAAAAATAATATTAAAATATAAAAACTTATTTTAATAACAAAAAAATACTATAATATAAATATTTTTTATTAAGAAACATTTATATTCGCTATCACTTTCATATTATTTTTTAATAAATATTTAATAAAATTGTTTTAAAAAAATATTTTATATTTAAAGATTAATTAATTTTTTTAAGAAAAAAAAGTATAAGTTTATTAAGTTTTTGTTGATAAAAAATTAATCAATTTTATAATATCAACATATTTTAGGAATTTTAAATGCTATTTTTTATTATTAAATAACTAAACACAAGTATTTTACTTTTTGAAAAGTTTATTAATAATAAATAAATATAATTAAATTATTTAAGAAATTAGATTAATTTAAGTATTTATTGGTAATTTTCTAAATTAAATTATTCATGAAAATTATAAAACTTTAAATATAATAAGTTAGAATTTAGAATAAACTTTTAAATATAATATAAAAAATTTAGTATTGGAGAAAATTGACCATTTTTTTATACATTTTGTTTGTATTATGTTTTTATTATATAAATAAAAGTTATTATAATTAATTTATTAATTTCTATCAGTATCGATAAACCAAGCTAAATAAATAAATTTAACAAAATTTGTATTTTAAATGAAAAATGATGAAAAACTAAAGAATTTATTAACGGCAAAGAAAATTCAGGTAAGTGGGAGGGGAAATTGGGAAAATTTTGTAATTTTAAATTTTAAGTTGGAATTTTTAAATTTTGGGAGATTATAAATTTTTAATAAAAAATTAATTTATTAGCACAATTTTTAATAAAGAATATTGAATGTTATTAAATTACATAAAAATTAAAAGAAAGATAAAATTATATCTTTAAATAAATAAAAGCTTATTATTTAATAAAAATAATTAAAGACAAAAAAACCAAATATTATTATTAATTAATTAAAGGAATATAAAATCAAACAAACAAAAATAATTAAAATAAAATAAACAAACAAATAAAGAAGAATATAAAATGGTAAATAAACAACAAATTTTTAGTCAAAATAGGACCCCCTTGGAAATCGCAATTTTAAATTTAATTTTTTTTTTTAGGCTAAAGGTAAAAAAGGTGCTTTAAAAACCAAAAAAGTTTAAAGAGTTTAAAACCCCTTATTCGAAAGCAGACCCAAAAACTTCAGAGTTGGAGGAGATGTTAGACCCAAAACTGATATGTCCAGATTCATCAGATGGCCCAAATACATCGTTCTCTAAAGATAAAAAAGAGTCCTCTTATAAAGATTAAAAGTCCCCCCTATTATCAACTAATTCTCCTCCACTTTAGATAAAAATGGATGTAAATTTAAACACTTTTTTCTTTATTTTTTCACAATTATTCCCCATCAAATTTCTTTTTTTTTTTCATCTATCTCGATCTTCAAAATCAAAAATGCGTCTACAAAGACTATTTACTTTAATTTTGAACTTTTTAATCATATTAATAAAAATTAAAAAAATAAACTAAATTAATCTTATAATTTATCTTTTAAAAGCTTCCAACTTATTAAAATTCTTGAAAAAATACTCTCCCGAAACTAAAGAAGAAAAAAAAGCTAGACTTTCTTAATAAGCTTAAGCTAAAGCTAACAGTAAAAAAAACCTTAATTTTTTATTATTTAAAAGCAAATACAATTAAAAAAAATAAATCACAACACCTAAACTTTAAAAACCCAATGAATTTGTAAACCAAACTTGTTTCTACTGCAAAATACAAAATTGAATAAAATGACGATCATAATAAATGTCAAAAAATAAAAATAAAGATTAACAAAATCCCCAAAAACAATTATAAAACAGACAAAAAAAACAGTTTGAAAAAACAAGAAAGAACCACAATTTTTCTTTGCGTTTAAAAAAATTAACTCTGAATAAAAAAATAGAAGAAAAAAGTCTAAAATATCTAAATAAAAATAAAATATTCCCTGTTTTAAAAAGAATATTATAGGCAGATCGTAAAAAAAAATAATTAAAATAGAAACTGAAATAAGAATCCGAGCAATTTATTTTTTTACCACAAAACTGAAAAAAAAATCAAGCAGAAACAATAACCAAAAAATTACAAACAAAAAAATACTACTATAACAAAAAAAAAATACAGGAAAAAACTGGTTTATCGATAAATTCATTGGGCTTTTTATTTATTTATTTGTTGTTTTTTTATTTTTTTTATTTTAGTTTTATTTTATAATAATATTTATACTTTTAATCAAAAAATAAACTAAAAAAACTTAACCATTTTTAAATTTTTAGACTAAAAAGTTGAAGGAAAAAAACCCGTCGTTTTGAAATTCGGATTAAACCACATCACCACTTTAATTGAAAACAGATAAGCTAAATTAGTTGTTATTGCTCACGATGTTGACCCTATTGAACTCGTTTTATGGTTACCTTAATTATGTAGAAAAATGGATGTCCCCTTCGCTTTCGTTAAATCTAAAGCTAGATTAGGATAATTAGTTCACTAAAAATAAGCCACCGCTGTCGCTTTAACTGAAGTCAGAAAAGAAGTAAAAATCAATCAAACCAATAAATTATATTTAACAAATTATAATATATAAAATTATAAATATAAATATAAACCTTAATTAAATAATTAATCAAAATTTATTATTGATTTTAAAATTTAATAAAACTTAAAATTAAAATCTTTAAACTAAATAGGATGAAGCTTAATTAGCCTAATTCTAAGGAGCTTTCAAAACTTAATTCGTTGACAATTAAGAATTAAGAAGAAAATGGGGAGGAGGAATTGTTGGAATTAAATCCTAACACGTTTAATAATAAAGATAAGCCTAAATAGAAAGAGAATAACTTAAAAAATAAAACTTATGATCTCATTTTTTCATTAATTTAAATTAATTTAATTTAACTCAATTTACTTTTTGTTTTGTTTTATAATTAAATAAATATATAAAATATTCTCAATTTCAATGTTATTTAAATATCCGTAAAATCATAAATTATAGCCACACAAAATTATTTGAATTAAAACAAAACTTTAAACTATTCTAACTCTATCAATAATTATAATATAATATATATAATTAATATATTAATATAATATTCAAATGAATTTAAATTTAGTTTATTATCATAATATTTAAATATGAATAATACCTAATTAACTAATTAATTAATTAATTTTATATTGTGATCAAACTTATTAATAAAAAAAAACAATAAACATACTATTAATCAGAAATTATAGACTTAATCTATTTTTTTTCTATATTAAAATTTATTTTAATTTTATAGAAAATTTTAAATAAAATGATATTTATTTTTATTTAAATTAACCCAATCATTATGATGAAATTACCTAATAAAAATTAAACAAATTTTATTTAATTTAATATAAAATTTTAAATTTATAAATATGTATATATTAATATTTGAGTTTTTATTTCATGTTAGATTAATATAAAATTTGTAGAATTACTAAAATATAATATTTTAATAAAATATGATTTATATTTTAAATTAGTAGAAATACAAATTATTACAAATCACTTTAAATTAAATTTTTAAAATTTTTGGTAGCCTTCTATAAAATTTTAATCATGAATATATTTTATAATTTAATTTATAATTCAGCTTGGAAACTCATATATTCTGATAATGGCAAAAAATAAATAAATTTAAATTAAAATAAAATAGAATAAAATATAAATTTACTATAAAAAGTAAATCAAATTAAAAATACAGAAGATACAATACAATACCTTAAATTGGAATTGATTTTTTATAAATTTAACATTTAAAAAACAAGTTTTACAATAAATATATAAATGTTAAATTTATGTGTTTAATTATGGTATATGAATTTGAATTTTATCCATTTCAATTTCTTTTCTCTTTACTATAAAATATATATTTATCTATATAATAAATGTATTTAGCTTAAACAAATTTTGAATCTACTATTTACGGTTTATAAAATGCTTAATTTAAATTAAAATTTCAAAGTTAATTATGTATTCAATTTAATCACTTAATTTATGAAAATTTCTACTACTTTTCCTATATTTACAAGTTCTAATTCCTAATTCCAATTGAATAACTCATTTCCGCATTATTTTCATATAATTAAATATTATTATTATTTATGGATAAGCAATTTCATTATACAAATAATAGTTATATTTTATTTAAGTTTTTATTGCAAACTGAATTTAGTTTTTATAATATAATTTATTAAAAGTGGGTTTATTTGCGCTTCTCAGATTTTGAATTCGTGAGGAACTTTGTTGGTATCAGTTTATTTAGAGGGGTTGACATCATCGATAGAATTTTATTTTTACAAATAAGCAGAGTTCTAAGGCAAAAATTCGTACATGTGTTCAACAGCAAGGGTCAAATTTCTTTTGCAAGTGTCGATATTAGAAGCAATTTCAGATTTTTAAAGGTCTCTAACGTATTAAACGGGATTTCCGGCCCATAATTGTCCAGCTGGAATTAATCTACCAGGGGGAACAACGGAGTTGGGTCCGATAACGGCTCCTCTTTCGATTTTAGCTCCTTCTAAAACTACGGATTTAAATCCAATAACGACTTCATCATCGATGGTACAGGAATAAAGACTGGCTCCGTTTTAAACTTAGACGAAATTTCCGATATTTACAGAGGCGGGAATTCCAGTGGGCAAAGACCCAGCAGTGGTGATAGAGACATTATCGCCAATAGAAGTATTATTTCCGATTCTGACTGCGTTCAAATCTCCTCTAATAACTGCTCCGTACCAAACTTGACTTTCACTTCCAACTTAAACTTCTCCTACTATAGTACAGTTGGGAGAAATATAAGTGTTATATGAATATTAAGGCACCAAATCGTATAAAGGCATCAAATTTCTGTGTCTGGATAAAGGTTCTAAATATGCAATGTCTTTGGACAATTTTGACCCGTATTAGTCCATGGCCAAACCGGTTTCTCTAACCATTCTACCAATTGAGTAAACAGTTCTTTTTGTAATTGCGTTAAATAATTTCATTTCTAAATCTTGTTTCTTTTTCAAAAAATCCCTTTTTATTTTTCTTGATTGTTTGTTTTGCTTATAACTTTTTCCAAAAAAAAATATTCTTAATTAGTTATTATTAGATTTATTTATTTACTTTATTAATTAATGTTTATTAAATTACAGCTTGCCTCCCCCAAAACATAATCAATACATATAATCAATCAACCAATAATAAATTAAATATTACTAAAAACAATTATTCCCTTCATTCTTATTTTTAAATCCAATTTCCTATAAAATAAATAATAACAACCTATTATAAACTTAAATTTCCAACCCTATATTATTTAATATAGTAAATTATAACATTTAAATTTTTATTTTTTAACAAATAAATTGAGCTATATTTTAAACTTATTTATAGCAAATTTGTATAGTAAATTTATTTATAAACTCTGATTTTATAACCTAGAAACCCAAAAATTATAAAAAATTAATTATAAGCAATAAAAAAATTATATCAACAAAATTTATTATTTCTCTAAAAATTTTCATTTCTTAATGCTTTAAATATATAATAAATTTTATTAAAAAAATAATTTTTTTTGCCTAAAATTTAACAATTAAAAATATAAAAATTTATTTACTTATTAATAAAAAATTTTTTAACTGAGTATTATTATATTATTCTAAAAAATTAAATTTTTAAACAAATCACACAAATAAACAAAAAAAAAACCAAAATACTTTTTCTAGTATTTTACTAAAAAAAAAACAAATAAATAATTTCAAAAATGCTTAGAAACTAGCCAATTTTATCAATTATTATACACTCATATGTCTTATTTGTTTTAATTTTCATTTTCTCTATGTATTTCAGTATTTCATATTTAATGATTCAAGATTCTAGATTCCGTAATAAAAATATAAAATTATTAATTTGCGAAATTTAAATTATATTTATATTATTTTAATATTAAATATTTTTAAAAATTTACTAAAAAGATGATTTCACAGACTTTGTTTTGTTTTTTTTAATATCTGCAGCCACTTTTATGCTTTACTGGTCCTTTTTTTAAACTATGCTGACTGATCCCGGTAGAGTTCCCACTAGCTGGGGCTTTTTATTAGATGACCCAGAACATAAAAAAAGAAGATATTGTTTAAAATGCCACAATTTCAAAGTAAAATTATATCATTATAATTTGATACGCATTAATTTAATAATAATATAAATACTTTATTTTAATTTTATTGTTTAACTTTAAAGAAAAACATATTTTTAACTTTATTATTATGCCATATTTTTATTAAAGAAAATATTCAAATAAAAATTTCAATCGCAAATAAAGATTATAATAATAATTTTATAAATAAATAATAAAAAAATATAATGAAACCGTTTTTATTTATTATTTATCTTTTTAATTAAGCCTGAAAGATGCCATCATTGCTCAACTTGTAATAGATGCGTTTTAAACATGGACCACCATTGTCCTTGGCTCAATAACTGTATTGGATTTTATAACAGAAAAAACTTTCTTCTCTGCGTTTTCTACGCAAATATAGACTGTTTTTTTATATTATTGCTTATGTACCCTAAAATTCTCAGCAAAATTATTCAATATATAACAGTTACCTAACAAACTAACTTTTTGGTCCCTAATGATATAATAATTGTAACTTCAATTGTATTGGTAATTATATTATATTATAAATAATAAAAAAAATAAATTACTATTAACTAAAATCTGTAAATTTTATTTAAATTATTTTAAAATTTTTATATTTAATTTTTAAGCTTTCCCCTCTTTTATTCATCATTCTGAGCTTTTTGAAATTCCATTACAATTTAATTTAATAAAATTTAACGACTATAGACAACTTGGAAAGAGAAAATACAAACAAAGAGAGATTATAGTAAAATCAAGAACCAATTTATGAATGCAAAGTAAAATAAAATAAAAATTTATTTAAAATTATTAAAAATTTAATAAAATATTAATATAATAAAATAATTAAAAAAGTATGATTTAGGAATGAATTTTAACTGGGAATAGATATTTGGCAGAAATAAAGCCTTATGGTTAATACCTATAGTAGGCGAATCTGGAAAACCAATAGGAGATGGCGTTAATGTAAGCAAAATTTTAAAATAAAATATTAATACATATATATTTATTTAATTTTGATAAATATTATTTTATTTTATAAAAAGTGGCAATTAAAACCTTAATAAAGTCTTGAAACCATGTACAACAATAATAACGATGAATCTTAGTCTCAAACTACATAAAAAAAATAAAATAATAATAATATGAGCTTTAAAGATTCTTTTGGAAATTTTGGTACCAAAGTACCATCATAATAAGATAATTTCTCTAATAGCAATAATCAATATTACAATAACAACAATAATTTCAAAAATAATTAAAATTAAAACTAAAAATAAAATCAACAGTTTCAAAATATAAACACAAATAATTAGCAGGATACCTTTAAATAAAATAGTTAATCTTAAAATAATAATTAATTTTAATAAAAAAATAACAACTTTCCAAACCAATAATAGCAGTAATAATAAATATAAAAAACCTTTAATTAAAACTAAAATACCAGTCTCAATAAATAGCAAACATAAAATTAATAACTAAATCAAGAACAATTAAAACAGTAGTTATACTAAAAGTAGCATTAATAATAATAAAATTTACAGTACAATCAGTAATTTTAGTAACAAGTTCAGTAATATAGAAAATAAAGTTCAAATAATCAAAAAAACATAAATATTAACAATAATAACTACAGTTGATAAAAAAAATATGTATTTTAATAAAAAAATAAAAATAATTTATTTCTTATTTTTTATAAAAATAATATAAAAAAAAGTTATTTAATTAAATTATAAAATTTTTAACTTATTATGATTTATGATTTGTACCCAAATTTATAATTTATCTAAAAAATATAGATTTTGTCATTTTATAATTTTATTAAAAGTAATTTATAATTATTTTAATAATAATTATTCTATTAATTTATATAGAATTAATTTCTGATTAGTCGATCAATAATTTTTGTTAAATTTTTTTTTCTATAATAAATAAAAACACAAAAAATAAATAAATCTGCTCTAAATTATAAAGGAACATCCAGAATTATAATAAATAAAAATCTTCCTAAAAATAATCGCAAACATACTTATGTATTAAATTAGAAAATACAAGGATTTATGGTCCTCTAATAATGTTTTATTTTTAAATGGAACTATATTTATGGGGTAATTAATTTAATATAAATAAAATAATTTATTTTATTGTTTAAAATTACTATAATTTTTTAAAAAAACAATAATGGAAATTTTAATTAACTAGATCTGATGTTCATTATTTTATTTTAACTTTCATTTTAATAAATATTCCAACTTTGGGTTACTTTTCTACCGCTTCAGTAAATTAAAATATATTAGAATATAAAATTTTAATTCTTATATAAGCTGTTTTAACAAATCAAATATAACTATCAATAATAATCAATTCAAATTTATAAATTATATGATTTTTTATTCATTATTACCAAATAAAAAAATATTTTAATTAATTAATTATTAGTACTATATTGAAGAGTACAAAAGCGTTGGCTATCTAATTTTATGTTTAAAGGTATTAATACAGCTTACAATGGACGGTCTAATGATATGCACTTCCTGTATGGACCCAGGAATAGTCCCCAAAATAGTAAAAATTAGATTAAAATCTAAAATTCAATTTAAAAAAACTAAAATTTCTAGAATAAATAAAATAAAATACAAACTAAAAAACTAAAATACAAATTAAATAACCCAAAATTTCCCAAATAAATAAAAAAAATATTCATATTAGAATATAAAATATAAATTTTAAAATTTAATTATCCCAAATTAATTCAAAAACTACTCAAACATTTCTATTTTTAAAAATTAAACCTTTTTCTCCCAAGTTTTTCAACAACGACCTGGACAAAGAGCTTCTTTAAATCCCTTAAAAGCACCCCCAAAGAAAAAGAAGAATCCGACAAGAACTGGTCGCCAAAAGCCATTTACTGCCCATAAAATTCTGCACAACTTGCAAAATCTACAGGCCTCTACGTTCTTCCCACTGCGGCTACTGCGACAATTGCGTCGAAAATTTCGACCACCACTGTCCCTGGCTCGGCACTTGCATCGGCAGAAGAAATTACAGATTTTTCTTTTTTTTCGTCGCCTTTCTTTTAACTTTCCTTTTCTTTGTTTTCGCCACCAATTTTCACGTCCTAATTAAAGAACTCTATATCAACTACGATTTCACTAACAGGTGGGGAGAAGCCTTCTCCGAAACTCTCAAAAATTATCCTATCTAACTTTCTCTAACTGTCTTTTCCCTTGTTGTAAAAAAAATATATTTTTTATGAAAAATTTAAATAATCATTTTCAAAAAAATAAAAAATTATTTTTTTAGGCAGGCCTCTTTGTATCTAGTCTACTTATATACCACATTTACTTACTCTTTATAAGCTAAAGCACAAATGAATAACTGAAGGCAGGGTATAACAAATCAGTAAGTGGCAATCCATTTAAGTAATTATTAGTCAAACAAATATTTTTATTAAGAAATTAAAATTTAAATTTTAAAAAATAAAATTATAAAATTATAAATAGAGAAACTTTCAAAGAATACTCAAAAAAAGTACTCTATGGATACTTAAAAGAAAGTCAAATAAATTTGGAATAAACATTATTTGTAGGCAAAAAATCCCTCCAACAATATAAAGGCGAAGAATTATATTTAAATCAAAGTTACACGACATAATCGGAAATTTCTGACCTTCCTAACGATTAACAAGAAGATAATTCTAGAAGAGTATCTATAAACGAATAATTTCATAAAGAATAAGGGGAAAACGATTATTATAATTAATCTGAAGAAAATTAGGAAAAAAATGTCAAAAAAATATAAAATTAATAAAAAAAATACTAAGACGATTTAGAATCTTAAACTACCACATTATATGATAAACTAGTAATTACTGAGGAAAGCTAGCCTGACTATTCTAAATTTGGTTTAAATAGTAAATTTACATTTTATTTTTTGTTATTTTATTTTATTAACTAATTTATTTTAAGAAAAATAAACTGATTTAGATGAAAGTTTTTCCAGCAGCAAATAATAAACAATAGAGTTAGGAAATTACGAAAAGAAAAAATGAAAAACTATAATTAAAATTTTACTCACTTAGACTTATTTATATATATATTAAAATTTAATTTCAATGTATACAAATTTAATAAATGAGCAAATAACTAAAATAAAAGTGAGAAACCTATTCAATTTAATTATTTTAAACTAACTGTATAAGTAATTTTTATAATAATTAAAATTAAGAATATTTAGAAACTATTTCCTATTTTCCTATTTTTCTATTTATCTCTAAATTCCATAAATAAATATTAATAAAAAAACAAAAAATTCCACAAAAAGATCACAAAAAACCTAAAAAACAAATCCAAAAACAAAAAATGGAGTGCCAAGATTTCACAAAAATCATAAAAAACCCAGACGGCTCAATCCAAATCGCGACTCAGCCGCATTTAAAGGGACAAAAGCAGTTAAAATGTTATTAATGTTAATAAATTATAGTTTTCAAAGAGAATGCAGCCCAAATAAAGTGCACAAATTGCCAAGCTCTCAACGGAATTCCCGGCCAGTAAAACAATAAGCCCAAATACCTTAGGTGTTCACACTGTAATACTTAAAATGAGGTCATGAGAATAGACGGAAATTTGGTCTCAATTTGCGTGAATTGTGGTAATTTTTTAATCTATTAGTAGCAATCTCATTTTTGAATCAGAAAAAACCTATTAAAAATAATAAAAAATATATTAATAATTAACAAAAATTTAATCACAATATTTATTCATAAATCTAAACCAACTTTGTATTTTTATCTTTAGAAACTTTTACAGCAGCCAGATGATTCAAATTATTTCAAATAAATAACAGATAAACAAATCCAATAATTAATTAATTATTTCCTATAAATTGTACATACTTTAAATATTGTGTTATATATATATAACTAATAAAAATGTAATATTCTAATATAAACTCCTAAAATAATTTATAAAAAAAATGTTAATATCGAATAAAAAATATTCATTTCCATTTTACTCTAAATGTAAAACAAAATTTTTAACCAAACTTAATTAATACTATAATTTACTATAATTATATCAAACACAAAAATAATTAATAAATCTGCAAATAATAATTATATTTTAAATATTAATAATTATACTTTATAAAATAATTAATTAAATTGAAACCTATACCACATTTTTTTATATTCTTTATTTTTTTATTAATTAAATTTCTTATTAATTTTATATTAATTTTTTTATTTTTTCAAAATTAAACTTCGGGATTTTCTTAATCTAATTATTCATCTTCATAATTAGAGTACAAAGAATATTAATAGACTAAATTAGGAATTAAAGGCCTAAATTTTCTTATTTTTAATCCCAATAATTCATCTAACATTTCTTGATTTTCGTCTATAGAAGAGGACAATATCTTTCCCTCTATCTTATTATCTTTGTCTTTCTTAATTATATACTTAGCAGTTTCGGCGAACTTTAAAAATAAAATTATAAAATTAAATAATTTTTTTTATCATTAATCATAAAATTCCTCTATTTTTACTTTTGACCATACATCTCTTGTTATGAAAGGAGGATCTATTAACACAAAATCAAAGAAATTCTCATATTTCTAATCAAAATCAGTTGGATTTTTAAAATCAAAATAAACAAAATTAGGATTATTTTTCCCAAAAGCTCTGTCGATCTTTTTATAAAAATGATATATATTATTATAAATTTATTCAATAAAATTAAGCAAACATAATTAAAATTTATGCTTTTAATTTACTTCAAATAAATAAGAATTTTTTTTTATTTCATCATCGTTCAAACTAAAAAAAATACTAGGAGTAGATAAAAAAGCAACAACTTTTCCATGTTTTTAAACTTGATCTCTCAAAAACTCAATAGTAATTTAACTGTACCAATATTAATTAAAATCTCCATTTTCTTTGTATTTTACCAAAAATTTATTTTTCTTTTGCTCCATTTTCTTAAAATTATTTTTCTATTATTATTATTTTATTTATTTTTTTCAAATTTTTTAATTATTTTTTAGAAATTTAATAATTTTTATTTTCTAAAGGTTGGATTTTAATTAATTTTAAAATTGAAAACAATTAATAATAATTGTTATAAATATTTAATTAAATCTATAAAATAAACATTTTCAAATTTCAAATTATTGTATAAAAAAAATAAAAAATAAAATCAATAAATAAAATAAAAATTAACAACAAAAATAAAATTTCTTCTCTAAAAACCCATTTTTTAAATCCCTTAATGAAACAGCTTTTTAATAATTACTTGTTAATTATATAGCTTGACATCAATAAATAAAATGCTAAAATTAAGCAGTTCATTACGTTTAAAGAAATTTTATTTCAATATTATTAAAATTCTTATTCCCAAATATAAATAGTTAATTTTTAAATAATAAATTTATATAATAAATATTACAATTATTGCATCTAAATATTAGATAAATTCTCAATTTAAAATATATAGTTTATAATACAGCAATATTCATATATAAACTTAATAAATAATATATACATATACTTAAAATACTTTAAAAATAAAATATAATAAATAATTATTTGTAAAATTAAAAACCGTTGATTACAGGTTTGAATATAATACAAATTTAAATAAAAGCCTTATAATTTTTTAATTTTAAAATAATCAATATTTTATTTTTAATTTTTTTTGAACAAATTATTAAATTTTTTAAAATTTATTCTAAAATTAAATAGATACAATTTAAATAAAATGGACTATCATTTTTTATGTTCACTATATTTTTTCATAATTTTAATTAATTTATTGGTCGAATATTTGTTATAAAATAATGTTAATAATAATGAAAAGAATAGTTTTTTTAATTCATATAATAATTTGTGAATGATAATAAAATTATAATTTTACATGTATTTATTTAATTAATATATTGATATTATTCGATTGATTATTTAGTTAAATAGTAAAAGCGATATCACATTCCTTAAGATTGAGAATAAGGTTTGTGTATAATAATTGGTATGAATAAGAAACAAAGAAAAATTGCAACACAAAAAATAAGAAAATTACAAAATAAATAAAAAGTATATGAGTTGATTAAAATAATTTATTAAAATAATATTAAAATAAATAATTAATTCAAATTAAAAAAAAAGCATCCAAAAGTAAAAATTTTAATAATAATAAATAAAAAAAAATTTGTTTAAATCACAACAAAACTGCAAACAAAATTCACATATTTTTATCAAAACGTAACCAAAAAAAATTTAATACAGTTTTAAAACCATTTCCCATAAATATTTACAAATATCAATTTTATAAAATTAAAATAATATAACCATAATTCTAATTTTCTAAATAGAACCAAACACAAATGAATAATTCACAAGACCAAATAAATCCAGAAACCAATTCCATTAACAACTCATAATCCCAGCAAATGGAAGAATAACAACAAAATTTATCCCCCACTCAATAAATTTAATCTTAAACTCCAAACCAAGCCAAAAACCCAAAAAACAACAACATCAGTAAATAAAATCACGCTAACAATAATAATAATAAAAAAACGAAAACTGAGCAACAAGAAGAAGAAACTGCCGAACTTTCGTCTTCCAAAAACCACATAAACAACGAAGATGAGATGGATTTAGGTTCCAGCGTAATTGTCAATCAAAAATGTCCTATTCACATAAAAAAGAAAGTCCAGTCAATTTGTTTTAACCCTTACTGCATCAAAAGGGGGAGAACTATTCTTTGTTCCAAATGTCAGTTGGAAAACCACGCCCAGCACTCTCACCAAATAATTAAAATCAGCAAATATATCGACCACATTCAAAAGGCCAAAACCGATTTAAAACAAGACATTTCCGAACTCAATATCTACAAAGTCGACAACATTTCCAGAGAAAAACACGTGGTTTTAAAGCAAATTCTAAACACTTACGAAAAATCAATCTTCACCATTTGCGACTGGTACAATTCCTACCTCGATTTCGAAGAAAACACCCAGTGCCTCATTTCTACCGACAGAATTTCAGATTTCGCTCAAAGCATCAAATTAATGTCTCAATTCGTAAAATTCGACCAACAAACTCAAAAAATCACCCCAATTCAATCCAAATTCAAATTCGACAAGCAGGACGAACTGCACGGGGACCTGCCTACAGATTTCCTGACTTTCGAGTAAAACATGTTCGAAAACCTGCAAAATCTGCACTCGCAACTAAGCACAATTCTCGACAAGCACAAAACTCTGCTCGAAAATTCGCAACAACAAAGAAAAGAGCAGCTCGAACAAGAACAACAAAGACAATTAGAACTCTAAGAACAAATCCAAAAAAGCCAGTCGCCCTCCCAAAAACCCAAAAACAAAAAAAAACACTCAGGCAGCGAATTCTCAGACTCCGACATCGACCTCGAAAACTCCAACGAACTCAACGCAGAAGCCCGAAACCTAAAGAGGAAAAACAGCTACAGGTCTCTCGAAAAAAACAAAGAAAAAGAAAGAGAAAAGGAAATAGAAGACGAACTCTCAGACTCAGACTCCAACGAATTCAAAAACTACCCAAATAACAACCAAAACGGCCCCTACGGCTTCGACTGGGCCACTGAGTGGGTCGAAGAATTGCCCAAAGGTAAATGAAACAAACTACTTTATTTAGTTATTTATTTATTTAATTATATTTTTATTTATTTTCATGTTAATTTCTAAAATTCTTAATTCTTAAATAAATAATTAGGCTGGTAAGATATGCTGGAAACTAAGTCAAGAACCCCTTGCATCGGAATCATCGTTAGTAAAAGAATCAAAGACCAAAATGTAAACATGGAGGCTTTATAAAAAGTCATAAAAGACAATTTCAAGGTCTACAATTGCTTTTTCAAAGAGGACATTTGCAAAAAAGACCAAATGGAAAAACTGTGTCTCCTCATCAATGTAAGAACCGCCACCACCATAAAAGCGGCCAAAGTCCTTAAAAAAATAATCAAAAGTTCCTTTAAAGGCCACGAAATCTGCGTAAAAACCTGGGGATCTCGAAAATAAGTGAATAAATTCCATTAAAACGACAGAAATCACCCCCCCGAATTCGGCTACAGAAAACATATATAAGGAGGAGGATAAATGGGCGGTTATCACTCTCATTCTAACAATTAAAATAGACACAATTCTTCTAACTCTTACGCCCCCTCTTATAAACAAAAAACTGGAGAAAGATCCAGATCCAGAGAAAACTATAACAAATATTCAGAAAATAATAATAAATATTACCAAAGCTCTGCCTCTTCCAGACCCATAGGAGGAGGAGAACACTATAAAAAAAGACCTTTCAATGCTTAATATTGAAAACAATTAAAAACAAATAAATAGTTACCAATATGAATATGTATGATAAATAAAAAAATAATTAAAAAAATAATAATAATAATTAAATTAAATTAAATTAAATAAAACTTATTAGTAAAATAAATAAAAAACAAATTTATAAATTAAAAGAGCACCAATATTAATAATAAATTAGAAATTTATACATTAATGTAAAAACATAAAAAATTGCACTCTAATTAACTCTGCATAACAAAAAATCTGATACAAGGGAAAATAATTGAATAAGTACAAATTTTTAAAGCAAAAACAATTAATAGAATTTAGTAACATTTCGGACTTAATAATAAAAATTAAAACAATTTTCGACAAAAAAATCCATAAAAAATAAAAGAAAAATCCTAAGTTAAACCACAAAACTTTCGATATTCTACAATATTAATTAATTACCTAATTAAATATCAACATTTATAATATATTATTCTACTTTTGTTTTTTTATTAAACTATTTAATTTATAAATTAACTAATTAATCTAATAAAAACTTATCACCTAACTTAATTTATTATAATATTCACATTATAAATTATGTCTCTATCTTCAAAAAAAATAATCATTTATAAATAAAATACCAATTTATCTTATATTAATTAATATTTAATAAAAAAAATATTTTTTCCATTTTTCAAATTTTAATTTTTAATTTTTTTACTTTTTAATATAAAAATTATATTCTTATAAGTTGCTAATATATAAATTAATAATTATAAAATCTAACTCAGTGTTTTTATCCAGTTTCCAACAATTAAATTATATCTTGATCTTAAGATGAAACCACTTCTTTGGGCATTAAATCTCTCTAAATTTTAATTAATTTTTATGCTATTTTTTTAAATTATTATTCATTAAATTATAAAAACTTACATTATTTTTTATAGAAACCGACGCCCCATGTTTTAACAAATATTAAATTAAATCCTTATTTTTTTTATAAGCAGCATAATGCAATATTGTATCTCCCATCTATATTATTAAATATTATTTAAAACATTATTTACAACTTTATATAATAATTTTTATATAAATGATGAAAAATATAAAAAAAACCAACAAATAATAATCTTACTAAACTAATAAAAATAAATATACAAAATAAATAAAAGTAACACTTTAATTTTAAAAATATAAACTATTTACTACTAATAAAACAAATTTACCTTATTTATAGGCTTGTTTAAATAAAATTGCTAACTTTGATCATTCATTTACTATTCCAAAAATTGTATAGTTTTTTTATTATCATCCATATGCAATAAAACTATCAAATTATTTGCCTAAACATTCTAATTTTTTAAAAAAATTTAACACAATATTAACTTTATTTTATTAAATAATTACAGATTAAGTTCCTCCCATTTCTTATATTTTTTATTATTATCACTTTACTTTATTTAGAAATAAAAATTAGCAATTAATTATTATTTGTTTATTATTTTAATTTTTAAATATTTTTATTACTTAAAAATAATATAATTATTATAATTGGAAACGAATAGGTAAGGTAAATTAATCAGCATTTCTATTATAACTTTAAAATATCGTATAAATTCTAATAAACAAAATTCCAGTTAAACTTAATTTTTATTAATATGAATTATAATTCTCAATACATAATATCAATTTATATTATTTAAAAGTTAAGAATAATTAATTTTATAAAAGATAAAAGGCTTATAATATAAATATTTATCGAAAAGTTAATTTCTATTTACGATTTCTATTAATATATCTATAATGGAAGGCAAAAAAAAGTGGTTATTTTAATTTAAATTAATTTAATATACTATAATAACAAATTTTATAAAAAAAACCTATAAATTTTATTTTATTCTATATATTAAAATATTTATAATTCAAACAAAAAATTAGAAAAAAAGAAAAATAATAATTCATCTTAAATTCAAGCCCTTAAATTAAAAAAAAACAAATAAAAAAATGGAAGAATTTTCAGAACAAGAGCTAAAAAATCTAAAAGCCTCAAAAAAAAATATAGAAATAAATATCGCTCTAAGTGGTTTAGAGGGCGAGAAAATTTAAAAATTAGCGCACTTATTAATCCAAGAAAGGCTAAACATTTTAGAAGAACTAAGCAACGAAAACATAGGGAAAAAAATAATAGCAGAGGAATTGCAAGACTTCCAAGACGCAGTTACCGAAAAAAATATGATGTAAACAAAACTTTAAAATGAAAAAATAGCCTATTTAAATAACTACCACAAAGAATAAAATGCCAATTATAATCCCTAAGACAAAATTAACTCCCACTAAATCACAGAACACTATAATAACCAGCTTTCAGAATTCAAAGAACTCAAATCGGATTTAAAAAAACTTCACCATCTAATTGTAAAACCCCCAAAAGAAGAAGAAAATTCCTCTTACCAAAAAATATACTGAACAAAAATCTTATTTAATAAAAATAAAAAATAATAAAAAAAACTTTAATTATTTTAAAAATAATTGAAAATAAATAATATTTAAAATATTTTAGAATCACTTATATTGAAAGTAAATTATTTTTTATTATTATAAATTTATTTAATAAAATTATTAAAATAGTTTTATCCCTTAAATTTCTGTATATATATATATTATAGTAATATAGTTAATGGAATAAAAATATTTTAAAACACTTTTATTACCTTTATTTAATTTTTACTTGTAAATAAATAAATTCTAAAAAAATATGTTTTTATTTTAAAATTATCTGGCTTGGTTTTCACCTTTTTATAAATATTTAATATTATTTAAACTCACATTATAATAGCTATTTATATTTAACATTAATTTTATATTTATAAATAAATAATTTTTACGAACAAATTTGGCTATTTTCATATATACTATATAAATTAAATAAATAAAAATTATGAAATCAATATTTTTCAAAAAGCTAGGGCTAAGTTTACAAAATACATGACTCATGATAAAATTCATTTTAAAATATTATAAAAGGTGGTAAAAATCCTTCTTCAACGCTATGAAATTTCAAATAACTAAAGCAATTTTAGCATTTAACAAAATCCTATATTTAAAACAAGTATAATGTTATTTCTTTGACCATGTCATTGAATGATAAGGAACTGTTACTGCTCAAACCAAAAAAACCAAAAAAATTCGATTTCAACAACATATTTTTTATATTTTAATAAAATATACAGCTATCATTTTAACCTAATTAATCTTACTTTTGCTAATTTTAAGGTCGAAATTTCTCTATTTAAATATCATGTATGCTAATTTTTGAAGTTGGGGTCCTGTCATTTGGCAATTTTTTTTTAAAAAATAACATAGTCATTTTTATCTATTTAACTACAATTATAAGTTAACATTAATTATTTTCTAACTCAATTTCAGTAAATTTAATTCTTTTTTAGTCTCTTTCTTCTTTGGAAAAACCAAATTATAACCCATTTTCATTGCCGATAATTTCTTATTTTCTCCAATCTTTTAATTAAAATTGTGTTATTTAAAAATTATTTAAATCAAATATATCTTTAATATGTAGAAATTTATACAATAAATTCTAAATTTTAATTTTTTTTTTAAGTTTGAAGTTTATAAATAAACATAAACAAAATACCTTTTTGAGTGTTTGCAAAAGCTATATAATTATCATCTCTTGAAAAAAATTCGGCAAATCCTTTTTAATCTTGATTAAAAACCCTTTACTTTTCAATATAACGATTTATGCTTCTATCTCTAACAATATTAGTTTAATTTTTATCTTTTTCAATTATTAGCTACTATTTTATAATTTCATCTTTTATCTTTTAAATCTCTGAAATTTACATTTATAACCTTTTTATGATTTTAGGATCTTCCATTTATATATAATTCAAAGGATTTGTCAAATTTTTTCTCAAATCCTAAATCATTTGAATCATTGATAACTAGTTTTTTTAATGAGTATTCATTTTTCTCTCAATTTTATAATATAAACAAATCTTTTTATTTTTTAAATTGAATATTTTTTTTTCTAAATACTTATTTTAAAATCAATTAATTTAATAATTCATAGTGTCATTTATTGTTATTAGTAGAATTTAATTCCCGGCATCAAAAACAAAAATAATTTTATAACAAAACCAAAAATGGAATTATACTTTATTAGAATCAAATACTATAATGAAAAAGAAAAGCTCTTAAATTTTAATTTTAATTTATAATCCACAATAATTTTTATATATGAGTTAAAAAATTATAATCATAATATTTAACAATACAAATGAATATTAATTACAAATATAAAAATTTTAAATTATTTGCTAAACTAAATAAGCATTAAAATATAAATATATATTAAATCGCACTTTTTATCTTCATAAATCTTAGTTACAAAAGGATCTAGAATTATTATTATTATTTTTGCTTCAAATTTATTTTTCTTTAAAATGATATATATAATTATTATAAGTAATTTAGATGAATAGAAATAAATCAGACCTTTCATAAACCAATAGTAATTTTAGTTTTATTATATAATAATTGTGCATTTATATTGCATTCAACTTTTATTTTTTTATTTTTTTAAGTTTTCAATTTAAAAAGTCTCATTGTTATTATTATTATTCAGTTTATTAAGCAGAACTATTATTTTTATTTTTAAAATCGTGAACAGCTTTTTTAATGGCGTCTTCAGCCAACATGCTGCAGTGGAGTTTAACGGGGGGTAATTTCAAATATTAAGCTATGTCTAATCAAAAAAAATAATTTTAATTATTTAATATTTGGTTTCTAATTTCTAATTTTCTATACATATACTTAAAATTATATTTATATTTTTATATACTATCTAAATAAAAACTTTTATACTTTATTTTTTATTTTATTTTTATTTTTATTTATTTACCTTAATTTTTAATATTTACAGCTTCATCAATATTCATTCCCGCAAGTAATTCAGTAGCATAAGAAGAACTGGCAATAGCACTTCCGCACCCAAAAGTCTAGTAAAATTAAATAAAATTTAAAATCAGTAGAAAACTAATTAATAATATACAAAATAAAATCTATCATTTCCCAGTCCATTTTATTTATATTTTTTATTTCATATCATAAAATTCTTAAAAATACAAATTTGATTCTTCATAATTGGAAAAAAATAAAAAATAAAAGAAAAAAACGAAGAAATTTTCCAAAAAACTATCTTTATCAGACAAAATTACCTTAAAAACGGCCTTTTTAATAGTTTTTCCGTCTTCGTTAACTTCAATTTACAATCTCATAACGTCTCCGCAGGCAGGGGCCCCCACGAGTCCAGTTCCCACATTTTTCAAATTTTTATCCAAACTTCCCACATTTCTGGGGTTTTCGTAGTGGTCGATAACTCTTTCGTGATAATTGAATTTTGGCACTTAATTCAAACTAAGTTGGCTCAATTTGCTGCTTTGATTGAGAATATTCTGGCTTTTAGCGATTATTTTAAACATCTTTTTCAATTAAAATTAATACTCTTTCTTATTTTTATAATGCTTTGTTTTATTTTTTTTGTTATTTTTGTTTGAAATTTTTAATTTATTTTTATTTTTATTAGTTTGTTAATTTTAGTGAATTTTTTATAAAATGATAACTAAGTGGATTTAATACCTAAATATGCGCCTATTAAATATTAATCCTAATCGAAAAAACATTCGAAAGTCAAAGTGACTAAAAAATATTGTTTTATTCCTATTCAAAATTTAATTATGACTAAACTACTATAAAATCAAATTAGAGGGGTTTTATATAGTTTCAATTTTACAAATATATTTAATCACATTTATTAATTATTTATACTATATGATTACTCTTATTTCTTTTGTCATTAGAAATCACAAACAACATAAAACAAATAAATTAAAATACTTCTCTCTATTTTTATCCAAATATTTTAAAATAAACAAAATATAAAATACTATATTTTTAAACTCATTATTCTTAATTTAAAATCCTATTATCCAAATTAAAAATTACATTCCGAAATAAATATAAAAAAATTGTAATAAAAACTTATTTTTCCATTAAAATTTATGATTATTTTTTATTTGAGATTTTTTCCAGAATCTAAAGATTTTATATATAAACTATATTATAAAAAAAAAACATTATTAATTTATAATTACGTAATATTTTTGAAAATAAGATGTTAATTTAATATTTAAAATATCCAAATTGAATTAATAAAAAAATAGATAGATTTTTTTCATTATTTAAAATTTTTTAAAAGTTTTAAAATTACATATAAGATAAACAAATGAAAATTATTAAAAAAAATTTTTTCTTATACATAATAATTAAATTTAAAAATTTAAATGAATTTAATCACATTATAATTTATTTTTATAAAACTTTTTTGATGTTTGAACTTTTTTTCCTACAGAATATAAATATTTTAAAATAGAAAAACAAACTGTTAAAATCTATTAGTATTTTTTTCAACTAAAAATAATTATTTAATACCAAATAAAATAAACTGTAAGATAAGTCATTTTTTAATAAAACCTACTACTAATAAATAAATTAAATATAAATAAATGGAATTCTAAAATTTAAGTCATATAATGGACTTTTTTTAAAATTAAAACTTTTCGCATTAAGAAGCTTCTTTACCTAAAGATATAAGTATTTTTGTTTGATAAAAAAATTCAACAATAATAAATAAATCAATAAAACAAATACAGCTAAATAAACTATAATTTATTTTTATTAGTCAAAATCTCTGATTATTAAAATACTTATGATAATGCTACATCCTAAGATATTTTAGAAATGGAAAAACCCCTAAAAAAAGTTAAAATATTTAACCAAATTTCTACTGAATCATGTCAAAAAGATGAAAAAAATGGTCAGGACGATTTCAAAAATTCTGATAAAAATAACAGCAGAAATTTCCAAATTAGCACTTCAAAATCTCTAGGAAACTCTTAAATAATTGATATAACTTAATAATTTAATCAAACAATAGAAGAAGAAATAAAAAACGCTTCAGAAAACAGAAGTATTTTTAACAAAATTAGATTTATCTACTTATAAAACCAATATTAACGAAATATTTATATATTAAATTATTAAAATTATTACTTTTAAGCCGAAAAATAAGAAAATGAATACATAGAGCAAGAAGAAACCGAGAAATTTGACTAAGGAAATTTTTAGGTCAAAATAAATACCACTAATAACTTAGAAAAAACTAAAAAAAACACATAAAATCTTCTAAAAACAAATTAAAACTAAAACTAAAATTATAATTAAAATGTAACTTTACAATAAAACACTTAAAAAAGTCTAGCAAAAACTGAAAAAGCAAATTTTACTGACAACAACTAAGAAATTTCATTCAACTAGGAAAAATTACAATTTGACAGTAATAAAAACCAGATTTTCGAAAACAAATTAAACTAATAAAACAACAATAAATTTATTAACGATAAAACAAAAAGATTTTTAACTTTAGAAGAAAAAACGCAAGATTTCGACGAATCTTATACTTATTAAGATGAAATCGAACTCCTTAAAAAAAAATCTTAACTTATCAGTTCTCAATTTTCTACTGTCAAATAAAGTATTAAAGACCTTGATAAAAATCTCTTACAATTACAAACTGGAAACAGAATTAAATTTTCAAATTTAAATGAATTTCAAAAAAATTAGTAAATAAAATTAAAATTAATTTTTAAAAATTATTAAATAATTTTATTTAAATTAGAATAATCCAGTTCATGTTCAATAATATAGAGTTTTTCGAGTGCTATAAAAAAGATGATATTAAATAAATTGGATCAGGGTCTTTCGGGACAGTCTTCCAAATTAAAAAGAAAAATTTAGACCAAAATTATGTTTTGAAAATTGTGGAATATGAACAAACATAGTTTGATAAAATTTTTAAAGAAGTAGAACTTATTTAATTGTTACATTAAAAAATAGCCGAACAAATTAATTAAAATCTCGAAAAAAACTCATAAAAATAAAAGTAATATTTATGAATATCTGAAAAAATTTAAATTTTATATAAATAAACAGACCTATTAAAATAATTAAAATTAGCTTCGATCAAAGTCTTTTCATCCACAGAACTTAAAAACTAACTCTAAAAGTGCCTACCAGCATTATAACTCTAAATTTCTTTTTGATGGAAATGGATCAAGGAGCCTATTCTCTTAGAGACTATTTAAACAAGAACATAAAAATTTAAAATTCTCTTTAAAACGAATAATAAATGCACTATTACCTGCCACTCCACGAAATAAAAAAAATAATAAGTGATTTAATTTTCTACCTTTCAATAATGCACCAAAACTCAATCGCGCACAGCGACATCAAGCCCGAAAACATAGTCTACTTAGAGCCCTAAGACAGATGGGTCTTCATAGACTTCGGAATTTCCCAAGACCTTTCCAAAAACCCTCCGAAATCCAATCTCTTCTCTACAAATCCTTTGATTTATTAAACCCAACAAAACATTATCCAGCGAATCCACCAACTAAAATAAAAAAGCAAAAATAATTAATAAGATGAAAATTTAAATTTAAATTAAAAAGACGAAAATTTAAATTTAAATTAAAAAGAAGAAGAAAACTTTATAAATTAAAATTAAAAATATGAATATTAAAACTAAAAAGAAGAAAATGAAAATGAAAATTAATAACTAAGTAAACTGATAAAATTAAAAGAAGAACTGGATAACTGTGATTTTCGAAGCAGACAAGGTATGAGCACCCATTTTTTATCAGGCACTCTCAGTTATATGTGTCCTGAAAAATTCGAAAAATAAGCTCATAATCCTTTCCAAGATGATATCTACGCTTTAGGCAATATTTTCTTCGAAATTTTGGGCTTTTCTAAAAGGTTCAAAAACTCGGGCAATTTATCTAGGGAAAAATTTAACCAACTCTCAGAAAAATTCCACTTCAATTTCCTAGGGTAACCAAATTATTTCTTTAATTTTTAGCCTTATTTTTTAAATTTAATTTTTATTTCTAACTTCTTGATTAGTTTATTTCTTAACTATTATTAATTTATTATAAAAATATAATTTTTATTTTTAAATATAGGTAAATTTGTAATGATAAAAAAACCTATAATTTGCTCAATTTATTCGGCTCTAAGGAATACTTAGATATTGTTTGGCTTCAAATATTAATTTAAAATGATGCTTTGGAATTTCTAGAATCTGACTAGGAAGAACTAAATAATTAATAGCAGTTTGATATTTTAAAGTATATTTAACCGGAATAAAATATAAAAGGAACTATAAAAAATGAAAACAAAATTTATTTTGAATTTTAATAACCACTATAAAGCTTAGTAAAAAATTAAAACCCAAATTATTACAAAAATGTACAGTAAATTAATTTAATAGCTGATAAAAACAGAATCTAGAAATTTATCATAATGTACGAAAATGGAGCCCAAATTATTTTTTTCGACCTTGAATTTCAAAATATTTCCGCTATTTTATCTTTTCTTAAAATCCAGACCATCCATTAAATAAGTATAGATATAAATTCTTTTGAAGAGTTTGATGAATCTTTGTTAAATGACATTTTTGACTCATTATTTCAAATAAAATATAAATCCACAAATATTAAACTAAAAATTTAATTAACACAGGAAAATTTATAAAAATATAAATTTTTAGCTTCAAAATTGCAAAATTTAAAAGATTAGAATTTAATTTAACATTTGTAAGAATTTCATTTAAAAAAAAGAGGCCTAAATAGGTCAGGTGACGATGAAAACCAAGTTGATTTAGTTTTAAATTAAATTCTTAATTTAATAAAAGAAGCAGGAAAAAATTTAAAAAAACTAGATTTGAAATTCATTCATTTAAAACAAGAAACGCATTTTAGCAAAAATTACTTACTTAATTTTCCTAATTTAAATTACCTTGATATTGACAGCATTAAAATAAATCAAGAAACTCTTAAATAAGTTACTAAATTAGAAAATTTAACTGATTTTATAATTAATCACATATGGTTGCCAATTAATAACAACTAAAATCAGGAATAATTTTAAAATTTTAACATAAATTAAAAAGATGTAATAGAAATGTTATAAAATACAAAAGCTAATTTAAAATTTATTCAGTTGCCATGTTACCATCCAGATATAGACATGCAAAAAATACCATTTTCACTCTATTCTCCCAGAAAAATTCAGGTGCTAAATTTTGACAAAATTAAATATGGTAATATTAAAATTAATTTTATTTTTATTTTTATTATTTAATTTTACTTAATCTTTAGTAAATTTAATTTTAAAACAATTAATAACAAATTTCTTTTATTTTTTATTAATTTATTTATTTATTTTCCTCAATTTAAGAACAAAAGTATCTTAACCCTATTAAAGTAGAAAAATTTGTACTCAATAAGTAGTTTTTCAATTCATTTGTTCAAGCAACAATAGACGATGACTCCTTTTAAATTCTATAAAAATATTATTAAATAGAAACGTTTGTAGTACACAATCCTTATATAATCAATTTTGCAGAATTTTACAGTAAAATTCTTAAAATTAAAGGAATTAAATAAGTAATATTAAATAGCATAACATTTATTTTATTTTATTTTAAAATTTATAAAATATAATATTAAAGATAAGATTTTACGAACTTAACAGAGACTCATTTTAGTAAATAATGGAAAATTATGAATTAATAAACTAATAGTAAAATATTAAGCATTCCTTTTCTTGTCAAGAAATTCTTTAAAAAAATTAGTTAAAACTTTTAAAAAAAATAAACTATATTTATAAGCTATAAGAGAAAAAGAGTATCATCTAAAGTAAAAAATATATAAAATTAAAAGAAAGAGGATAATAAATATATAAGCTAACAGTTGCAAAAGATGCATACATGGAATAAAATATTTTATCTTCAAATATAAAATTCGTTTTACCTAAATTTCAAAAACAAGTCGGATTTTGGAATTTACTATAAAAAAGAAACCAATCTTTAGAAAAAATTACTATAGCACCAGATGCCAGATTAGACAGTTTAGATTTAGTCAAAATTAAGTAAAAAATATAATTTAAACAAAAATAAAAATAATTTTAATTTTTTATATATTTTTAAATTAAATTAAAGATTGAATAGTGAAGTTTTAAAAGAAATTATTTTTTCGGATTTCATAGACGATCAGTTCGAAAGCAGTTTATTATAATTCGGGATAAAAAATTTCTCAAACACTTTAAAAACCCTAGAAATACAACATTGTCAATATTTTTAAGGAAATTTAATAGGGAAAATTTTAGAGAACTGCCCAGAATTATAAAATTTTCAGTTAAAGTTGGATTACACACCAATTCAAAATTTGTAAAAAATTAACTATACTTACATTTTAAATCAGGTTTCTCAGTTAAAAAATCTAGAAACTCTATATATTTATGCTATTTATTATCCTTTGTACTTCGATTTAACCGAATTTATAAGTTAAAAAAATATATAACTGAAAGCCTTAAATTTATCCAGGTTTCCTTTAAAAGACAGCCAAATTAAAAAAATAGTTAACAATTTTCCTAATTTATAAACATTAATCTTAAATAATATTTAAGTTGAAAATGTAGAAACTTTTATTTTTATTTTAAAAAATCTTAAAAATTTGAAAAAATTGGAATTTTCTGTCAAAGAATTTTCCTTCGTTGACTGTAATTTACAAGAACTTTAAGAAATTATTAATATTGTAAACTAAAATCCTATTCTAGAAGAAGTTCAACTGACTGGTCAAAAAATTAATTAACAAATTAAATAACTGATACCTGATTATAAATTCTTTGATCACAAATTATAAATAAAATGATATAAAATAATAATTAAATATTAATTTTCATTAAAATTTTTTATTATATTGTAAAAACTTTTAAAAAATTATTAAAAAATTAAATCTTAAATTTTTTTACTGTTGTTTGAAAATTATATTGATAATTTTTATTTATATAATTAAATCTAACTATTTTTAATTTATAAAATTTAATGCAAACA
>LDAU01000206.1:0-22536 GCA_001447515.1 Pseudocohnilembus persalinus
TCTATTGAAAAAAATGTAGTTTAATTTTCAACTGATATAATTTAAATAAATAAAATATGATTAAACTAAAAGTATAATGATTTTTATAAAATAAAATTTTATTCATATAGCATTAAAATACTTATCAATAATCTATTATGATAAGTTATATATTTCTTCACATTAATGATGTTACAATTATTCTAGCTTTAAATCGTATTAATACACTTACATTAATACTATAACTGGGTTTTCTAACATTGGATTTTTATCATTCTATGAATTTATAACTTATTTCTAACCGAAGTCTAAAAATTTATCTATGTTATTTAACAATTCTTTTAATAATTATACTTCGAAGCATTTTTCATCCATATTTCTCATTAAAAAAAGTACTAAATAAGATTTCTCTGATAGTATTCTTTATATATAATTAAAAATCAAAATTTTATCATTAAATTTTATTATAATGAATATTAATTAAAATTTATTTTAAAAAATCTATCAATTAATTTAAAACTGTACTTATAAAATGAATAATATAAAATAATAGATAAATATAAATTTTTTACAAATGAAGTAACTAATCATCACAACTTGCTATAAAATTTACTAAACAATACATTTATTCATTTTTAATTGCTTTAGATTTTTCTTTTGCGAAATTATTCATTATTCGTGTTAAAATGTCTAGTTCATAAATTTTTTATAGTTGCTAAGAATTTTCGTTTATCATAAAATTGGACAAACCATAATATAGTTTTTTCTTTATTTTAAGATCTTCACTGTCTAAATTTAATTAATACCCTTAAAATCCTATTTCATGCATTATCTTAAATTTGAGTAAATTTATTAATTTTTTATAAATTATTAAATAAAAACAAATTATTTTACTAAAGTTATTTCTTCAGATATTGAGAATTTTGAAAGAACTTCAAAACAAAGAGCTAACAATGTTTCATCAGAGTAATACATAAAATTACAAAAATATTTAAAATTAATAAAATATTCTTTTCCAAATAATTCTTTGAATAAATTGAATACATCTCCATCTTGATAAAATTACAGCTAATTCAGTATAAAATTACAAATAAATTATTGAGTTTGACTTCCTTCATTGTTATCGCTGCTATTAATCTAATTCAATGTAAACTCAAAAATACATTATATACCAGATTTTATCTAAATTAGTTATTTTAAAATTTTTTTATATAATAATTATATAATTAAATAATCAATGTTATTTTTATTTACTAAGTTTAGAGGCATTTTTTAATTTTAAGCAAGATTTTTAAAACAATACCAAACAGCGTTAATTAGTGGCGAATCGGTTTCATTTTGTTCCATAAATTTCAAAAGAATAAAATTTATTTAATCCAAAAAGTCATTTTAAAGAAAAATTTATGCCACTATTTTATTGTCAGATACAACATTTCCTAAAAATATTAGTAGCTACAAAATTGTTTCTTAATCGTTATCTTGTCTTAATATTTATATAATAGTTTAATCCATACTAGAATTATTTTAAGTTTATTAGGATTAATTAAATTATTATTATTGCTAATATGATTAAGTTGACTCAAATATTTAAGAGGTTATATGATAATTATTATGAATTTTTAAATTTGTAGGTAAATCATAAAATGAATTATTTAAAACCTAAAAGTAATAATTAAATATTTCCTATAATTTATTATCATCAAAATAATTATTATATTCTATTTGTAGATTTTAATCGATTTAGTATGAATAAAAAGTTAAATTTGTTAAAATTTAGAAAATCATGAACCTACACTCTTAATTATCATTAAATTTAAAATAGTAGTTATTGAGAAAATTCGTCAATATTTAAGGTAAATTTGTAAAATGAATCATAAAAAAACAGTTAAAATCAAGTTATTCCTAGGTATCTTACTAGTCCAAATCTATATAGTTCAATAAGATTTATTTTATTAAATTACTAAATTGTTGGTTATCATTTATATTTTGTTCTAATTAATGTATTTATTCCTATTTTAAAATTAATCATAAATTTTGTTAAAATTAAAAAATTACAGTATCTATAAATTATTTATAAGATTATTTACCTATATATTTACTAATGTTTATTTATTTAAGTTTAAGCTTATTTTTTCATTTTAGTAAATATTTTTGTCATTAATTAAATTTTTATTGAAAATGTTATCATTAATGTTTTAAAATAAAGAGTTTTGACCTTAATCTTAAGCTTAAATTTTTGCATGACCATTTTTATGTTTAAATTTATAAGTATTCTATTGTAAATTAAATCTTTTGTGCCCAAGACACTCTGTTATTTGTTTTTTCCTTAAATCTATTCTAAAATTTTCTCTTTTTTATTTTAATGCTAGGTTTAATGCGTTTTCTTCTTAATTTGAAATATTTTATTATTATTAAACCTTATTTTATTCTTATTATTACTATTTTCCATTCTCTACTTATTCACTAACTTACATATTTGAATTATAATTTGTTGACATTTTTATAAAAATTATTTATTGTTTTTATTTTTAATCAGGAAAATATTGTTTATTTTTTAAATAAAAAAGACAAATAAAATTTTTTGATGTGAATAGTTTTTATTAGGATTTCTAGAATTATAATATATGCTAAAAAAATTGATTAATTAAATATTAGAGGGAAATAATTTTCAATAATGAACGAATTAAACTATCTAATAAATTTCATAACTTATAATAACAGGTATACAGTATAATAGTAAAAAATATATTAAAAGTTTATAAGTAACCTAAAATGTTTTAATATAATATATTAAATTTTTTTATACAAAAGATTTATATATATTTTAATATTATTAATATAAATTATTTATTATAAATCACTACTTTTATAAGTACATTAACATTTTATCTTCGCCTTCTTTTTCAAATGTTCCTAAGTGTGTGTCTAAAAATTAGAATTTATATCCATCTTATTCAGGTAAAATTTAAGCTAATCCTATAAAATACTCTACATTTTAATCTTTGTTTACTCTTTAATCCTTATCAAATTTAATTCTATATTTAAACTCCTAACCTAAAAATGGAAAAATATTTAATAATTAAAAAATATTTAATAAGCATTATAGTTATTTACCTTTATCGAGCTTTTTTATAGAAAAAAAGTGAATAAATTATTTGTTTTGATTTGGTTTATGTTTATTTAAATATGATTGACATTATTAACACGAATTTTTTGCTAATTTAAGCATTTTTTTGCAATGACATTTAGTTTGTAAATCTAATACAACTTTTTTAAAAATTATAAATATTAAATTAATTTATAGTATTTAAAAATTAATATTTAATTTTATTATATTTAGCATTTGATAATTATTTTTACCTTTAGGATCATCCCAAATTAAAAATATATTTAAAGGATAATTATATATAGGAGAAATTGAAATATCATCCCCAAAATTATTTAAAAATATATGAATTGATGAATTTCTTTCTTAACTTAATGGATATTGATAGACAATTTCCTTATTATCATTTAAAATTTTAACTTTATTTTCGTCATTATTTATTTAGGCAATTAATTAAAGTTTATCTAAACCTTTCATTTATTCTAAAAAATAAATAAATTTATATATAAATATATTTTTATTTACTTAAAAATCTAAGAATTAATATTAAGCTAATGATTTAATTAAAATTATATTTTACCTTTATTTAATTATATTATATTGGGCTAACCTTTAATTTTAAATTCTTCTTTTGTGAACAATAATGATTATATTTAAAGTTAATTAAAATCCCACTATAGGTCATTTATAGGAGGGTATATTCCAAGTGCTAATTTAGAATCGTTTTTTTTTCTTATTTTAACTTCAAATTAATAAAGCTTGTATATATTTTAAATTGGACTAGTAAAGGCTACCTGTTTATAAATATTTATGTGAATATAAATAATAATTATAATTAATGTAATTGTTCAAATTTAAAGAAAAAATATAAATTTGTAAATAATTAGTATTTTACAAACATATTATTAGGATCAATTTATTCTTGATTTTGTTAGTTTTATTGTTCAGGATCTAACTTTACAGATATCATATTTTAATTTTATTTTACAAAAATGTTTGGATTCTTATTCTTTTCCCCCTATTAAAATTAATATTTACTTTTATTTAAATAAGTAAAAATAATTTAATTTTTATGATCTTATAGTTTAAATTACATCTATTTTTAAGGCAAATGAATTTGTAATTCTTTAATTAATATAGGTAAGTTATTCATGAATTTTTTTTTGTTTATTTTGATTAATTTTTTTAAAAATTTCATCAAAATTGGGAATTATTCCTATAACTTCGTTTGTTTGCTTGTTTATATAACACTCTTACTTTTCCTATAATGATTTTACAAAATCGATTTAACTTTTGTCTAATTTATTTATTTCATCTAAAATTAACTATAAATAATAAAAAAAAAATAAAAAAAAATATTTTATCTATTTAGCTACATATTAACATAAAAAATTTTTAAAAATATGATTACTGGGTAAAACATTTTTCTTTCATCAAAACTGTTTAACCTTAATAATTTAAACATTTTTTCGATTCTATTTTTTATATTTAAAGGCTAATTTGGGTCTTTATTTAAAAATGAAATGAATTCTTCTTTTGTAATTTCTGGAATTTTGACGTATATAGGTTCTTATTTCTTCGTTTTCAAATTTGGAAAATTGGGAGGCGTTTCTCTTTATTTTTTTTATTCACTATCTCTAAATTTCATACTTTTTGTTTTTAGCCATCTGTATCTCTTCCATTTTAATTAATCATATTCAATATATTTAATAAACTACTCCTTAAAGTCCATTTTATCTTATAGTTCTGTGATCCCAAGTGATTCGTAAAGTATATTTATAGCATCCTTTATAAATTTAATTTTAAAATTTATATTAAAATTATAAAATGTACAAAATTAGGAATTATAAACATTTATAATAGTAAAATAAATAATCAAAAAAATAATTACATTCTTCTCATAATCATACAGTTTTTTTTACAGATACTTCTCTACATCTTCTTTTTATATATGACTAACTGTCAAGTTTATTTTATCTATTTCTTTTCCAGAAGGAAAATTATAAGGTACTACACTAATTTCCTTATTTTAGTATATATAGAAAATATATTAATATAAATACTTATTAATACCAATCTATTTTATTTTTTATATAAATAAATAAAGATAAATATTTTTTTTATTTTACTTAAGTAACTTCATCAATAAATCCAACTTGAGTTCCTTTTTTTACTCTTTTCTAAAATTTATTATCTCCTTTAAACAAGTATTCTATCACAGTTTTATAAAAAATAATTTTATCATTTTCAGTTTCTAAATTAAAAATTTGAAAAATTTCCGTAAGCTGTTAGATTTTATCTTTGCTTAGTTTATCCTTGTTACTATAATTATATTATTTATTAAAATAATAAATATAAATTTAATTAATTAAAATCGAAATAATTATATATAAATAACTATTCATTATTTTAACAGTTTTGAATTATATAACAATAAATTACTTTTTTGCGAAATTTTCAACATCTTCTTTCGTAAAACTATCCAAATATATTATTGGAGCCTGTTTATTTTAAGTGGTATTTTTACTTTTCAATATTCCACTTTTTTAAGTTTATCTATTATTTTAATTTGATAAATTAAATTAATTTATTTAAATAATCATTTTATTTTTTAATCTTATATATATTATAAAAATATTTAATAAAAGTAAATAAATTATATTACTCTTCTTTTATAACTTCTTATTTTACTGGTAGCGATTTTTCCTGACTAAAATATAATTAAATATTAAATATTTAATATTTATTTTAATTATTACTTTATTTTTTAAGGGTTAATGAAAGAAAAATTTTAAGAAGTTGACATTTTTGCATTTTTATCTTCATTTATATTTAAGTTAAATTTCACTTTACTTTCATTTTTATTTAATTATTTAGATAATTCAATTTCATCTTCCTCTTTAATAACATTGTTATTATTTTATTATTATTAAGACTATTTTTATGGTTAGGGTTACTTTTGTTTTTTGTTTTAATTTTCTTATTATTCTGAAACAGTTTATAATGAAAATTTTTTTTATTTTTATTAGTCCTTTTGTTAAATAGAAGATAAACTGGATTTTTTTAGCTTAAGCGGACTATTTAGCTCTTAAATATCGAAATCTTCAGGTCCATTTGTTTTTTTTTTTAATAAGCTAGGTCTTGCCCCCATTTTATTTCCTAAAAATTAATGCCCATCTCCTAATAAAGTCGTGGATTTAGAAAAATTTTACTTTTTTAGCCTATTTTATATCGCCTACATTGTAAATTCTAAATTTATTATAGGAGTTTATTATTCAATATTTTTTAACTGCTTTTATTTTTCTAAATATTCTTTTCTTTTTTGTTCTTGGTATTTTTTTTTCTCAGCCTCATCCATCATAATTTCCTTTTCTTTTTCTTTTAAAGCTAGTCTTTCTTTTTCATCCATATAGGATTTTAAATCGTACTAAAGTTTGCCTAAAAAAGGCTTATATTTGTAAAATTCAATTTATTTTTAATATTCTTCATAAAATTCCTAATCTTTTTATGTAAATAGCGGGTAATTTTTATAGACTGCGCCCGTGTGCTTGCAAAAAAAAAATTTCTCCTCAGAAAGCACCATTTGTATTTTAACTATGTTTGGAAAAAAAATGGGGTCTTTTTTGTAAATTTACTTGAAATTATCGAAATCTTTTTGCATTTCATCTATTTTAAGTTACTTTTTTTTGTAGTCTTCTACATCAAACTTTTTTATTTCATAAATTTCTTTTATTAAAGGCTGAATAGAGTAATTTGCGTGTCCAGGGAAATCAGCCGGGTACTGATCAAAGGTTTTTATACCTTAACTAGTTTCTTAAATAAAACTTTTCTCTTTTTTCCAAAGTTTCATACTTATTTTCCATTTATTGTTTTAATTTTTGTAAACCTATATTTTATTTTATTTTTTTAAAATTTATTTAATATTTTATTTTAATTTATTTTTACTAAATTTAGGAATCCTTCATACATGTCTTTTTGTATGGGCAAAACTTTATTCCAAAGAGGAACTAATTTTACTAATTGGTAAAATTTATTATTATCAACATAATCGAAAATTTCTTTAGTTGATGGCAATTCTTTTATTTTGTACAAGTCTTTAATCTAATCAAAAGTAGGAGGCATTTATACAACTATTTTATCAGAATTTTTAACTTTGTATAACCTTTCTTGAGAGTATAATTTTTAAATTCTTTCCCATTTTAAAAGCTCAGGATCATCAAAAGCTTTTACTAAGTGGTTCTTGAATTATTCCCTTTCTTTATCGTTTATATCCAACATTTTAAAATATCTTATAAAAAAAAATTTTTTTTTTGTAAATTATTTGGATATAAATATTATTTATTTATTGAAAAGTTTAAAGCTTCTTTTTATATTTAATCAATTGTATGTAGAAAAATATTTAATTTTTTTAAATTTTTTTTAGCTTTGATTAATTATTTTACCTATCTATTTCTTAATTTTTTTCTGTATTTAAATTAGGATCTTCTACAAAACTTAATATGTCATGTCCCTAAATAGGGTATAAAATCGTATAATATCCATCTAAATACTTACTTTCAGTGGGAAAACAAGGAGGATACTCAGAAATAGTTTTATCTTTAAAATTTATAAAGTATTTTTATTGATCGATTCTATTTTTCATGTACTTACAGCCATCTGGTAAAGATTTTTCTATAAAATAGGCTAAAAGAGGTTTGAAAACCTGTTTATGGTCTTCTGAACTGATTCTAAAGAAAAAGAAATATTTTCGAATTTGACTTTTAACATCTTCACTAACTTACAAAATTTTATCTTCACTTAAAAAGAGTTCCACATCTGGTCCCTTCAATTTTTTGCAAGGTTCAAAAAGTTTCATAAGTTCTTTTTCTCCAAATTTCGAGCTAAACGCAACAATAGGGTTCGCCAGCGGCTCGAGCAAAACTTTTTTATTTTGTTTATCTTTTTAAAGTTACATTTCCATTTCCCTAAGTTACATTTACGCTCTAATTTTGACATTAATTTGGTAATCCTGCAACTTACTGTCCAAAACCTTTTCCATATCATCAACAGGCAGACTTTCGATATTATCCAAGTCCGAATCGCTGTCATAATCTTTCGTCAGTTACAAGTAAGTAAGCATCATATTTTCCTTGTCTTTTTTCACATTGTCGTCGTCTTACAAGGGTCCTTCGTCTGAATCTTCGTTGAAATCTTCCAGTTGTGAATTATTCTCCATGTCTTCTAAAAATTACACTTATTTCCCGAATTTTGTATTATTATTAGCAAAGTCGAATTCGTCTCCTGTTTGGGTTTTTGGTTTTTTTTTTTTTCGCCCTTCTGGGATGGGCGGCTTGAAGGCCCGGTAAACACGGTAAAATTTTGTGTTTAGTTCTCTAATTTCCTTTAGGTTTGCGTCCACATCGTAGTAAACGTAGTTTGTGTAGTAGTCTATGTCGGAATCTGTAGAGGAGGCCTCACGCGAGTTTTGACTTTTTAGGATTTCTTTGTTTTCAAATTGCTCGTTTTGGTTCAGGTTGTAGATTTTTACTTGCTTTTACTGAAATTTTTGTTCGATTCTTTCTTGGAATTTCTTGGTCTTATTTTCGGAAAGCGCGAAGTGGTAGTTTGGCCTGTACTTTTACTGTTTTTTTTTTTTTACCTCTTCATCTTCTTAAATTCTTGAAAAGTAAATTAAAAAATATTGCTTAATTCAATTAATAATTATAAATACTACATTTTAACATTATTACTCATAATTAAACTTATCTGAGTCAATTGGCTAATCATTTAACTCTTTCAAAGAAGGTAAATATTTCTAAATTTCCCCATTTTAAATGTTTATAAACGCCAAAGTGCTAACAGAATATTATTCCTTTCTAAAAGCTCTTATTTCAACAATGGGCTTGTATTTTTGGCAATTTGGGTGCTTTATTGTATTTAAAAGTAATTCAAGTTTAATTTTTTTATCTTAAGGGTCCATTTTTTTAAACTAATGACTTGAGTGCCCAGATATAACTTTAATAATAAAACTAGAAAAAGGGTTAACTTTTTCTCCTTTGACGTAAGAGTCTATTTCTCTTTCTTTTGGTAATTCAACTATTTTATACTTATTATTTAAAGGCGGTGGCCTTTCGTATACCTATATTTTTCCTTTATTTTCCCATAAAAATGCTATTTTATTAGTACTAACCTTTATTTTAATTATAACGTTATAGAAATATTTTATTTACTATAATTTTGTATTTTTTTTTTATAATAATTTTTAATAATATTTTATATCAAAAATAAATATTACAAGCTTGATAGGTTTGTATTCTCTGGGATTGGAAATCTTTTCCCATAATTCATCTTTATTTTCTTCCAATTCTCTTTTAGATTAATAACCTAATATTTGTATATATTTTTCAATTGTATCACTTAAATCCTTATCAATAAATTTCCCTTATATAATAAAATTAAAATTTTTATACTATAAAATATTATTAGCTCATATTTTATAAATGTTTAATACCTTTTATAAATTACAAATAGGTTGATTCATCTATTTCAGGAATTAGTATGTAATTATTTTTATAATTTTCATGCAATTATTTTTTTATTTTTTCAATATTTGGGTGAGTATCGTAGTATTTTTTATTGCTTAAATTCAAAAATTTCCATAATTTATTATATTTATCTTTGACCATCACCAACTAGCTCTAATCATATTATAAAATTTGAAGCATAAATTTTCTGCTTTTTTCTATTTTAGGAATATCAGTATCAATTTTAAGCATTTATGCAACCGCCTCGCACCTCGAAAAAAGTTCCTTAAAAAATAATAATTAGGTCAATATATTAAAATATCAGGATTTTATAATTTTACTTTAAACTAGGTCTCAAAAATATTTTATAAGTTATATCTTTCTTTTTTCAAAGATAAATAAATTTCGAATTCCTTATCTGAAAGGGCTGGCATAATTTCATACTGCTCATCTTTTTACATTTCTAAAATCCTGTTAAAAATTTTTACTTAATAATCTGTTAACTATTAATTTCTTGACCTAATTTCTTTAGTTTCTTCATTAAAATAACAATACTAATTACTTAAACAATATTTTATTGGCTTCCTTTTAAAATACAAAAAAATTTTAAAAAATAAAAAATATATATTAAATTTATTTATTACCAGTTTCCATCCCCATTAATAATTTATATTAACTATTCTTTATGTTTAAAAACTTTATTTAAATCTTTGATTCCAAATTATTATACAATATTACATATATGTTAAAAATAATGTTTTTCCTTTATTTATTTATTTTCTTTATTTGTGAAAAAATCCATAAATTCCTGTTCTGATAAAGGTTCCATAAATATAAAGTTATTTCCTTGTGTATCCATTTTCATTTCGGTTTAAAACTCAAATTTTTTTGGCTGTTTATTTTTTTAAATTTTATCTTCGTTTATTCTTCTGGGTGAAATTTTGTTCGCTTTACTTAACAAATCGAATCCATAAGAAAAATTCATTTTTTTTTTGCTAAAAAAAAATTAAAAATAATTATTAAAATCGAAAAAATTTTTTTTAAAATGTCATTATAAATATTTTTATAAATAAAATCAATTTATGTAAATTTTTTAAATCTTTTATATTTACTATTCTTGCAATTTTTTTTCTTCTTATGTTTAAGCATCATGAAATTCGAGGTATTTTGACTCTATATAAGTTTTTTTATGCTTTTCTTATTATTTGTACATAACTTTGTCCAAATAGTCAAATTAAATTTAAAAAAATGGATTGTTTTCTATTTTAGCAGTTTTATAAAATTAATTAGATTTTTTAATTATAGAGGCGGATTTAGTTTATTAATACTGCCTTTTTTTCATTTTTTTTTCATAAAAATCTCTAGATGTCATCAATTAAGTCTCCTTCATTTGCTATATAGTGGGTAATACAAATTCTGATTTTTAAGTACTATTATTTTTTTATACATAATCTTTAACACTTAATTCTTTTAAATAATTTTGAGCAATTTTAGAAAATTTATTAGTTTCATCTTCTAAATTTTTTACCACTTATTTTTAAGATTAAAAAGTTTTACTTCTATTTTTTAATGTTAAAGTATGTGTTAGTGACCTTAATTATTTACCTGGAATTTTAAATTTAATGCTACTTCTACCAAAAGCTTCTTCATTTTTTTTTTGTTACTGTTAAAAATATTCAGGTGTATATTTATTTTAATTCACTGGAAATTCATTTTAAAAAGCTGACGTCTATAATTTAATATTTATTATAATACTGTTAAATATATAATATTAGAATGAAAATTCCAAGTTGTAATTTAATTTGAAATATAAACAATTCATTAAACTTTTTTTAAATAAAAAATATAAATATAATTTATAGTAATTATATTACATTTATTTGACTATCATTTTTTTTATCTTAATTTTTTTGACTTTATATGGGTCGCTTATCTGAGAAAAATTGATTTTATGTATCAAATTATTTAACTTTTGCTGTATTTATAATATTTTATACTGATTGGGAATATTTGTTTAATCCTGTAGAATGTGTTTAATTCATATTTATATTATAGATTTATTTTCTTGGTATTTTTGAATAATTGGTATTTTGTTTTATTTAGTTTTATTAATCAACTCACTCTCACACAAAAAATAGAGAATTATTTTAAAATTTTGTAATAAACGAATATTTCTCTATATTTTATTGGTAAAAGAATATTAAAGCCGTATAATTAATTCAAGATTAATTATTCTACTAATCAAATATAAGTTAGTAAATTATGTAAATACTAAATTTATGAAATAAAATAAAATCTTATTTTCAGTAATTATAAATTATTTGGAAAAAGAATATTATAACCATATCAATATAATAAATAAAAAATATAAAATAAGCAGTTAAAATCCATAAAATAATAACAATAACAATATAAATTAAACTTTAAATACATATATAAAATAAATTTTATATCTATCTATTATTCATACTTATTATAATAATCATTCAATTGATAAGCATTCCAGCTGATAGCGAAATAAAAAGCCCTATTATTCTGAAAAATATAGATAAATTTACTCTATATTTATATAATAATCTTTCACAGTGGTCTTTACATTATTATTTGTATTCATATTGCATTCTTTTAAATTGTAAATAATGTTTTCCGACTATTTAAATAGCAGGTTCATTTTCATTTCCTTATTCAGATAAAAATATTAGAGTTTATTCAAATGCAGCAACAATTTAATTTAATTACTATTCGAAATTTTTATAAATATTGTTAAGTAGATATTTTTCTAAAATTTGCGAGGCGACACTGTAAATCAAAAAAAATTAGTAAGTTAAAAAAACTGCTGTAAAAAAAGGGTCTTATTTAAATGTTTCACCAACTATTTAAAGTATTTTAAAAATAAAAAAATTATTAATTTAATTTATATACATTAATTATTTTATAAATAACATACATTTTTTTTTATATAGTATTAAAATAATTATTTTTACAAAATAAATTATTAAGAGCATTGGTGATGCAGGAAATGAGAATAAGAGCGAAAAATAATGTGGTATAAGAACCCATATAAACCTTGGCCTAATACTATTGTTCAAAATCCAATTAAAACATATGTGACGTAAATTAAGTTAGTCTTAAAATTCCTATTTAAGTTGCAAATTAATTTCTTTTATTTTTTTCTTCTTAATTATTTCTTATGTCTTCAGAAACTCTGTCGCCATCTTTGACGTCTAATTGATATTTTTAAACCCAACTTTCAAAATTTTTTATATTTTGTCTGTCATTTTAAATATATTAAACCATTTGTTCTTGTTTTTAATGACTAGGCTAATTTACTATGTCTTGGAAATTTTATAAGCCATTTGATTCTAAAAAATAATCTAAATTTAATCTGGCTTTTTCTAATTTTCCTTTGTTTAAATAGGAAAGTTATCCTTTCAAAATGAAAATTATGTTATATGAAAAAAATATTTAAAACGTTATTATTTGAAACAAGCTGCCTTCTGGGATTGGTTCAGTTTATAAATAATTTATTGCCAAGTATAAACCTAAATTAAATAAAATTATCTCCAAAATATGGAATATAATTGATGATGAACTTTTTTTTTGCAAATATTTTTGGTAGGTTTCACATTGAGAGAAAAATAAAATTTCCTAGTAGAACTCTGATCTCTCTTATCTTGGCATTTTTAATTCATCTTACAATATATCTTTCATATTATTTTTACTTTCATATTCCACATAAATAACTTAACTGAGTAAAACAAGTCCCATAACCATCCAACTATAATTATTAAAATGTTTTAATTGATAATTTTATAAGATAAATATAATTAACTGAAAAATATTTATAATTCTTATTTATTTAATTATTATTACCTAAATATTGTTAGTATTAAAATATAATATTTTAAATAAAAATCTGAAGGGTTAATAAAAGCCATAACAGTTCCGACTAATGTCAACCATGTTGTTATAAATCTTATCCACATATTAGGAAATTTAACAAAATTTAAATTTCTGCCAAAACCAAAAGTAAGGTACCCCAATGAAACTCCGATAAAACATTTAAAATATATTCCAATATATGATGAAAATCCCTTTAATAATTGAAATTAATTAATTATTTTAATATAAAAATTATATAATTTTTAAAAATACAATGTTTATTTTCAAATATATAATTTTTATTTATGTATTTGTATATTTACTTTACTGAGAGGAATATCATTTTTGAAAGTTAAAGTAAAAAATTAGATATATTTTCTGAATTTTTCTTTCATTATTCTTGCCTGATAAACTTATTTTATAGCTCTACAATATTCACAACTATCCTAACCCAATTAGCTACATTTACGATGTAAATTTTAAGTATCATAGTCAATTGGCAATTCATCATGCTATTATACGTAATTTCCTTAATTTTAATTTGTATTTTACATTTAATTTAACTACTACTGATTTTCCATAATATCTTAATAAAAAAAAATAAAAAAATAATATTAACAATAAAAATATTTATTAAATAAATATTTGCAAACAATAGTTGTAATAATTAAGAAAAATATTTGACTTATTTTATTTTCTATTTAATATATTTTTTTATATTATAATATTTAAGAACTTATTAATTTTCTATTGTTTTTTATCTCTTTTTTACTAAATATTATTTATAAGATATATATTTATATGGGATTTATGCTTTTTCCTATAGTTTTTTATATTCAATAGTAAGTTATTAGTTAAATGTGTATTTACTTTGTTTTAAAGCTAATAATTTTCTTTTTTCTTTTTTGTTTTCTTTTTTTATTTGTTAAATTTTATTTCAATAATTTTTATTTTTTAATCAAAATAATATTCTGGTTGTTTTAATAAATGATTAAAATTCATATAATTTGTGTAAATACAATACTTATTTTAACTATAAAAGAAAATATAGATACTAATTAGATAGTTATTCAAGCGTTTATTTATTTTACATGAAAAGTATTTATATATATTTTTAAATTTTTATTAATACAGTATTTTTAAAAATTATAAATTATGAAATATTATAATATTTAAGCGATTATGACATTATATACTATCTTTTAAAAAGACATATTATATAAAAAGAACTTATAATTTACAAATTATATAAAATTAATTTTAATTATTTTTTTTATTTAAAATAAATTTTCGTCAAAAATCATCGAAACATTCAATAAATTCATCCGAAAGATTAGCTGTGTCCTATTTTAAATTTATTTTATAGTTATATATAAAAATATCTATTTAAATTTTAAAAAAGTAGTTTAATTTAATATGTATACTTACCTCTTTGAACTTGAGTATTTACTCAAATTATCGGTTACCATAATAGTTAGCTATAATATCGTTTGCAAATTAATGTTCAATCTTTTATTATATAAAAAATTTATTCATAAAATTTTTATTTTTAATTCAGTTAATTTAAATATATAATTTAATACAAATTCGTCTCCTTCTACTTTATAGCCCCGCCAAACAAATTATTTTAATATATTTCCTTCCTATTTACATAAAATACAGAGGCTATCTTCCTATAAATCATCCATATCAAACATTTTTACTGCTTATCTACTTTCTGGGAAAATAAATAAAATAGGAATTGTTTAGGTTATATTTTACTCTTAACTATCATTTGCATCATTATTGTTTTATTAATTACGTTAGTCGTCACTACTTTCACTAATACACTCTTTATAATATAATCTTGGAGGCTAATAATTCTATAATAATATTTATTATATTTTTGGTTATTTTTTTTAATATATATATAGCCATATTTTATTTAAAATTATATGTTTAAGATTAATAATTTTAAAAAGTTATTTACTTATAATTTATCAGGCTCCAATTCTAAAAACCAGTTATCCCAATCAGAATTTTCACCAACTGCTTCTTCAGGTTATTTATCATAACCCCAAAGTTTCCAAAAATCTTCATTCTCTTCTCCTTCATTAATTGTAATTATATCTTCCCCCCCTGATTCATATTATTATAATAAATTAATATGTTTTTATGCAACTTCCTAATATCTTTAGTAAATAAAAATTTAAATGTTTAATTTATCATAAAAACCAATAAATTATTAATAAAAAAATTACAATTATTTTTATACGCCTTAACATTTACTACCAACCCACAAATAGAATTTTTCCTAAGTCTAAATAATGAATATTCCTCTTTTATCTAGTTTTCTATACTATCTTTTTACATCAAAAAGATTTTCTAAAAGCTAATTAAATGAATTTAATAATTATTATTAATTTAATTTTTATAAACTATTTATATGATAAAAAAATGTTATTTTCTTATTTTAAATACCATTTTGGCTACAACCAATTCAGGCTATTCCAATTAATGACTGCAAACTAAAAATACTCTCGGCGATATTAATATGCTATCATATCCTTATGTAATCCTTATGATTTAAAAAAATATATATTGATAAAATAATTTATTAAATAAAAATTAGAGATAAATATTAAAAAATAAATTATAAATCAAAAAAAAATTATTGAAATTAATAAAAAAAATAAAAATAAATATTATATTTAATAAATAAAAATTATTAAAAGCAATAAATAAAAAATAAAGATAAAAATAAATTATTAATAAATTAATAATAAAATAAAAATTTATAAATAACTAAATTTATTTTAAAAAATTTAAATAAGTAAATTAATGTAAATTTTTTTAACATTTACCTTTTATCATAGTTGATTAATTGAACTAAAAATCCTGGATTTGGGGAAGCTATATCTCTTGAATTTTTAACCTGTTAAAAAGCCTGGTCAAAAGTTAATTTATTTTTCCAAATTATATAAGCCATACAAAGTGTAACTGATCTAGAAACCCCTTTATGACAGTGTACTAAAACTTTTCCTCCATTTTAAAATGCTTCTTCCATAAAAAAATTCGTTTCGTAAAAAATACTTTCTATATTCTATTTAAAAAAAAAAATATTTATATAAAATATGTTTTTTATTTATTGCTTTTGAAATTTTATATAATTTATATTTAAGAAATAATCTAAAAATTTTTTTTTTTTTATTTTTTTTTGTACTTCTTCTTTTGCATCTTTTAAAAAATAGGTTTTGTACTAAATTTCTTCTGTAAATTTTGAAGGACAAACATTTCCAGCACAGTTAATAATATGGGTTATTCCTACTTCTTATAACAGTTATTTATTAAAAGCTACATTTTGCCCACTTAAATAGAGTTTACCAGGGACTACTTCGGAACATATATCAGCATAAATTTATTACAACTTTATAGGATCTGCGCAAGCTTCTGTCTATTATTTATTTTTAAATCAACGATTAATTTAAAATTTATTATTTAGAATTTATTAAATTTTTTAATATATTTTAATTTTATTAAAATATCTTTAAAATAAAATAAAAAATATAAAATTTTTAAAAATTAACCATAATTTATTTATTTTTTAATTAAATTACACCAGTTTAGTCAGTTCTCGTTTTTCCAGGTATATATTACAAATTTGTATTATTTTTTTGCGGTAATTCCAGCTTATTAATCATATTATTTTTCTTAAAATTATTTGCAGACTCAAGATTTAGCTAAAATCCCTATGGTTATTATTATTGTTATATTTCTTACGTTTCATTTTATTTATCATTAAAATTAAGAGCTAAATTATGCTATTTTTTTTAATGATGCATATTATTTGTATTATTATTAAGATTCTAAAAATCTTAATTTTACTACTAATTACTTTAATTATAATTCTGCTATTAATTATCATAATTTTAATAATTGTAAGGACTTTAATAATCCTCTAAATCCATTTATATTTATTTTTAGAATTGGTTATGCTATATACCTAAAGATAAAACCGGATTTTGCCTATTAGAACTCAAACTATTTATTTGACTATTTCTACTGCTTTAGCTATTTACGTTTTGATTATTGTTGACATTATTTTAATTATTTTGGTTTTTTGCTTGGTTTTAAAAATTTAGATTTAATTAAAATCCAGGTTTATTACTTTAATTTTATTTTGCTTATTATTCCTAATCATTTATATTGTTTTCATCTTCAGAAGAAACAAAATTATTTTTTAATTTATTTAAATTTAAGTTAAAATCTTATTTAAAATTTTTTGATTAAGCTTGTACCTATTAACCATAATTTTTATCTGTATCATTTTAATATTGACCATCTTAAATTTAATTTTAATCGTATTCCGGATTGTATTATACTTACTCATCTTAATAACCAAATTAATTAAATTCATTCTATTATTTATATTACTATTAATCAAAATTTTATTAATATTATAGTTATTAATCATTTTATAAATTGAAATTTTAATTTGGAATATTTAAATTAAACTGCGGTATTTATTTATCTTAAAATTATTCAGTATTATTTTATTGTATTTGAAAGTCATTAAAATCATTATTATTATTAACATTATTGTAATTTTAATCAATATAATTATTTTGCTAACTTTAAAACTAAAATTAATTCTAGTAATTATAATAATCATCTTGATCTTCATAACCATTATTTGCTTAAGTTTATTAAAATTATTATAATTATTTGTAAGACTATGGATTAAATCCAATAAAATTTGATTCATATTAAAATTCATTATTATTTTAATTGTTTTAATTATTATTATTATAATTCTTTTAATTTAAAAACATAGTTCTGAAATGCTAAAATTTATCTCTCTTATCATCTTCTTCTTCTAATTCTTAAAATTCATCTGGTTATAATGAATTACTTATACTTTAATTATTATGATTATTTTCAAAACTTTAGTTCGTATTTTATTTTTATCCTTATTATAATTAGTTGTTATTACTGTTAAGTGAATTAAAAGAACCGTTATTGTTATTATAAGATAAGTTACACATCGAATTACTCTAATCATGGAACAAGAATTTTAACAAATAAACTGTTTAACTCATGTTTCTTAACTCTTTTATTATTTCTATATTTTTAGTAATTTAAATAGGTATTAAATAAAATATATTTAATATAAAATTAACTTTACCTTTATTTATTGTCTAATCATTGCTTGAACTATTTAATTGAATTATACTTCCTTTTTATAATTTTTTACTTCTAATAACACCACCTGAAAACAATATCTATAATACAAATTGATTTTAAACTCAATTGCTAAAATTTTCTATTAAAATTAGGGAAAAAAAAATATTACATTAAGAATATTTTCGCCCCCTTTAACAATTAACTTTTCTAACTCAAACGCCTAACTTAATGAAAAACTTTTTATAAAAGGGTTTGCAGTTTTTCCATTCCAAACATATATCATATATTAATAAAATTTATTGGTATTATTTTAATCTTAACTTTAAGGTAACAAAAAACTGTCTAAAATCCCGGGGCCCGTGCAAGATTCAGCTACTGGAGAAACCAAGCCTCTGGGTGTTAAATTATTATGTGACTCTACTAAACCCCACATTGATTATGGAAAAGATACGAATGAATTATTTTCTATTATAAATATTAAATAAAATAAAAATTCAAATATAGTATTATAAATAAAATATAAATAAATTGATATGTTTTAATTTAACTGTATTTATGATTTTTATTAATTAAAAATTTATATAAATTTTTAAAATTTTTAGTTATTTTTACCTGTTTGATTTTTTTTATAAACAACGAAAACTAAATAGCATTCATTTGATTAGAAATTAAAGGCTTTTATTAAAATTAAAATTATATAATATATTCGATTATAATTATATGTCATAATAATAAAATTATGATGAATATTACATTAGCTTTACAAATGTTATAATGTTATCGGTTAGCTTTTAATAGTTTTCGTATTTTAATCTTCTTCATAAAATCTCCATATCTTATTTTTAATATTAATTATTTAAAAAATTTTTTAATATAATATGATTTTTTATTAACATATATACCACATAAAACATAGAATTTGTTGTATTCCACATTATTAATTTGTTATTTAGAATTTAAATTATTTTTTAAAATAAATTGCAGTTTAAAAATCTTAATATTAATGAATAAATAGATATAAAAATAATTTTTTTAATATATATGTTAAAATTATTTAATATTTTATTACTTTAATATGCTATGATATGTTACTAGGAATATCGGATACAAAATTTATTTTTGCTAATTTTATTGGATTTATTTATAGTATATCTTCTAATGGAGATACATGTTTATCAATACTCACTTTACTTCCCATTATAAAAATAATTTGATTTTTTATATAGAATTAATATTTGTTTATTTTGTCTTTTATGTAATATTATTGGAATTTTAATAATTCGGTTTTATTCTTTATATTATGATATAATAGTGTTTCTGTTCTCTATTATGAATAAATATATAAATTTATTTCAAATTTTTGTTTTTAATTTTTGCTTTTTTTTGTTTATTATCTATTTTATTTATTAAATTAGTTATTTATTAGAAATAATTTGTAGTTTGTTTAATTTTTATTATTAATAGGTATTTGAAAAATAATACAATTTTTATTTAATATTATTTATTTTTGAAAATTAAAAAAATTTTTATCGAATACAGTTCATTATTTATTTGATTGATACTCTTACTATATAAATATCTTATTTTCATTCAAAATATGATAATATTTTATAAAATGAAAGGCTTGATACACTATTGAAATTTTGTAAATAATTTATAATGAAAAGTGTTACTATATATATAATTGTTACATTATTAAATACCCTCATATAGTGTAATAAACAATAAAATATACATCATTCTAATATCTTTTAAATTTTTATAAAAATCAATTGAAAAATTAATAGATTTTAATTTAGAGTAGAAATCTAATTACTTTTAAATAGCATATAAAATAAATAAAATAAGGGAATTAAATTGATATTATATTGTTAACATTGAGTTTAAATCAAGGAGTGTCATATTTTATATTTTTAATTTCATTATTTATTTTTCTCTTTTAAATTATCCAAACATATCTAAATAGTTTCGATTAACTCCTCCTCTTCATCTTTAAAAATAAAATATTAGGATAGAATTTTAAAATTTTTATGAAAAAATAAATTTACCTAATGAAGCATCATTTGATTTCAACAAATAAACTTCATAAGCTGAATAAATGACGCTATTTTCATCTTCAATAAGCAACTTAAAGTATTCAATCTTTATTAAAATTCATATAATAAATCAATATTAATAATTATTTATATATTTAATTAATGATTTGTTAAAATATACCTAAGTTTATGACGCACCTAAAGTTTTAGCTATAGAGATAATTTTTTCACTCATTTTTACTAAAATTAAACAAAATATAGATAAATTATTTTGAAAAAATTTTTAAATTGTTTATTTATAAATTACATTGATAAAGATAATTGTATATAAGTAGAATATTTTCCTAGAAATCAATTTTATCTTCATTTAACTTATAAAGCTCATATGCAGCAAATACCTTAGTATTATTTTTCTCAACACTTTCATACATAATAGATAATTATTTCATGTCTTTATGTCTAAGATGGTAAATAATATCTTTCAAATCTTATTTTTCAGCTATTTATTTGTTAAAAAGTAAATTTAATAGCACTAAATTGATAAATATTTATAATTTTACCGGTTTAATTAGCTTTACATAGATCTTTTAATTCATTTATAAACTTTTGTTCATTTTTATTTTATTTAAATTAAGAAAATACAGGCAAAAGTTAAGTGTCTAAGGATTTTATCATTTTTTCTAGACTTATTTGTTCGTCAAAATTAAATTCTTATCTAAACGCAAATACATATTTCATTTATTCTAACATTCCATCTGTAAAACTTTCCATATCATCATATTATAGATTGAATTTTTTTTAACTAATTTGAGTTATTAATTTAAGAGTACTGATGAATTCCTGTTAATCCTCTTTATTAAATTAAAATTTAATTAATAAATAAATAAATATTATAATTTACAGGAAACCAAATAACTTTCAAAGGCCGACATTATAGATACATCTTCAGCTAAGAACAAGTATATATAAATATTATAATCTCTTCTTGAAATAAATAATTGATCCTCCTATTAATTATTTTTAAATATTTTAGATATTATTATTATATTTTTTAATAAATTGTTTATTAAAATAGTAATAATAAAATATAATAATCAATAATTATAAATAAATTCGTACATATAAATGTCTAAGTATAGCATTGAAGTGATTAAATCTTTAAATATTTTATTTATTTATTTCAGTAGCTTATGCTTCAAATAATAACTGTAAGTCTTCTTTAATTTCATCTATATCTTTATTTTAATTATAAGTTTGAAGTACATTGTGCAAAGCTACATGGTTCTAATATAAAAAAATAATAACTATAACTATAAAATAAAATTTTTAAATCAATTCTATTAATTTTTTATACAATTTTCAATAAATTAAGTAATTTTTGCTCTTATTTTTTAGTAATTTCAGCTATTTAAGCGATTTCGCTAATTAGATCTCTATAGAACTCGTCATGGGGAGTATTGTAAAAATTTTCGATTTCATTTTTCAAAATTTCATTTAAATCATTATCTTTAATAATATAGTTTTCTCTTTATTACTATCTCACCTTATTAAGGCTAAATAGCCCTTATCTTTAATTTATTTAGGTCTAATGTCTGGGTTAAATTTCCTTTATTTAGTCTAATTCTTGTTTTTTTTCGTTAAATTTCTTTTTAGCAAAATTAGAGAAAGAACTCATCATGTTGTTTTAAGGTTCAACAGGTTTATTTATTTCGGTCAATGAGGCTGGTTTTAAATCGAATCCTTAAAATATAAATACATATAAATATATATTTTTATATATTTAAATAATTTAATAATTTAATCATGCTTATTAATATGGTCTATCAAATATGCGAAATACTAATTTTTTAAAATATATAAATATAAA
>LDAU01000008.1:1086-130269 GCA_001447515.1 Pseudocohnilembus persalinus
TTTAAATAACTTTATAATCTTTTTATTTTTTAGTAATGAACTATGAAATATTTTATAAATTTATACTATAATTCTAGTCTAAATATTTTATTAATTTTTTCATATAAAAATTAGAATTATAATTTAAAAATAAATAATTTAATATTTTTTTATAATATATTCTAATAGAGTTTTTTATTCTCTATCTTTTGCACCCCTTGGAATGTTTGTAACTCATATATTACTAATGTTATTACGAATTTTTATTTTATGGGGGTCAAAAATAACCGATTCGAGCCCACTAGTATCACACTATGTATTAGTACCCATAACATAAAGGTACTCAGTTTGTAGCCCTTTTCTTGGGCTATAATAATATATATAAGATTGGCTATAAAACCTTTATACCTTTTTTATAAATCAATTCTTGTCAAAACTCCAGTCATTCCAGAGATTGGCTCATATATTAATAAAAGTATATTATTAATTTAATTTTATTTAGCTATTTAAATATATTAACTGCCAAAATTTTACGAAATTTAAAATTAATTTTATTATACTTTATTTGGCTGGGTCTATGGAATTATTTATTTAATTATTTATGTAAGTTTATTTTGTATAAATAACACTATAAATATAAAAAAATTATATATTAAAATTAGTAATTTTATGAATTTAGTTTTTTGTTAAAATGAATTGTAATCAATATATAAAAATATAAAAAATAATTTATAAGTAAATTCTAGTTATTTGGGAAAAAAAAAAATAAGATAAATTAGGAAAATTTTTAAAAATACGTTTATATATTATTATTTTTTCTTCCAAGGAATGAATGATTTTAGATTTTAAAATTTATTTTAAATACAATAAATTTAATAATTAAGTTATTATATAACTAATCTAACTTTATTTATATGTTTATTATTAATAAATTTTTTTTTATCATATGAATATGAAAGAATAAATCTAATAAAACAAATAAACAAACAAAACAAACAAAACAAATTAAAAATTAATAATAATTTTATGATATTTTAATAAATCTAAACTATTTACATAATCATGATAAATAGAGGTGTTTGAACCAATTTTAAATTTATAAATAATATTTTAATTATAACGCACTTAATTCTTTAAATATAATGTCAAATATACTTAATATTATATTTTTTAAAATAAATTTATATTTTATTAAAATGGTGGAAAATTAAAGAATATTTTAATGATTAATATTTGTTCTTAAGTTTATTAAATTTGTATCATTGTATAGTTATAAAAATAATTCATGAATTCAATAATACGAATTATGCAAAATAAGACTAATTAATTTTAAAATATGAAATTTAATATAAAGTTTGCAATTAAATGATTTTATTAGAATAAAGTTTACTGTGTTTTATAAAAAAAGTATTTATTTTAATTTTAAATTGAAAAGAAAAAAATTATTCAAAATATATCTTCTTTCAAATTATCAATCATAAACGCTTAATAAATGTTTTATATTATATTTTAAACTTTAAAATATTATACCTTGAATAAATTTAAATTTAAATTTGTTTTTATTTATATATTATATATTCATTTAAATAATTTTATATAAATTAAAATCTCCTTTCATAAAGGTTTTTAATTAAATATTTTTTTTGCTATATACGTAATATTTTGTATTTAACTGTGCTAAAACATATATAAAATCTTTTAAATTCATCATTAAACAATATTCATTCTTAGTAAATTGAAATATCTTAAATTATTCGAATACTAATAAGTCATTTATAGGTATAATAAAAAAAATTTTTTTTTTTTAATGTGTAAATCTATTAAAAAAATATTTATATACTTTAATATCAACATCAAACGTGCTTATAAATTTTATCTTTAAATTTTAAAAAATAATTAATTTAAGCTAAATAATATAAAAATTTATGATAAAATAACAAAAACACTAAGAGTATCCAATACAATTAATATGATTCGAAAATATAAAATAATAATTTGATGCTACTGGTTTGTAGGCTTAAATAACAATTAAATTACTTTAATGAATTTTTTATAATTATAAAAATTTTATATTATAATAAATGTTTATTATTAAGCATATAAAAATCTGACTGATAAATTATTTTATCATAGATTTAAAAAAACCTCTTAATAAGTATATTGTTCCAAAATAAATTAATATATTGTAGACAGTTTAAAAGTAATTTAGATAATTTTTGATAATAATTATTGCTTTAATTTTAAAATATAATATTGAATATAAATATACAAAAACTAATCTTAAATTCCAAATTTAGTTATTTTTTTAAGTAAATTTTTAAAAAAATTATTTTATTTTTTATTCAAACAAATAGCGTGATTAAAAGATATTTAACTTACAATATAAAAAGCCAAATTTATATTAATTCTAATATCAATATAAACTGACAAATTAATTAAAATGAATAATTTTAATTGTATTGATGATTTTATAAATTTTTATTTTTACTTAAATTACATGATAATTAATCAACTAACAATTGATCAAATTATTATTATATCAACATATTAATTATCTAATACTAATAATTTATTAGAATAAATAATAGTGTTGCTAATTTAGATTAATAAAAGTAAGACTGAAAACCAATGTTTATTGTTTTTAAATATTAATTGAATATTTTAATAGTATAAATTAAAAAAAAAAAAAAATAATAATAAAAAAAAAAAATATAAAAAATATAAAAAAATCTATAAAAAATGGGTTGTTAAACATCAAAATAATCAAATAATTTAAATAAATATTAAGTTGATAGAATAGGACAGAAAAGTGACAAAAAAAATAAAGAAAAGATAAATTTAACTTTGACTAGAGTTAGTTCTAATAATATATAAACTTTCTAGAAAATTGATCTTACTCCTAATAATATATTAAAAAAGGATGTAGCTTCATTGACTGAAATGAAAAATTTCAAAAGTGACAAACTTTTAATTTAAAGAAAGTCAACAAATGGGTTATTATATGGTAAATCAAACCAATGTTTAGAAAAGTCAAATAAAAATAACAAAAGTTGGGAAAATTAAAAATAAATTCAAAGGTAAAAAAAGTCTAGTATTTAGTCAAACATTAATGAAAATATGTTAATAAATGAAGAAAAGTAAAATTAATAAAAGAATAAAATAACGGAGAAATTAATAATTTATGAAGATGATGATGAATAATAATAATAAATGATTAAAAAATAAATGCTATTAAATAAAATAAAATTAATTAATTAGTAATATTAATCTGATCCAAGTTAACTAGAATACAACTACTTACCTTAAAAAGATATTTTAGAAATTAACGAAGCTATGTAATATTTAGCAGGTACTAATTCTGATATCAATCCTGATTACAAAGAAATTTTTTCAAATTACTCTAATAAATAAGTTATTTTAAATTTAAATAATAATAAATTAAGAAGGAATAGAATAGTCTCTAAAAAAATGTTATGAAAATTTATAATTTCCTTAAAAATTTTTTGCTTTTTACTATTTTTTTGGCTCTACCAAAAATATTAAGTTAATTGCAAAAAATATAAAATATTTAATTATTGAAAAAAAAATGTATAAAATAAATTATTAAACTACTTATATATTATAAAATGTTTATATAAATTTAAAACTATAAAAAATAATGTAAATATAATAATATCTATAAAAATTATCACTCATAAATAAACAAGGAACTATTAAGCTCATAAATTAAATTTTAAAAAGTTAAATATTTATATATATAATAACTTTTTTCTAGCTCATATAATTTTAATCTAATTAAAATAAAAATTAAGTAGTCATTTTATACTCAAATCATATAAAGATTTTTATTAAGAGTATTTAATTAGAAATAAAATTTATGTATATTAATTATTTTGTCTTATTTAATTTAAATTAATTAATTGTTAATACTGATTATTTGTTTGTTTTTATATCTGAATTATGAAGAGATTTTATCTAGTGTAAAAGAAATTCAACTTTTCTTTTACATTATTAAAATTCATATTTAAAATTCTAGTATAATTATATTTTAAAATCAAAATAGTATATAGTAAGCAAACTAAAATTTATTATACTACATTAAAGCTATAGATAGTTAAAAATTCAATTTATTTTCAACTTAAGATAATGAAACAATCTTTATTCTAATTTTAATTTATAGATTTAGGTCATATAGTATAAATCATTTGCGAAAATAATTCGAAGCTAATTTACTATTAATTTAATGAAATAAATTAATATACTGTACAATAGAATTTTTTAAATTATAAAAATACAATTGGAATAATTTCAAATAAACCTAATATTAAAATTGTTATTATAAGATAATTTTAAAGTATATATTCTTTACAATTTTTAAAAAGATTTAAATAACATTCTGTTATTTACTTTATAATAAAAAATGTGAATTATACTTTTGATTGTTTTTATTTTTTGCGATTCTTTTTGATTATATAAAAAAAAAACAAGAAAAACTAATAGAAAACAAAAATCATTAAAAAACAGTAAAAAAATTAAATTTATAATATTCTAAGACTCCACAAATTTTTAAAAAATGGAATAGTAAAAAGAGGAATTGAGGATTAAAATCCCAAATGAAAAAAAATTGGAATCTTTATGTTAATATTTTTCTTAACAAGACCAAGATGTTTACAGACAGTTCAGGTTAATTTTATTGGACATGAATTCGCTCAGAATGGTCAAAAAAAATATGATATATCTATGTGAATTTATTTGTAATAAAATTAAATATATGAGTAGATAATAATTCTTATATCTATGATATTAGCTACTTTTATTATAATAATTAAATTTGCCTATTATAATATGAATGTATTTAAATTTATCTAAATCATATTTATTATTTAAGTGAAATTAGTCAGTTTAGAAGAAATAAATTTATTTTTGCGATACAACAGTATTTCATTAAGTGGAATAGAAAATCTGGGAAAAACTATCTCAAACTTTTAGAATTTAAAATCGATTCATTTAGACTTACAAGGAAATAGATTTCATGATTGTGGGTTGATAGAATTAGGTAAAAAATATAAAATATTATGTATTATGATACAACATAAGAAATACTTTTTCTAATTAATTATTAAAAATATGATAAAAAAGCCATTTTTAATTCAATTAATACATACACCAATAAACGCTTAATAAAATTTCTAGAAGTTTAATAATCAAATCAAATAAAATTCTATAGCTTATAAAACTTAATTTATATTAATTTAAGTCATAATTTTCAATACATATATTTTTGACTAGCATAACTTTTAATTTATAATAGCATTAGAATAATTTAAATTTCTATCGTATTCTTAATACTAAATTAATTACTAAAAAATATTTTTTATTTTAGGAAAATATCTTAAAATAAATAAAAATTTATAGACTATAGATCTTAATTTAAGAGGAAATCAGCTGACTTCTTAAGGAGTAAGCACATTTTTTTAATAAATATAAAACACTTAGTCGGTTTAAAAGTTAGGAATAAATTTAAGCTATAATTTTATAGATGAATAGTCTGTTTTGGCTATAATGGAATTTATAAATAGGTAATCCCTATTATAAAAGCTAGATTTGAGTTTTGAATAAACAGAAGTTAAAAAGGGGCCTTACATTTTAAAATTTGTAGATTTTCCTCATGTATTTACAAAATATAGGGTAGAATTTGGTAAAAATAAAACTATATATATTTTTAATTAAAATTAAAAACTATTTAGTTATTTTTTAAAAGTATAATTCTTCTAAATTAATATATTTTCAATAAAACAATATAATAATTTTCATAATATAATGAAATAAAATTATAGAATTATAATATATAATATCATAAAAGTTGGTATAATAATAAAAAAGAACTTTTTATATTATTATAAAATGCCTTTACTAATTATAAAATATGAAATATTGACATTTTTTTATTAAAACTAAAAAAATTTGAAAATTACTTTTTATAAATATTTATAAAATAATGTAAAATAATATAAAAACTAATGGATCAAAATATTAAATGCAGAAGCTAAAAAATAATATGATATAATACAATAACATAAATATTAAAATATTTTAAAAAATATTAGCAATATTTTATTTTTTTACTAATTTCCATATAGATATAAAAACTATTTTAATTGAATTATATTTTTTACTATATAATTAAAATATTCCACTATTGACATTCCTATAAGTATAATATTATATTAATGTGTATATTTTTTATATTTCAAATTATTCAAGGATAATCTGTAATTAATTTTGAAGACCATGATGACAATACATATACTTCAAAAGACTTGTATAATAAATTTGAAGGAATGATTTCATAATTTTACAAAGTTTTTTTATTGCAAAAACTATACAAAATATATGTTATGAATGAAGAAGCTTAAAAAATTTTAGAAAATTATGACCTAAGTGTTTATTAATTAGTATATGATCTAAATATAGATAATGATATATCCAGTTTAACAACATTATATAAATGAAAATTGATTTTTATTTTATAAAATAAATAACATTTTAACTTTATAGTTATATATGAGACCAATTCAAATTTAATTAAAGTTTATATTAAATTTATATATTTGCGTTTATAAAATGTATAAAAAAAAATAAAAATATAAATATTATATTTTGAAATAAATATTCTTTTAAACACAGTATTATTTCTTATTTATGCCACATTAATATTGTAAATTAATAAATAAAATATAATTCGCATAATTTTAATTATTCAAATAAAATTAAAATACAATAATTTTTAATATTATAGTTGTTTAATTACAAAATTAAAATTTTATAACACACTAAATATATAAAAAAAAAAAAAACATAAATATAAAATCCAAATAAAAAAATCTTGATTGTCTATAAAATATAATATATACCACTTCTTTATAAACTCCTGATGCAAAACCAGAAAAAAGGAATATTAAAAAAATAAGTAACTTTTTACACACCTACGAACCAAAACCTCACAGAATCATGCCATAATATATAAGATGAAAATAATATATTAACAAAAAAATAGAATGCTCCTCCTAAAAAAAAATGCTCAAAGCTGAAAAATTAGGGTCTTGTTTAAAAATCTAAGTAATTAAGACCCTTTGATGAAAAATTTTTCGCTCAATTAGGTGACTTAGAAGATAAAATATACTAGAGGAAATTTAACCTGGATACCATAAATATGCTTGTCGAATAATACTCAAAATGTGTCGAATATTACGATTCCAAAAGAGATCCAATTAGTAAATATTTTTAAGAAAAAATTCAAGCCACACTTATGAACAAAAAAGCGCTTAAAATACTTTTCGATAATGACAAAGAGAATATCTAAATAAATTCATCGCTGAATTTATTAGCTAAAAATTAACCAAACATTAACACTAAAAAATCATCTAATTTGTTTAAACCAATAAATAATAATAATCCTCATTATTATAATTTTGATTATGATAGTAATAAAATTTAAAATAATAACTATATTATTGGCGACCTTTAAAATTTAAACCTTACTGAAGATAGTTCATCTACTTAAAATTCATACAATTAAAATGATTCCATTCAAATGGAGAATATATTAAGAAATTCTTCTGACAATTCGACAAGTGTCGACAGTTTTTCTGTAAAAAAAATTCATTTTATTTATTTTATTTTATTGTCATTATTTTTTTTAATAAAAATGAATAAATGTTAGTAAAAATTAACAATAAAAATAAATTATTTTATTTCCTTTAAATATTATTTTATTTTATTTATTACTAACATAATTAAAAATTTTTTTAACAAATTTTTAATAATATATGATTAAATCTATTAATTTTAATTTAAAAAACATTTATAAGATTTTAAACTGAAAAAATTTTAAATGTCTCTATAAATCTGATTAAAATTTCAATTTTTATAAATTTATATTAACTTAAAATATTACTTACTATATATAATATATACATTATTTACATTAAATTTTTAGGATATTAATGACTTTAACCATTAAGAATCATTTTAAAAATCATAATACTAGAAAAGTAAATATTTTTATCAGGGTGAAAAATAGAGCATAAATTTTACCACCAGAAAAAACAGAAGATCAAAATGTATATAATTAATTACTTAATTCTAGTAGCAACAGGCTTAATAATAATAAGATTAAAAATTTAACGTTGAAGCTATTCTTAATGAAAGCGACAAAATTTAATAATTAAATTAATAACTAATGGAAGAAGATGTACTATAATAAGAAAATTAAATAATACAAAGAGTTTAATCAAAAATCGAAGAAAGAAATCTTAGTAATTAAATTTGAATTTATATTTGTTTATAATTTTAAAGTTATTATATTAAATTTTTATTAATTATTATTCGTAATAATTTTTTTAAATTATTATAATTTTTAGATTAGTAATTAAATTTGATTTTATATTTATTAATAATTTTATTTAATATAGGAAAATAGTATAAATTAAGACTAAGCACTATAGGCGATGAATTTGAAACTCAAATAAATTAGAAAAATAAAAATTTGTAAATTGAAAATAATACGTATAATATAACCTAATAATAAATAAAATAGTTGAATCATATAGAGTATTAAGACTTGGACGATGTAAAATTAAATTTATTAGTTAATAATTTTATTTCAGAAAAATGTTCATAAATAAAAATAAAAAATACCGATAGTTTATTCTTAAGCTAAATTTCTGGCTAAAATAATAATATTTAATAATATATTTCATTTTAAGAATGTGAATAATCTATTACTAATGAAAAAAGCCTAATTGAGGTATGAATCAATTACTAATTAAAATTATAATTAAAAATTAAAATTTGAAAGAAATTAGAATTCTATTGAAATTTTAATTTTTCATTAAATGACTAATAAAATTAAATTATTTATTTGTTATAAAATTTATCATTTATATTAAGTAATTTACAATATTCTTTTCAAATTATAATATAACTTTTATATTTGTTATTTATTTATAAGGTATTTATATATAAATTATATTTACTATTAATAAAAGCTAAAACATATTCCAATGGTTTGATATAAATCTTATTTATTTTTAAATTTAATAATTGCCAAATTATTTTTTACTAAATTAGTTTGTATCTTCTGTTATTTAAAAAATCATGTGTGTTCAGCTTTAAATTAAAGCAATATCACTTTACCACAGAATATATAATAAGAATACATTTTAAATCATAGAAATAGTTTTTTCATTATAAATTTATTCAGTATTATATATAGTTTTCAACATTATTTAAAATAGATTTAAAAAGATTAGATCACTTTAAATTTATATATTAATATCTTTTATAATTTTTATTTAACTTGTTTCTTTTATACTTTTATATTCAATAGTTAATTTATATTAAAAAGTCAAGTTTACATTCTACTGATTTAATAAAAATAATTAATTAATAAAAATCACATATAATTTACTGGCAAAATATCACTATTGACATTAAAAATTTATATGTAAAATATATAAATAAACATAAAACATTTATTAAAATTAAATTATTCTTAAAATACATACCAATAAAAATTTAATAAAGGATATATTTTTAATAAAATTCATTGTTTTAATAATATTATCTTTATTTTTGTTAAATTATAAATAGATTTACCAATTTATTTTAATTAGAGCAAAATTTTATAAAGTCATATAAATTATTATTCTAAATGTTTGTTTGAATAACAATAAAATTTTTTGTCGTTATAATTATAATAATTCTTTCAAGTATATTTATTAATTAATAAAAAAAAGTAATTTATAAAATTTAAGCAATCTACGCATTTATTTTTCTATTTTAATATATAATAAACAAGAGAAAATTTCTTTAAATTAATTACTTTAGAATCGTAAAAATAAATAAATATAAAAATTTTCTTTTATCCACTATTTTAATGGTAAATATTTTTAAAATTTTAGCTTATTAATATTAATATGATAAATTTAAATATTATATATGAACTTAGTTATATACATTATAAATAGTAATTTTTATAATAAATTATTTGAAAAGTAAAATTTATAAATTTTTATAAAATTTAAATGAAAATTAATAATTAAGTTAAAGTAATTTTAATTTCTTTTTTGGAATAAAAAAATACGTTTATTTTTCTTCATTCATTATTATATATAATAAACTTATTTGTTTTTTGAAATCATATTAAGTATAATTAAAGTCAATTTTTTTCAATCTGATAGTTCAGCCTATATAAGATTCAAAGAATTGGGGAAGTTTGGAATTTTAAATAGTATTTTTTCTTATTGTTGTAATTAAATTGATGTCCTCATTTATTTATAATTTTTTTAAAAATCTTATTAATTTCCATCTACAAAAATTTCCACATTTTCTTATGATTATATGTTATTATTATTGTTTTTATTGTCCTGATCTATTATATTAGAAATTTGGGAATTACAGATATTATTATTTTAATTTATTGTTTAATATTATTACTATTAAAGTATATTTCTTTTTCTTATTAGGCTACTGGTATTTACATCATTTAGATATGGCTAACTTCTAAATTTTCTGATTTCCAAATATTATTTATCAAGGTTATTTTTAATTTCTGAATTATTTTAAATGGAATTCATACATTTATAATTATTTAGCTTTATTTTTCCTTATTAATTTTCGATATAAGATTAATTAAGTGCATTTTATGATTTTTTTTGTGATCCTATTTTTGATATAAATAACTTTTTTTGATTTTGTTTGTATTATTTTTCTTTTCTTAAAGTAATGCCTCCTCTTAATGAACTTAATTTATCTATAAAAGCTAGGGAATCTAGAGATTACATTTCATTTTTAGTTTCTCTTTAATTCCTAGAGTATAATGAAGACCTTGTTTTTTCCATCTAAATTACAGTCTATGTAGAAGATCTTTTAAACTTACTTAAACTATTGCTTTTGTATATTTCTTTTTTTTTTTAAAATTATGTGGTGATATATGTTTTTGTGGTGGTTTTTTATGTACAATTTCCCATATTTAATGTTTAGTATCTCTTAATTTTATTATAATTTTTTTTATATTTTTTTTTTTTTTTTCTAATTATCATATTTTGTTTATCTATATCTATTTAAGTATATTATTGTAAATAAATTGTTATTTAAAAGACTAAAACTTTTCTTTCATTTATTAATTTTAAAAACTATTAAACATGTATATTGTATTAAATAGTTTGAAAATAAACTTATTTTAATCTATTTTTGTAATTAGTATTACTAAATTATAATATAAAATATAGGCTAGAATTTGGAAAAGCAATATAATAATATATTTATATTTTTATGATAAATTTTAATAATTAACATAAAGAATTTACATTACAAGTCATTATAAGATAAAATTTTTATAAAAACGCCAAAATAATGATACTAAAAATTAAAATTGAATGTAGTTTAAAAATAATACCAAAATTAATCTTTTAAACTATAAAAACAAATTTTTTTAATATAATGGGTTTATTTACCTGTTAAAATAATATTTTAAAATTTTATTTAATTATAAATATAAATTATTTATTTTTATTAAATATATTTTTCATATTCAAATTTTTTTAAAATTAAAAATTTAATTTTGCGTTAAAATATTTTTATATTATTTTTATATGATGTAGGGAAACAATCTGGTATATTATAATTTGTAATAACAATATTAATAAATTTCATGGTATTTTCTCAACATTACCACAATTAAAAAAGTCATCAGGCGAAACAAAATAATTAATATTATAAAACAAGTTTGTACGATAATTTATGGGAAAAATGAAAGTAGTTATATTATATATTTATAAATTTTACATAATTATATGAATTTAATTATTTTTATTGAAAAGTAAATTTAAATTCTGTTTCATTAGGTACACATTTAAAATTGATAGTTTTCGGTTCATATAACTTCTTTTTAAATTATATAGACAATTTTATATTTATAAACTACTTTTTAGGAAAAAATAAATGTAGACTGTAAATACACCTTTTTATATATACCTGTTTCTTATGAAAATAAATTATATTCTTAAGTAAAGATTTATTTAAAAATGTTTTTAAATAACCTTCCCTATAGTTTGCTATATTACAAAGTATTATGACAAACTTTTCTTTAATTTTTATCTATAAATAAATATTCTAATAAAATGATTAGGGAAATTTTATAATGAGTAAATTAAAGATCGATATGATAAATAATTATAATATTATTCATAAATTTTATTTATCGAAGTTAAAAAATTCTATAAACCTTTAAATATTAATAAAATTTTAAAAATTAAATTTAAGAATAGTATAATATTAAAAATAGTATTTTTTAATTAGTGTTTAACACAAATATTTATACATATTAATATTGTTCAATATTTTTTCTCTAAAGCAAATAAATTTAGAAATTCCACTAGAAAATAAAGTAATTAAGTATTCTTTAAATTAATTTTCACTATCCTATGCAAAATCATTTTATTTAAATTACCAAAATTATATTTCGTTCTGAGTTATAAAACTCTTAAAAAAATATAATTTTTAATTTAATTTGAAATAACTAAATGCTTATCCATATTTTTTTATTTTAAATAATTTTAAGTTTTTAAGTTTATAAAAAAAAATTGGCTATAGTTTGCTTAATATTTTCAAGTACTAATAATTTATAACTTATTTTATTATTTTACTTCGATATATGGTAAACATAAATATTTATAATTTACTATCTTATAAATACCATTTTTTTGTATACTTTTTTTGTTCATAAATCCCATAAAATTGATTAATTATAGAAGAATATATATTGAAGATATAAGTTGGAAAAAATAGTAATAATTAAATATTTAGGCAAAATTACTAAAGTGATAAAAAAGTATATAATTAAAACTAGAGATCAAATACCTTAATATGATAAAATTAATTAACACATGTATTTTCGAGTTTTTTAAAATAATTTTATTTATATATTTAAATTAGAAATATAACTATATAACTCATGTTTAATTTTGAAAGCAAATAAACTGGTAAAAAATTACAAATTTTAATAAACAGTATTTAAACTTGTTTCTTTATTTGTTTGTCTTTTGTTATAATTAAAAATATATATGTTTATAAATAAAATAGAAACCTTGTAAATGTTAACTTATATATGTATATTTAAAATGGAAAAACTCTAAAAATAAAAAAATGACCAAATTTTCTGTAATATTTTTGGTTTCATAACTAATAAATAATTATCTAATTATATATTTTATAAATTCATTTAGAAGAATTTATCAGACTATTTTCTATTATAAAAATAAAATAATTTATTTAAAATGGTATTCTATTTTTGTTAATAATTACAAAATTTTCTAAGTTTTGTTACAAATTTTATCAATATTAAATTTCAGTAAATATATATAAGATTTTCGGTAATAAATAAATTTAACAATTTATATCAAAATAATAAATAGAATAATTTTTATTTTTAAATTTATTTATAGATTTACTAAAATATTATTAAAAGATTTTTTAATAAAAATTTAAATTAGAATATACTTTATATATTATTTATATATTTCGAAGTATATATAATTCTTGCTAAATTAATTTTTATAATAAATCATATGAAATTATTTTTAGAAAAAAATGTATACTAAAGTACTAATAATATCTAAATTTAAAAATAGTAAAAATTATAATTATCCAACTTTTTGAAAATTCCAAATCAAAATAATAAATAATGATTATTTTAGTAAATGTATAATTTAAAATTTGCATAAAGTTATTTTATTTATATATAAAAAAATCAAATAGAAATATCCAATAGTAATTATATAATTTAATGATTTATTATTAGAGACTATTGAAATATCTAGGGCCCCAAATAATCTAATTCTTTATTTTCTTAAGATGCTTAGCATATTTTTAAAAATTTATATTTTATTTATCTAAAAATTTAAGCTTAAAAAATTAAGGAAATTTAAATATGTTAATTATATTTTAATTATCTAACTAACTAATTTTAAATAAAGATTCGTAGATAAATTCTGATTATAATTTATACGTATACTAATAATGCATATAGGTAAGAAAATATTAGAAATAATAAATAAATTTGATATTTCTGGTTTTATCTCAATGTTTCTTAAATCCAAAGACCAAATAAAAATAAAAAATATGATAAATTGTAAAAATATTAATATTTTTTTAAATAATTCAATAAAAAAGTTATTAGAAATATCAAAATATATTTAAAGATTAATTTGATACTTTAAATTCCAGTTATTTTATATTATAAAAATTTTAAAGATAACTAGTAAATACTTTTTTAAATAATATAAAAATTTGTAATAAAAACTCATAATAATTATTTAGTTTAAAAAACCTATAACATTTGTAAATTTTGTTATGATTTTATTCATTTAAGTCATTTATGTAATTTGATTATATTTTCTTCTATTATTTCTATATTATTAAAATTAAAAGATATTTAAAAATATTTTTACTTTAAAATACTTGATTTACTTAATATTTACCTTATTTATTATTTTTAAAAACTTAAATTAAATCCTTAAATAAAAATAATTAGCATTATTAATAAAACTCTTATATTTATAATTTCATAGAATATTTAAGATGAAGAATATATTTTTTTAAGTTTACATTAAAGGATTCTATATAGCATTTTATAAGAGTTTTAGTAAAATATATATTTTTAAACTAAAAAGACCTAAAATTGTTTTTTTATTTTTCATTTTTTATAGTAAAAAGTTTCTATAGTTATATGATTATTTTTATAGATACCTATATCAAGATATAATATATGCATTAAAAGAGAAAATTTTAAATATCTTAGTTTAATATATAATTAATTATTTTAAAAATAGGCTTTGAATTATTTTACATACATAGTAAAGATGTAAAAAATTTAGTCGAGTAATTTTTTTATAATTATTGAAATGACAAATTAATAAATAAAATTTCAATTTAGCTGCACAGTTTAATTCTAATTACCTTACTTATGGTTAGAATTTTATAAGAAGTTTAAATAACCTAATTCTTTTTTGATTAGCTTTATTTAATTTGCTAATAATTTAAATATAATAATTACAATTTATTAAATAGAATAGAGTTGATGGATTAATATTTTTGAATTTTTATATGTTATAAGGAAAAAAATATCTATAAAATTTTAATAATTAATTATTTAATATGATTTTTTTATAATATACATTCTTATAAATTACAATATCACAATAAGAAAATTTAATATTAAAATCAATTTTCTATAAGTTTATTGTTTCTATTATAATAATAAATGGTTTACTTTAAAATATTTCATAAAATTTTTACTATATAAAATACACATAAAATATTTAGAAAATATTATAATAATCACTATTTTTTTATACTTTTTTAAATTATATTATCACAATTTTATTCTTATATAAATTTAACCTTCAATTAAAGTGTTTCCTAAAAGATTAATATACAATTAAATATTAAATATCAGAAAGTACAGTAGTAAAAAAATTATCAGGATAAAATTAAATTAAAAAAAAATAGTTTTTTAAATTAAAGCTAATTTTTTTTATACTACAAGTTTAAATACCAAATAAATAAAAAATGCATATTTCAAAATATTTTATTATTGCTCCATATTTTGGAATATAATTTAAAATATAAATTAATTGAATACTTAAAAAATTACTCATATTACCCCATATTATTTTATATTGAAAAAATGGTATTTTTAATAATTTATAATTATATCGCCCTAAAAATATGAACGCTTATCATTTATTTAATAAGATCAACTTGTAAAAGATTATTATAGCTTTTATGAAAACTTAAACTAAATAATTAATAATTTAATTTTAGATTGAATATATTTATTATATACATCATTAAAATATATAGCTTATATAAAAATTAAATATAAAAAGACATATTAAATTATATTTTTATTATAACTGAAATTTTACTATATCATTTTTATCATTTTTTATTAAAAAAATTATATATCTTATTTTCATTTGCTTTAATTAAATATTCTATTGTCGTTTTATTACAAATAATATATGTTTTATCACAAAACAAATTCAGCTATTTTTTATTTTCTTTTTTATAACAAAATACTAGAATTGAAATGATTTTATAATTCTGGTTAATATCTTTATTTTAGGATTTTTTCAATAATTTTAATATCATTATTTTCATCTTCCATAGAAAAATTTTATATTTTTTCTAAATTGTCCATTTATTTAAACAATTCAGGAGTTTTACAAAGTGTCTAATTTACCATATATTAGTCTTAATCAAGATCTTATGATGATATAAATAATTGCAAATTATCTTTCTTTTTTTTTTTATCACAATTATTCTAAAGTTTTTGCTTAGGATTATAAGCTTTTGCTTACTATTCACAGAATTTTTTTTATCTTTCATAATTTGAAGATTTTTTTTTTGTACATGAAATATTTTATCCCATATTTTTTAATATCAGTTAATTATTTACAAAAACTTTTTATATCTTAGTTTATTGTTTTTTTATTTTTTTATTTTTTTTATTTTTTTTAAATTGTATTTTTTTCTTCAATAATTATTAATTTAGTATTCAAATTAAATAATACTAGATGAAAATTTATATTTATTATGGTATAATATTCAATCAATATAAAATTGATATGATATAAATGAGAAATATAATAATATTTTGATTTACATTTTCATAAATAATAATAAAAATTACTACTCGGTATTTCGCCATAATTATTTTTTATAATATTCAAATAAAATAATATTTAAAATATCATAATGTAAGATACTTAATATAAAATTGTACAGTAGAAAAGTTATAGCTTAAATTTATGAATGAACTAAAAATTTAATAAAATTTATTAGAAAATAAATATAAGTACTTTTACTATATTAACTAAATACGATCTCAAAAAAAATATTCTTAATTTCACTTTAAATAATTTTTTTGAAACTTTCAAAATAAGCTTAAATCAAAAATAAACTTTTTGATAATTATATAAATAATTAAATTTTTATACTCATTTATTTTTTAGTTGTATATATAAAAATTATTATATTATAAATATTTAATCAAAGTAGTGTTTTATTTGAATTAATATTGATATATTTATCAGTATTTATAAAATTAATAATTATTAAGTTTTGTAAGAAGTTAAGGTTTATTTTTTAATTTCTTATTTAAAATATATACTATTTTAGCGTTTGTTAGTTGAAAAAAAATTCAATTAATTAACATAAAAGTAAATAAATTTTTATTGTTATATAAAAAATAACAACTTTAATAATTTATAAAAGCATTAAGAATTATTATAATTCTATATTAATTAATTATAATATAGCATTTATAAATAGAATTCATAGTCAAATAAATATAAAAATTATAACTTTTTAAATATAAGCTTTCTATCTAAAATGGAAATTTATTAAAATTTTATAACCGATTAAAACAACAAAGATGCTCCTCATCCTACATATAAAATAAATGGAATAAAATGTACAAGTTTCAAGTAAAAAATATAAATAATTTAAAGAGAAATTATATTATAATTTATTTCTAAGTTTTGTATCAATTAATAAATTTTTAATTTTAAAGGGATGAACATGTTATATCTAGACTATAAAAAAAGCCATTATTAGGAACTATTAACCCTATACATGTAAGTTATTGAATAATAACTAAACTATAAATTATCTCTATTGTTAATTAATTTAATAGGGGTTATATTACTATTTAATACAACTTATGATAAAATTAAAATATTTTTTGAATAATATTATAATTTATATAATTTAGATTTATGAGGATCCGAGATAATAAAAAGAGCAGATTAATTTAGAACCTGAAGTTATTCCGAAAAAATTATGGAAGGAAAATAGGAGTGACAAACCTTTGTTAGAAGAGCATTTAACAAATCCTTATATTTATATTAAAAATTTAAAAGTCTATAGAAATGTAAAACTAAATAAATTTTTTATTAAAAACAGCACTTATATATTCTTTAAATTATATTAAACAATTATATTATTTTAGAAAAAATCCTAAGGTTAATAGTCTATTTAACACCCTTCTAATTGTAAAAAATTATAATTTTTAAGTATAAACAATAAAAAATATTTTATTATAATATATAGGAATAATAAAATTATTTTTATAATATAGGGAATACCAGCAACAATTTGGCATCTCATAAAAGATAGGAACAGATACCAAAGCCAGTAATGACGGATTTAACATAAAGTTGTAACCCAGCCGTTTTAGAAATGTCATTGTAAGAAAAGGATATTAAAAAATAAAGAGAAATAATATATTAATCTAACTAAGTAAATTAATAAATTATTTAATCCTTATTTACTTTATTGTTAAACTTATAGATTTTTTTATTAAAAGAAAATAAAATAAGATATATATGATTTTTATTCCTAAGTAAAAGATTGTTTGAATTAAAATGATAAAAAATTTAGTTTTGCAAAATGGTTTGATATCTACCAAAGAAAAAAGGGTTACAGATTTTAAGTATTTAAGGTTAAAAAGACAGAAAAATAAGGGAAATAGTTCGGTAATAATATAAATATTTAAATTTTCTTTATAAATTATTAAATTAATATATAGATGAAAAAGTATAAGAAATATTATCTTAAAATACTTAAAAAGTTATTAATAATAAATCGGAGAATTTTATTAAAGATCCTGAAACAGAAGAAAGATTAAGAGACCCGAGAGATATAGAATAATAAAAATTAAATGATAAAATGGAAAGTAAAATTGATATTAATAAAATTTATAGATTTAAATTTAGTATTTCATTTTTGTATATTCTCATATATATGCTTATATTTATAGACCAAAATTAAAGAATTATTTTATTTAGTTAGTAAACATGATTTTATCGAGTTTATTTTAAATCTTGGGTATCCATAAAAAAAAATTTGGGAAATAGAAAGATATTATAATTATTGCTTAGATGGGGATCATATTTAATGGGGAGAAAAATAGTAAAATATAATTAAGATACAATACATGGTTTAACTAATTATTTTTTATAATTTAATTATATTTAAAATAAAATTTAAACCATTATATATAGACATATGTAAGGAGATGAAGAGGAATAAAATCAACCGTCTATATCTAATTTATAAAAATCTCAAAGCACTGTCAATTCGTAAATAATGGGAAATACTAGTTCTGTATTTAAATAGGGAAAAAATTAATTTTAAGCGGTAAGAAAAAATCCAAAGAGTCAAAATTTTTCAATGAGGTAATAATTTTTTAAAATAGAAATATATAGAATATGGTATATCTAGCGTGCGAAATACTAATTTTTTAAAATATATAAATAAAAAAAAATAAAAAATGTTTGTATCCTTAAATTATAACTTAAATTGAAAAATTTAATAATTTTATATACTTTAATAAAAAAAATATAAAATTAATAAATTTTAAAATTCCTTCTAAACAATCCCTATAACTTAAATTGAAAAATTTAATAATTTTATATACTTTTATAGAAAAAATATATAATTTAGTGTCAAAATTTATTCTATATACTTTTTGCTAATTACTCCCAATATTGGGAATGAAATTATGAAAAATATACTATCAAATAAGAATTAGTGTAAATTCCTCATTAAAACTATATCTTATTACCAATTATTAGATTAGCCAAATGAAAAATCGAATATACTTATTATATAGTAAATACTAATAATTTTTAATTAATTATATGGTTAATTAATTATTAATAAATGCTTGGTATTTGGATTGAGTAATAATAAAAAATCAATTAAAAATTTATAATATATACTGTTATTAAGGTTTTATTTTTTTATACAAATTTTTATAGGAATTGTATATATAATTTCAAGCGATACTTAGAAGATACATCTAGAGTTAAGTTTATACTGAGCGAAAGATCTGCCCATGAAAGGTGTGTTTCTTACAAAAAAGCTATAGAAATATTTTTTGTAAATATTTTGAACAATTTTTATATTTTAAAATTATGATTTAATTTAAACTATTCAAGGAATTTCATCATAATAATTATTTAAAAAATTTCAAATTTAAGGAAAATTACCCTTAAAAAAAATAAAAATTAAATGAATTAAGAGATAAAGAGGACTCTGCGTTAGTTATATTAGCTGATATATTAAATGACTTTAATGATCCTGAAATAAATAGACTATATAAAATATCCCAATAGAAAGAAAATTAAATCAAAACAGCTACGAGATTAACAAAAGATGAAAAAGATACATTATAGTAAGAATTAAATGAAAATAATGCATTATTAGAAAGGGAGATGGAATTATATTAATAGAGATATGGTACTATTTATTTTTAAAATTAATTTCGATAAATTAATTTTTTAATTTAAAATATTAGCTCATGTTAGGCAAAGATTAGAGAAATTAATTTAGTAAAGAGACTCAATATTTTTCAATAGAAGAATATTATTACAAAATATTTAACCCTTAGTAAAAAACCATTTAGAATCATTACCTAACCCAGAATAACTAAGGTAGATTCTTAATATAAATATATTTCTTTTTATATATTAATAATTAATATTTTAGGTAAGTAGTTATAAATTATTATAATTAAATGGAAGAAAATGAATAGATTATGGACCATTTTCTTGATGAATTTATTAAAGAAAAAAAAACATTCAAAGAAGATAACTTCAAACTTTTTGAGATTGGAACTTTTATATATGATCTTGCATACCCAAAAAAAGATACTGATTTAATTACTAAACTTATTGCTAAAGTAAAGGGAAATTTTAATTTATCAGAAGGAAATGAAAAATATGAATATGTTAATCCAAACACTTTGATTCCATTAGATATTTTGAGCAAAACTTTTTAAATATAAAAAGATCAATCTCAATAAGCATTAAATTATTTGGCAAAGTAAGCTAATTTAAAATACAAAAATATACTGAACAGAATTTCAATTTAATTATTTGACTTTTAAATTAATTTATTAAAAATAATTTTTTTATATCATAATAATTTTTATTAGCTTATATGATTAAATTAATGATGATGTTTAAAATAAAAAATAAGAATTAAGAGATTAAGTTAATAGTATAAAAACATATGATAGAGTTTACTAACCTCCAGAATATAGAAATCCAGAAATTTAAGAAATTATGGAAAAAAATGCTGTTTTAGTTTTTTTAGACAGAATTTGGTAGAAAATGAACAAAGATTATGATAATTTGTATTAAAAAATTTAAGAAATTGTAGATTCTATCCTGGTAATTTTTTCATTTAATTTAAAATGCCTATATATAATATTATATAAAAAAGTAACTGAAAGATTATTATTTGCTTTTTTGTATTATTTCAATAGAAGTATATTAATTAATTTTATATTAGCAAAATTAGCACGAAGATTACTTGTTTTTACATTTAAATTAAAAAATGAATGAAGTACTTTAAGAAGATGATGAACCAAATATTTTTAAAAATGTTAAAAAAAATATATAAAATTTATTATAATTTTCCTAAAAAAATTCGAAATAGAGCTAAATAAATAAAAGTGAAAATTAAAACATTTCTAAATAAAAATAACAACAATTTGATACATCTATACTAGAAGTAACAAATTATATAAACAATACAAAATAAAATAAACTAAAATATTAATATTTAATACTTTATATTTAAATTTTTAATTGTAAATATAACTTAATCTACATACTATTTTTCTAATTTCTGTAAATATATCTTTTAATTAAATTTTATCTTAAAACTAATAATTAGAACAAATCTTAAGCTAAAAAAAGTGGTGTAAAGTTTGCTGCATTCAATAAAGTAATATATTTATAAATTTATATATAAATAAATTTAATTTTTTTTTGCTTAAATTTAATAACTTTACAAAATTAATTATTCTTTGTTAAAAATAGCCTAATAAATGCGATGATCCTAATTTTTAAAATGAAAAAGATATTTAAAATTTCCTAAATGAAAATTCTAAATATGCTAATTCAATCTATAAATGATAATTTTAAAAAATTAATAATTTATTATAAAGTTATAATTTTATTCCAAATTATATACCAGCCTAAAATTTGTTGAATATTTCATTCAGAAATTGTCAGATCAATTCTACTATATTAATATATGAATTTAAATATTAATTTTAATATTAAAATAAAAAGGAATTTAGTAAATTTGATTAAAAGAGTTATTAATAATTAGTTATATTTTTTTAGCATTTAAATGATTATGAAAAAGTTTAATTTTTGCTGATTCTTCAATAATAATTTTAAATAATTACAAATGAATTTTATTATTATAATAAAATAGTCATAAAAAGATATAAATCCAAATAATATTTAATTAATCCATATATAAACTTAAAATAATAATATATATTAACGCTTTAATTTTTATATTAATTTTTATTATTCAAACTTAAAAATATTATATAAAAAATTATTTTTGCTTTCAAAATAGTAAAATATAGTATAAAATATTGAATGACAATTCCCAAAATTATATTATAAATTTATTTATATAAAAATATATAACTTTTTAGCATTTATACAATAAAAGGATTTAGTGTATTTTATTTATATTTATTAGTCTAAATTGTGAAAATAATACTGACTGCGAATACATGAAAAATTTATTGCAAATATTATTATTTATATAATTATTTATAGCTAAATTATTATTAATTTACTTTACATATAATATAATACTTATATAAAACAAAATAAAAAAATTAAAATAAATAAATAAAAAAAATTATATATTTTCATAATATATTTAATGGGAAACTGTGCCATATCAAAATAAAAAAAGGAATAAAGCTCTCTAAAAATATAGGAGTAAATAAAGTTAAAAATAAAAAAAATATAACTTATATAAAAATAATAGTAACTTTTGTCCTCAAATACAACTTATAATAATACAACAAGTTTAAACGATTGCAATAATTTCAACTTAATTTTTGAAAATTAACAAGAGAAAGATAATAATAATATAAAATACAATAACTTTATAAGATAAAAGGTCCAGACCACTACCCATATTAATAAATAATCATTATTTAAATTATAATGTAATTCTAAAAATAGATATTACATTTAAAAATTGTATTATCAAAATCAAGAAAAATAAATTTAAAGTAATCTTATTAATAATTATAATTAAATTTAATCTCAATAATATGCAAGTTAAATTTCTTAAGAGTAATTGATTTAATATATTTAAAGTAATAAAAACAATTTTGAACTGTAAGATATAAAAAAAAGTAATTTATTATAAAAAAGATATAAAAAAACACTTTAAATAAGATAATATTCTAAGAGTTGTGTTTAAGATATTATATGATAAGATAAAATCTTATATTTTAAAAAAAAAAGTTTGAATGTATATAAAAAAAAAATTAATTAACTTTGAAAAGTTGTATTAATATTTTATATAAATATATTATAAAAAATACACGTTTATATATATAATAATAATATTTAATATAATATAATAAATAAATTTGTTATTAATTTAAACAATTTTTATACATTTTGAAATAAAAATATATTTATTATATATATTATAATGTTTAAAGTTTAATTTTATTAAATTAATTGATTATATTTTATTATTTTTTCCAATATTTTATTTTATTAAATGAAATAAATAGAATATTTAATTTTCAGAATTCCAGTAAATTAATTATTCAATAGCAAAAATAAAATATAATATTTTAAAAGATTTATATATTTTATTTATTATCATTTATCAAATATTAATTAATTGATATATTTATTGATTTTTATAACCTTTTTAGCAAAATTATAAAAATTTTGATTAAAATACATATTGTATATAAACTTTTAATTTTTAAAACTTCTTTAATTTATATTAACATATTTATAAAACGTAATATATTTTTTATAATAATAAATTTATGATAAATATATATTGTTTTATATAACTTATTATAATTTTAGTTTAACATTTCGAACCATTTATTTAATGTGGAAATAAAGATTATTTAATATACTGTTTAAAAATTAAGAAAATATTTTTAAACTATTATATTAAAAACTCAATTTATATTCGTTTATTATTTCATATTTATGTATTTTTTAATCTCGTCTATTCATAAATTAACGTCTAAAATTTCCTAATTAGTTTATTTATATAATTATTTATTTTTTTAAACATAATTTTCTTATAAATTTTAAATAAACATTTACTATGGTAATATAGTTTGTAAATAAAATTAGTCCTATGAACTCTCTAAATAAGCTTCATAATTTATTTTTTTAATGGTCTTATATATTAATTCAATTATGTTTTACCATTTATCTTTCATTTCAAAATATTAATAATTCATTATTATACTTATAAAAAATATTTTTATTATAAAAGTTTGGCGGAAATGATTTAAATAAATAAGTACTTGACTAGATAAAGCTATAAAGCAAGTCCTGGCAATAATTATCATAAAAACTCTCTCTATATATTATAATTAATAAAAAGTATTTTATTATTATAATGAGATTACGAACAGTGATAAAGTTGTTACAGTAAAATATTATTTTTTAAATTGTTTTAAAAATTAATATTAGAATATTATTTTAAAATAATTTATTTTATAGGAAATTGTATTTTATATCTTTTAAAATATTTTTATATATTTTAAAATTAATATTTTATAGCATATATTTATAATTATTATATTTCTCTATATTATATATAATTATTTAAATAATAATATATATTATTTTATTGGTTTGAAATTTTTATTTTTTATAAGATTTAATATAATTCCCAAACATAAAAAGCTTTAGAAAATTAGTTTTATATAAAATTAAATATATTCTTACATTATATAATTTCTACATCAAAAAATGGAATAATTCATATATTTAAGTAATAAATTTAGACTTTATAAACATTTAAATGCTTTGAAAGATCTAAATTAAATTTAGGATACTTTTTTTAAAACTTATAAATAAAAATTAACTTTAAAGTTTATTATTCATTAAATAATTATAATAATTTTTAATGCAGTTTTAAAAATGAAAAACCTCTTGCTACTTAAATATATATTTAATTTATACAAAAAAATTAATTTTAAAAATTAAAGATTTAAAAATTATTTTTTAGCATGTTTTTGAAAAATTTACCTATATTATAATATCTAATAATTTTTATTATTATATGTATTTATTTATTATTAATAAAATTATTAATAAGTAAATTATAATTTTTCTATAGGAAAATTATTTTTTAAGCTATAGAAATTAGTTTTATTTTATTTCAAGATGAAACAGAGAGTCAATTTATATTTATTACTTACTTTTTTAATTATATAAAATAGAATATATTATGTGTTATCTTTAGCATAGATAAATACAAATTTATAGGATAAATTCTTTCCATTTATTTAAAGAAAAAATTAAATAGTTCATGATATTTTAAATATTCTACTAATTTTAAAAATTAATTTTACATTAACATAAACAAAAATAATATATGTTTAATCCTTTAAGATTTATACATTTAAATAGCTCTATATATTATATATCCATTGAAAATAACAAAAAATAAATATATCAAAATAATATTAGATTTGATTAGTTTTCTAATTAATATATTAAATTCTATTATTTAAAAGAACCAAAATTTAAAATTTTTTAATAAAAAATAAAAAATAAGCTTTTATGAATTCGATGTAAATGTATTAATTTATTGTTAAAAAACAAATATTAAAATTTTAAATAAAATCTTTATTTTTACATCAGCGACGGTATGTGCTCATTTGAATTTGATACAAATCCAATTTTCGCATAAAATCTAAAAAAACCTACAAATCAAATATCTAATAAAAATTTAGAAGCAAACAAATAATCCTAAAAATCTCCAATTATATAAGAAATAAAAGATATATTTCCTGACTCAGAAACTGAATCTGAATCATCATTACCATAAACTTTAAAAAATCAATTATACCCATAAAATTAGCAAAAATTTACGTACAATCTAATAGGTGACTAAAAATTGAAAATAAGCAACCATGAAAATCTCAAATAAAAAATTCAATAATAAAAAGCAATACAATAAAAATAATAAGAAGATTCCGGAGATTCAGATTAGTCAGAAGATTAAAAAAACGCGGAAAATTCAGAAGAATCTGATATAAAAGGATTTTATGACGAAGAATATGAAGAGTTAGTTAAATAAAATTTAAAAAAAGATCCAAGATATTATCTATAAGATGATGATGTAAAAATTTGCTTTAGATGTGGTTAAAAAGGGTAGAAATATATTAATATTTTAATTTATCTAAATATAAAAATTAAATCTAAAGCTATAAAAATAATTAAATTATATATTTTCAATAAAAATTTATATAAATTCTGTATATTTTAAATTTATAATAGACATTTTAGCAATCATTGTTCACTTACACATTAAGAGGGATTAAATTTAAAAGTGTGCTTTTTCTGTTTATCTAAAAATCATGAAAAATATGAATGTAATTAAATGGCTTGTTTTTAGTGTATGTAATAAGGACATAGAAAAGAGGATTGTAAGGAAAAAAGGTTGTAAAATGCATGCAAATTTTGTTATAATTTTTATCATAAATCGGAGGAATGCTAAAAAGTGGCTGGATTTTAAATTAAAAGAAAAGCAATAAACTTAGATATTTATAAAAAATAATGCTACTGTATTAATTGTCAGGAAATTGGGCACATAAATTGCAATAAATCCGAAATAAATGAAAATGACGATATATATTCTGCCAGCAATAGTAAAATTATTTTAAAGCTTTATCATATTTAACAATAAAAATCTTATCATATATAAACTTACTATAAATATTTACAATTTGCTTTTTTTATAAACACTTTATAGATTATATTTTTAATCCGAAAAAGAAATACCTAGAACAATCAGTCAAAATTTTTAGAAAATTAAAAAGGAAGGAAGAGTATATAATATAAAGTTATTTTTAATATTATTAGAAAAAAAAAAGTTATAATTTAATTATATGTTATTGAGTTCATTTATATTAAATTTAAAATAGGGAATAAAAAGCTAAAATGAATATGCTAGACGAAATTGGAGATGTTTTTAATAGTAATTTTTAATAGCAAAATGAATAAATTTAACATTATAATGGTTAATAAGCATAATATTAAAATAATCTACCATAATAATCGTATTAGTATAATTATCCCCTCTAATCATAAAATAACATCCAAACAAGATCACTAATTTAAGAGCATGGTAACTATGACTATTTATATAAAGGTGAATAATAAAATAATCTTCCACCAATACCTTAACCATAAGAGTAATCTCATTAGGCAAACAGTTATATTTAATTTTAACAATAACCTAAAATACAAAGTACCTAATAACCAGATTATATTGGTTATTATGGAAGCAAAAGCCAAAACAACAATAATTAAAACTATTACTATTAGGGAAATAATGAAAATTATTAATATAATTAAAACTTATAAAATGGAAAAGATTATAATCATTATAATCATTATAGCCAGTATTATCCTCCTCCCGTAGCTAATAATTAGTAAAATCCTTAAAATTAATAAGTATAATAAAATGTTATATAAGATTAATAATCAAACTATTAATAGTATTATCCTACATATTAGTAAAATACCTAATAAAATTAAACTCTTTATAATTATTAATATAATGTTAATTAATATTAATAATTCAAACCTCCTTAATCTCCTATATCGTAGTAATATCAAAATCAAGATTAATACCATAATAATTAAAATTACTAATATGAATATAAAAAGTAAGATAATTATTAATAGCATAATTTATAAAGAGGAGAATAATATAATTAAAATATTTAAGATTAATTTTCATCAAATTCTACTGGACTAAGTCATAATGATATAGTAAATGATGATGCATAATAAAATTATAAATAACCTGATAAATAGCAAGAAATTTAAAAATAACATTAATAAAGATATAATTATTCAAATCCTTTTGAATGAGTGGGATTTTTATCAAGTCTTTAATAATTTTTTTAAAGATAAATAAAAATTATTAATAAAATTAATATATTTATAAATTGATTTAATTATTAAAAATTATTTTAATTAAAATTTTGTAGAAATTTGAATTAAATGATATTACATCAACTTAAGTTATTAAATATTATTATTTTTTTCCTATTTTTAGTGTTTATAAAATGTATCTAATTAATATTAATGCAAACAATATCTTATTAATTTAAATAATAAAATAAAACCTAAATATAGAAATGAAAATCTAATAAAATAACTTATTTTAGTGATAAATAAATTTTTTAGTATATAAAAAGCTTTAAATTAAAATGCTTATTCTAAATACTTATTAATACTTCTATATAATTTATTGTTAAATAAATACATATCAATTTGTACTGTAGAACATCACAAAACAATATATTATTAAAAATAAAACAAATAAAAAAAAATAATTATAAAAACAAAAATAATAAAAATAAAAATGGACCAAAAAAAAGAATCTAACAATGACATCGATAAAGTTATGTATATTTAATAAATTAACAATAACCTAAATAAAAAAAAATTATTAATGATATATTAAAAATAACCAGAAAACCCTGATTTTATAACTTTTTCACAAAATTAAAAATAATAAATAAACATTGATTAATTAATATTTTTATATTAAATAAGCGATATCGACAATGATAAAAATCCTTAGGAGGCCCAAAAAAATGACAATAATAAAAATGAAATAGAAATTTAAATTTCTAATTCTAATTAATAAGGTTAAATAGGTAAAGGTGGGCAAGCACGTATACCTGGGGCAAAAACCTTATAAAAAAACGTTAATTCTGCAATGAAAAAATATGACCCTTATTAGATTCCTGCAGATTAGCATATAGCTGAATTACATTAAGTAAATATAATAAAAAATATTTTTTTAATCTATTAATTGGTATTTATTTTTTTAAATATTTTAAAATACCTATTTTTATATAATAATTATAAAGTTTCATAAATTTTATTAAAATTTTATATTTTTATTTAATTTTTATTAAATATTATTGTAAATTAAATATATTTATTTGTAGAAAAGTTTGAGGGTAGGACCTCCAGTGTTAACCTCAACCGAATTTTGCCCTTGGTAAATACAAAATTTAAAATTAAAACATACATATATATATTTTTTAAATAGTTTTAAAATTATAAATTTAAATTGAATTTTTCAAAAAAATATAAGCTGTGCAAGAAAAGTTGACAGAGAACCTTTAGGAATAAATTGTTCTTTGCATAAATTTGCATATTTAGGAGCAGGAACTCCTTTATTCTTTATGTTTATAAAATTTGTTATTTTATTCATGGTTATTCTATTAATAGTAACGGGGATTTATAACGCTATTTCCTCAGCTGTGGTAAGCTAATTTTTTTAATTTAAAAAATAAAAACTGTATTTATAAAAATATTTATTATATTTTTATCCATACTTAATTAATATATAGTTAGGAGATTACTGCGAAAGTGATCAAGTCAAAGAGGACTTAACAGAAGAAGAAATATAAAATTTTTGTGAAAAAAATTGGATTACCCTTTTTTCATTAGGAAACAAAGCAGATGAGAATAATTTGATGAATATTTCTGCCATTTTAAATTTGGTAGCTTGCCTAATTATTATGGGACTATTATAATTATTTAGATATAAATAAAGATAATGGCAAAAAGAACTAGATGAAATAGATATTGGTAAATTAAAATATAAAATTATAATATAATATAGTTATAGCTATATCTATATCTATATAATATAATTTATTTTCAGCTCCCGATGATTATTCAGTGATGGTAAAAAATATTAATTTTGACTTCAAGTTGGAATAAGGACAAAAATATCAAACTGTTTTGGAAGAATTTTTGGAAAATAACTTATTTTTAGATAAAGATGGAAAACCACAATCTAGTGAAGTTACTAATGTAAATTTATGTTTTAAAATGGATGAATTTATGAAATTGAGATAAAATAGAAAGAAAATTAAATAGGACTTATCTTTGCTTATAGAAAAGGAAAAAGAAACAGGAAAATGGGACTCTAAAAAATCTAAAGAAGAACATGAAGCTAAACTAAAAGTAAAATATAAATTATTATTTTAATCATAATTTTAATTTAAAATTTATATTTTTTTTATTTAAATAAAAATAATAAAAGGATATTAGAACATAAATGAAAGAAATTTAATAAAAATTTCATAGTTCTGAAGACCAAGAATTTATAAGAAAACATTTTACAGGATTTGCTTTTGTTTCTTTCCATACTGAATAAGGTATATTTTAAATTTGAAAAATTATTTAAAATTAATAAAATTTATAAAAAAGAAAAAGATAGATGCTTGGAAGAATAAAAAGGAATACAGTATTTTGGTTTAACAATAAAAAAGTAAAAACTATAAAATTAAAAATTTAAGTAATATTATTATAATAATTTTTTTTATTTTTCCAGTAAAAATGCAAGAAAATTTAAAGGAAAAAATTTGATAATTAAACCTGCTGCTAAACCTAGAGATGTTTATTGGGTAAATATTTAATAATATTATTTTATAATGTTAATATTAATTGTATAAAGTATTTATTTAAATTTTTTTATTAATTTTTTAAGTAAAATTTCCACTTGTCGAAAAAATCCATTTTAATCAGAAATACATTAGGAATGCTTTCAATTTTTCCTTTACTTGCAATTTGTTTTGTGATTTCATATTATATCATGAAATAATAAAAAGATTTAGAAGAAGATAATTCAGATGGAGGTGGCCCCATATAAACTTTATTGGCATTAGTAAATTTATTTAAATTTTTTATATATAAATTTTAAAGAAAATTGATAACAAAATTAAATATTTTTATTACTTAGATCCTTGGTATTATTATTTCCCTAGTAAATGTTGTTCTTGAAATTATATTAACAATCATTTCTTAGTAAAATAATTTTTGAAAACATTTTTTTAATTATTTAATTTAAAATATAATTTTTAATTAAAGAAATGAAGGGCATAGAACTTTGACAGACCTTAATATATCCTTATCAAGAAAACTTGCCATTTCTTAATTTTTTAATTCAGCTATTGTTACATTCATAAATTAATGCTTCCTTTTATAGGGTGATAGGTAATATTTATATTAGAATAATTGTTTTATAAATAACTATATTTAATATTTAAATTATATAAAATAAATCATATATGAATTTAATTATTATTAGAACAAATTTTGGAGTCATTTTTGGAGCCGGAGGATTAGCTTATAATCAATATTATGTTTTTATTTCTTAGGCTTTATTACCTATTGTTATAGAATTTTTAGGTATTTACAAATTTTATTATTTTTAATATTTTTGGATTTTGGATTTTAAAATTTTAATATAATTTAAGACTTTGGATACCACATAATTAAGTTTAAAAGATATTTGGCAAGAAAAGCTGGAAATTTTTTAATTTAGGAAGATCTCTAAACGTAATTTTTTTTATCTTAATATATATAACTTAAAATATTAAACCTATTAAATTTTAAACAGTTTGTATGAGAATCCTAATTTTGAAATGGATATTAGATATTCTTAAATCTTAAATAATATTTATCAAACTGCCTTCTATATAACAATTTTACCTGTACAATTATAAATAAATTTTATTATTTTTTATAAAATATATATTTTATCTTAAAATAACATACTCAAATTTATTCTAATTTATTAACTTAAAATAATTAATTTATATTATTAATATAATTTTATTTCTAAGCTTGGGTTATTTTGGAGTATTTTAGGAGTATTCTTATTATATTGGATTAATAAATTAATTTTGCTTAAAAGAAGATGTGTAAAATATGCATATTCAATTTCCTTTACTGTAGAAATGACAGAAATGTTGGAATTATTTTTACCAATTTTCGGTATATCTAACATATTCTTTTATGCATACATAAGTGATGGAGATGTAAAAAATAATTAAATAATTTTATTCTAAAATAACTAATTATAATTTATTTTAAGTATAATGGATGGGCTGTAGCTACATTTATTATTTCTGTGGTTCATGCAAGTATAAAATTATAAAATTATTATATATTTAAATTTATTATCTAATATTCAGAAGATTTATGTATACTTATCTTTAAAATATTTATATCATATTAAATAATTAGTGCTTCCAATGAAAGAGTTCAATGAAAAATTTTTCTAATTAAGTGAACCAGTTCCCAATAATGAAACATATGAAGAAGCTAAATTACATTTTGTAACTGTAAATATAAATATTAATTGCATAAATTCGATATAAAAATTATAAATATACAAATAATATTAGTAAAATTGAGATCTACAAAATTATTAATCAATTTAATTTTTACACGAAAATAGTAAATCAACTATAAACCATAAAATTTTCATCAAATAAATAAATTAATTTAATAAATATTGTAAAATTAAAAAACTATCAAATAAAATTAATTAAGATGCTATTTATCATAAAATAGAAAACTAATTTTAAATTAACAAATTAAAAAGAATAGGCCTTTATAAGCCATTGCATATATTTATTTTTATAAAAAACTAAAATTTATTTATTTTTATAGAATTATGACATTGAAAATCCAGCTACAAGAGCTATAGCTAGATAAGAATTGATTGAATATAAAAAAAATAAACTTATAAATAAAACTCCTTAAGATGGATAGTTAAATGATATAGAAAATAAAGTTAGCGAAAAAAACAGCAATACGAGTTAAAGTAACTTGTTAAATAAAGAAAAGATTAATAAAGTAGTCCCTTTTTGAAAAAAATTTATTAAAAATTAAGGGCACTAAGACAAAATAATATGAAATAATATTCATATTATATAATATAAATTTATAAAAATTTTAAAATGTAATATAATAACAATACTTAAAGATAAAATAAGTACTTTATTTTATTTTATAGAATAAAAAAATTTATAGTCATAAATTTAATTTTATGATTAATTTTGAATAATTTTTATTTGGATAAAAATATTATTAATTTTTTTATATTGATCTTATTTAAAAATTAGTAATTCAATCGTAATATTTCTGAATCCTTTTAATATATTAAAAAAAAATACTATTCTAATTTTCTAAAAAATAATTTTATTTTACCTTTGTTATTAAAAAATAAATATTTTATGAATTGATCATATTTTAACATAACAACTTTTAATTGTTAAAAGTAATTAAATAATATTTATGTATATAAATGACGACATTTCGCCCGTAAATTTTGATTAAAAAAATAATTTTATTAAAAATAAAATAAACCACTTACAAATTTTATAATTAATTTTTACATTACAAAATAAAATTTGCTAATTTTAAACTTTTTTTACTGATAAATATATTTATAAAATTATTAAATTTTAATATTTTATCTAATTTATCTATATTTTTAAATTCCAAATTTAATCTTTTATCATCAGGGTTATTTTAATATATTTTTAAATATAAAGATTTATCAGAATTAATTTTTATCATTTGGATTTTATATATGGATTACATTTAAATACAAATAAAAATGTAGGTACTACACAATTTATCTATAAAACATTTAAAAAACAAAATAAATAACCTCTTTTAAAAAATACAGTCTTCAAAATCAAAAAATCAAAAAATTAATTAATAATTAACTTAATAAGCTTTCTTTTCTTACACTAATCAATAAATAAAAAAAAAAAAAATCACATAATAATATTAAAATAAAATAAAAAATAAAATAAAATAAAAAAAAAAATAAAAAAAAAATAAAAAAAAAATAAAGGAAATGATGAAATTAACCAGATAACAAAGTGTTTACGACACTTACAACGATTACATGAGAGAAAGAGAAAGATTTTTCCAACAACACAAAGACGAAGTCTATAAAACCATAACCTTCAACGAAGAAGAAAACTAAGCAGATATTTTATGGTAAAAAATGATTCAAGCTGACAGATTCAATAGAAATCACAAATTTTATCATACTTATACACTCAGACACAGAGAAGAGTACGAATAAGGTGATATTTTCAAAGTTTTAAAAGCTATGCCTAAAGGAGCCACTCATCATATACATGTCGACTGTTGTGTTGGATTTGATTGGGTAAATAAATAAAAAAAAAATTAAATTATTAATATATACTTATTTTATCTTTTAAAAACATTAATTAAATTTTATTTTCGATATAAATTTTTTACTTTTTGAAAAAAAAATTGATATTTTTTATAATAAAAATATGAAATTAGTAGATACTTTTATATTTAATTATATTTAATTTTAATACTTATATTTATATTTAATTTTTAATGAATTTTAATATAGTTCTACGACGAAATGGCCTTCAGTGGAAATTGTTATGTTAACAGAGAATTGGGAATGTTCCATTATTTCAAAAATGATTCTGACGTAAAAGAAGGATATGTTAACATGATTTAAGTCAGAGAAGTTTTAGGAGACGAAGGGTGTAGAAAATTCACCAAAAATTTAATGTCTGTAACTTAAGAAGAGGCCGAAAATTTTGACCACGATATTTGGGACAGTTTCGAAAAAAAAATTCTTTCCATGTCTGGATTCTTATATAATACTACTATTTATCCTAAATATTTGAGACACGTTATAAAATCCTTCATTGATGATGGGTAAATATGTTAATCATTTAAAAATTTTATAAATAATTGTATATCATAAAAGATTATCTAAATTTTTTTAAAATTAAAAATAAAAATTATATTGATTAATTATTTTTATTACAATGAATAGAGTTTACAGAATCGAAGCTAACAGTTTTATTGGCTGGATTGTTGATGAAAATTTAAAACCTATTGACAGTGAAACTGAAATCTAAATTTACAAAGATGCTATTAAAGAAATGTAAGAATATTGTCCTAGTTTCTCATATGGATTAATTGTTTAAGGATTAAAAGTTTGGGATGAGTAATAAATATTAGAATATTACGAAAATGCCTATTAACTCAGAGCTAAATATCCTGAATTAGTTATTGCCTTTGATATGGTTTAAGAAGAAGATGCTTATAAAGTAATTAAAAATAAAAAAATAAAAACATATTAATTTTCCCTAAAATCCGAAAATAAAAAATTAAAAACAAAAAAAATAAAATAAAAGCGAATTAATAAACTGAATTTGAAGCTAAATATTAAATTGATTTCCCTTTCATTTTACATGCTGGAGAAAGTATCGATAATTAATTAAATACCAATTTATATGATGCTATTAAATTACACTGTAAAAGAGTTGGACACGGAATCAATTTAGTATAACACTCTAAGTAATAATAAAATATGATTTTAAATATTTTTTATAAATAAAAATAAAAAAATAGTTTTAATTAAAGTTAAAATTTTTTATTTTTTCTACTAGTTTAATTGAAGATTTCAAAAAAAGAAAAATATGCTTGGAAAATTGTCCCGTCAGTAATTAAGTATTAAGATATGTAAATGATATAAGAATACATCCATTGAGATCTTTTATTAATTCTAATGTTGCTGTTACCATTTCCCCTGATGACCCGTAAAAATAAAATTAATATTAATAATTATAAATATAATATAAATTTATTTTAAATTAAAAATATTAATTTTATTTATTAAAAAGTGGAATATTTGGATGCGTCGGAGTAACTTAAGACTTCTATATTGGAACAATTGGTTCTAGATTGAGTAATTTAAATTAAATTTTAAAGCATCAGATATTATTTAATAATTATTTAAATATATTTTCTTATAATTTATTTTAATAATTAGCTTTAAGAGATTTAAAATTACTCATAAACAATAGTATTGAATACGCCTTAGGTACTGAAGAAGACCTTAAAAATTTAAAAGAATAAACTTATAAAAAATGGGATGAATTCATTAAATGGTTCACTAAAACTTATGACTATCCTGATCACCATACTAAACTAGATACTACTATTGGAAATCACCCCCCTAAAAGATTTTTCTGAGAGTTCCATATAATAATAAAAATGGTTTAATAATTATTTTATGGAAATATTTAAAATAAAGTAAATTATTCCAACATGTCAACTAAAATAATATTGTTTATTTTAATTTTCTTATATAAATTAACTTATATAATTATATTACTTTTATTTATTATAATTTCTGCGGGTTTCAAAATATATAATATAAATATATGTTTCATATAGTTATATATAATAATTATAATATTCCAAAATTAGTCGATTTTAATTTAAAAAGTTATTTTTATTTTCATTCATATTTCTAAAAATAAATATTTCATATATTAATAATTTAAAAAATTTTTTAGATCTTCATAATTAAAATTTTTCTATTAACTAAAATAAATTAAATTGTTTAAAATTTGGTCATTCTAAATATAATAAACTAAAACTAGTAAATATTTTTATTTTTAATAATTATAAAACCAATATAACTTTAATATCTATTTATAAGTTAACATATAATTTCATAAATAATTATAAATCCTAATAAAATTATAAAATAAACATACCAAATTTATATAAATTAATAAAATTAATACAAAAAACTCTAAAAAAAATAAATAAATAAAATTCGCAGCTTTTTTCAAAAATTAAAATTATATATATCGTTATTATTATTAGTATTATTATTATTTTATATATTATTTTTCGCATAACTACCCAAACTGGTCCCAGCCCCATAATTATAATTACTGCCACCTCCATACTAATTTCTATTTACAGCTGCTCTATTTTATTGATTGTGGACCCCGTTTCTGCTTCTATTATTAGTAGAAGGCAAATATTAGCCTAAAATATCGTCGTCTTTTTTATCCTTTTAAATTGGGTTATAAGAATAAGTAAAATTGCCGCCTATATTTGGCTTCAAATTTTAGTTCAAACTTGTCGCCCTGTTTCCTTTGCTACTATTATCATATTTATACTCATTTACATTATTATTATAATTATAATTATAATTATTATTACTATATCCATAACTATTTTAATTTTATAAATTTTTTTTTGATAAATTCGGCTTTGTATCGTAACTGTTAATGCTATTTAAATTAGAACTTACCTATTATATGCTGTTATAACTTCCAAAATTGTAATTATTATTATTATTGTTTTTTGTTGTAGTCTATGGAAAATCAAAATTCAAATTACTATTATTATTGCTTCCATGATAGGGATTTTCTTTTCCATAAGGGTTCGAAGACTTTGAAATATTTCTTCTAGGCTCAGATCCAAAATGATTAAATTCATATTCGTTTTTATTTCCAGAAATTTCATTTTTCTTGCCGCTATTGTAATTCGGAAATTTTGGCTTGCTTGAAAACTCATAATTATTATTAATTGAATTATCATTTTTAAAACTATTTCGCTTTTCTTCAGGCTTGTTCAAAAAATCCAAAATAGAATCTATATCTTTATTTTTATGGTCTTTTCTAGAGCTATAATCTGGTAAATTATTACTTTAATTGTCTAGTTTAGGCAGTCCTATATTATTACTTTATTAATTATTTTCTCTTAAATTAGAAGGCCTCAAAGGTGGCTTTTTAAAGCTTGTAGTATCTTAATTTTTTTTTTAACTGCTTATTCCGTTCGAATTGCCTAAAATATCATCTAAATCTAATTACCCACTTCCATAAAAATTTTCCCTATTACTTTATTTTTCTTTATTTTACTGCAATCTTTTATTTGTAAGTTCATTTTACCCGTGTTTATTAAGTGGAGATGAAACTCCTCTATAGCTAGTATTTGACGATTAAGACGTTGGTTTTTACTAGCTAGTAACCGGTTTCAAAGGAACAATGCCTCCTTTTAACATAGCTTGTTAAACCTCTTACGGCAAAATAGAATTTATATCGTTAAAAAATTAATGTTACATAATTTTCGTAGCATTCGGCCTTTTATTAGGATCCCACTACAAACACTGTTTAATTAGCTACAAAGCTTCATAAGGCGCATTCGGAATAACATCCTACAAATCGATTGAACTGTAAAATCTGAAAGTAAAACCTTTTTTCGCGGCCAATTTATGTCCCTCGGGCCACTCTTCTTTACTAGGCGTTCCCAAAATTTGGCAATATTTTGTGAGTTAATCAATTTCACTTCCGCCTGGAAAAATAGGTTTTCCCTCATAAAGTTCGCCTATAATGCAGCCCAAAGCAAAAACATCTACGGGAGAATTATAATTGGGCTGTCTCAAAATTATTTCGGGCGCCCTGTACCACCTCGTCGAAACGTACTCTGTAAAGGGCGGCCGAGACCTTATTTCCCGAGCGAGCCCGAAATCGCCCAATTTTACTATTTAATTTTCTGATATAAAAATATTTTCTGGCTTCAAATCTCGGTGAAAAAAGCCTTGTTTGTGACAGTACTATAAAGCATTTGCTGTTTGCCAAAAAATCGATTTTACTGTATTTTTTGGCAAAGTTGTCCCTAGTTTTTTTTGCTCCTCGTACAACCTAAAAATGTCATTATGAATGAATTCGAAAATAAAAGCAAGTTCATCATTAACTCTTATCACTTCTTTTAACCTGATTATGTTTATATGGTCTTTTAATTTTCTCAGAGATTTTAACTCTCTTAATTCCATACATTCGTCCCAGGATTTGTATTTTTATTTCATGTATTTTATTGCCACAATTGATTTGTCTTAAATATTTTCCGCTTTTATTACTGAGCCAAAAGCTCCGTCTCCAATTTTTTTTATTTCTCTGTATTTTTCCATTTTTTTTCTTCGCTAAAGTAAGCACTCTAAGTTTTATTTTTTTTTTAAGTTTTTTTATAAAAGTTATAAAGCTAAACAAATTATTATGACTGGCTTTTTGAAAATATTATAGTTTGCTACAATATTTTTAGAAATTAGATAAAAAAAATTATTTTTTGTTTTGTTTTATTTAAATTAAATATTTTATTTATTTATTATGTAGTGAAAAAACTTAATAAGAGTTATTTTAATTGAATAAAATAAATATAGTTAATATTATAAATAATTTTTATATGGGAGAACTTTATAAATAACTTCCGGTTAATTAAAGTACTGAAAGACATTATTAAATAATATACAAGAATATTTAATAATATGAAAAAGATAATTAAAAAAACCAATAAATTTATTAACTCAAAAATTTTTATTAATAATATTTTATTTGTTAAACATTTCAATTGTTTATTAACTATTTAAACTTTAAATTAAAATTTAATATTATTTTATTATTTAGTAAAAATTATATTTTATATAGTTTTTAAATATTTACTTTTTTTTATGCATATTATTCATATTTAATTTAATTCATAACTGTAATTGTAAATTAATTCAATTTATTTTAAACTTTTCTTTATCATATATTAAAATATTATTTTTAAGATGGCATTTATCAAAATTTATAAATATCTTGTTCTTCCTGCTACTATTTTTATTACTACTAATTAATTTAACTGGTATTTTCTCCCAAAATGCTTCCCAAAATGTCATCATGATTTTCATCTATATTTTTTTTATTTTATAAATTATTAGATGCAACTCTCGAATGGTGCAATTAAGAGTTATTTTACATATAATTTGTTGACCCAGAATTAAAATTATATTAATCATATAAACTGGCATGTCTGTGATTTTTTAAACCACTATAATCGACTTTATTTTATTGATAACTATTTTACTTTATCATGTTTGCATTATTGTTTATTACATTCATTGAACTAAAATTGTACTATTCGTCGTTTTTATTTTAATATTATTATTTTTATTACTATTAATATACATTATTTTAACTAAAATTATACATATCTTATTAATGGTTATCAGAACTACTTTTTCCTATAAAATGATTATTTTTGCCAAAATTTGAACTTCCAACTTTTTTACCAGATTCAGCTTCTTTATTATGATTATCATTTAACATATCTTCAAGTTCGTCCAAATTTAAACTGTCCTTTTTTTCGATAGAAACAATTTATTACATTTAATTTTATTTTTGGTTTTTCTAAGACTGATTATTATTTGTATTAAAATTATTATTATTATTCTTATTATTATCGTCCTAAATTTCTAATTGCTAAATTTATTTCTATATTTCCTCTTAACTCATTTTTGGTTTAGAAGGAATTGTTTTGTTTTTATCAAATTCCAACACTTACCAAGGCAAAACTTTCTCAACATCTTTAAAATAAGGGTGTTATAAAATTTTACTTATACTTGGTCTTTTAGAAGGATCCCATCTTAAACACTCTTAAATTATTTAAATTGCATCATAGGGTGTATTTTACAAAACTTAATCTAAAGGAATAGGATCAAATCCCTATAATTTAAGTCCCTATTTATTACTTTTTATAAAAAAATATTAATTAATAAATAAATAAATTATTTATTTATTTTTTAATAAATTTAATTATTTTAAATGAAGAATTTTCAAATTTTAATGATAATAATATCTTTTTAATTACGCTTAAATCAAACCATCATTCCAATCTTCTTTAGTTGGAGTTCCTAAAATTCCACATATCTTAGATATTTAATCAATTTCTGACTACCCTTTCTAAATTATTTAAGAATTAAATAAATTTTTTATAAAAGTTACATTAAGTTATAAATAAATTTACATTATAAAAATAAAAATAATTTACGAATATTTATATTTTAAAATAAATAATTACGAATAAAGGCTGACCTTCAAATAATTCGGCCATTATGCAACCGATGGCAAAAATATCAACGGGAGAATTATAATTTGTTGATCGAATAAGCAATTCTGGGGCTCTATACCATCTTGTGGACACATAGTCAGTATAAGGCGGCCTCGACCGTATTTCTCTTGCCAGTCTTTTTTTAATATTTAAAATTAATAAACTTTAAATGACATTAATTACTTAGATTTGATGAATAATATTATAAATATATATATAACTTTTATTCCCTTTTTTAAATATAAATTGATCAATTATTTTTCTCGAAATAAAAAAAAACTTACCCAAAATCGATTATTTTTACTATTCCTTCGGCTGAAATCAAAATATTTTCTGGCTTTAAATCTCTGTGAAAAAATCCATGTTAATGCATATATTTAATTGCGCTGCAAAGTTAATAAAATATTGATTTTATAGTATCATGCTTTATTTTAAAAAAGAAAAAAAATGACTTTTAAAACTAATTAAAAATATATATATATAAAATTTAAATTACAGACAAGGGCCTCCCTGTTTTTTTTTAATCATTGTAATAGTCCCAAATATTTTACTAAACATACTCAGTAATAAAATTTAATTTTTTTTCAACCTAGACTATTTCTTTTAATTTGATAATATTAATGTGATTTTTCAATTTTTACAGGGCTTTTAATTCCCTCAATTTTAGACACTCGTCCCAATTTTCATAGTCTTATTTCATTTATTTAATTGCCACCATTTCCCCAGTTTAAGTGTTGACTGCTTTGGAAACAACCCCAAAACTCCCGTCGCCCACTACTTTTATAACTTAATACTTTTTCATATAATTATAAATAATTATATATTTAATTAATTTTTATTTTTTTTATTTTATTTTATTTTGATTATATTTAATTTTATAATTAAAAAAAATTTTATTTAATTATTATTACTATGTAAATTTTACTTTGTTTTTTCTTCTATTGTTTATTTAATCATATTAAATAATTTAATTTTTTTATTTCAAACAAAATAATGAACAAATGCTTATTTACTTTAAGTTTGATCATCCATATATTTTTATTGTTCTTTTTCTCAGTGAGAAGAATTAAAAATGAAAAAAAATTAATTGAAACTTTATTCTTTTAATGAAATATATTGCAATATATAAAATAGTTTATAAATTATAAAAAATAATAAATTTTTATAAATAAAAATTAATATAGCCTATTATAAAAATTATTAAAATAAAATAATTATCTTATATTGATAAACCTTAAATCACCAAGAATTTACAATATTTTCTATAATATATAATAAATAATATATAGCAGCTTATTAATTTTAGAAACTCCAAAATTTTTAGCGTTAATATATTAATAAATACAGCCTAAAAATATATATAACTTTACTTTCATTATAATATTATAATATATATATATTTAATATATAAACTATAGTTGAAAATACTAATTTACTGTCCGTCAATCCTGCGAAAATTCGGTAAAACTTTACAAAGATTAAATCACTTCCAACTGCGGCTTAGCACCTTTCAACTCCTCCGACTAAACCTAAGAATTATTATTATTACTATTATTATAATTATTATTTTTTTTTTTCAAAGACTCATAGACCGAATTTTGCCTCCTAATTTCTAGGTACAAATTTTCGAGTTCCTGAACCTCGCTGCCGAAACCCAAAAACAGAGAAACGCGCTAATTCAGTTCGAGCGGTTTTTTGAGCAAAACGCTGCCGTTGACGCCGGTGGAGTTCCTTTCCCAGGCCTTTTCAATTAAGTAAGCAAAAACCAAATATTCGAAAAAATTTATGCCTCCATCTTCGTCGCTTAAACAAGGCTTGCCCTCGTGCTTAGGCAGCATGTAAATTCCGCCACAGAGCAAAATCCGGTGGAATTCCGCGATTTTGGAACCTGAGTGCCTTTAGTAGTAAATTTCGAGGTCGTTTTCCCGCTTCATTTTTCTTCGCAAAAAAACCTTCAAATTTTTGTCGAATAAATCTTCTTCACTTGAGTTGTAACTCATTATCCCCTTTCTTTTTGGCGTTTTTATGTTGTTAAACTTCAATTCTAAACATTTTTTCGACTTGTTTAAATAATATGTGTTTACTCGAAATCCAGCGTGGTACACTAAAATTGTTTGCTAACTGAATAAAGCGTAACCAGCACAGTCTATTTTTTCCCCGCTTTAAAAAAAATCCTATTTATTTGCTGGCTTGTAAGAAGATGAAATCTTTTTCATTACTGTAAACATAAAACCACAATTTTATTAAACATCTTCAATTTTATTCACATCCAAAGGACAAAAACTAATTACAAACCGACCAGACTTATTCAATAAAAAATTACGAATTGTTAGTAAATTGATAATATAATGAAATTAATTTAAAAAATACTAAAATTTTCAATAAAATAAAATTAATTAAAATTAATAAAACTTTTAATTTTCTACCTGAGATTGAGGAACTTTTATTATTTACTATGTTTTTGTATTTTATAAAATAGCTACAGCTTCAGATTCGATTAAATTTTCTTATATTGTTTCCGAAACCAACTCTTATAAATCGAATATATCCGTTTATTTATGTGCTTTCTATATTATTTTTCTTACTTCTAAAACAGTTTTTTCCATAGCTTACATTAAATCTACGAAATCACTTCCCAAATTAAATTTTTCTGCATATTTTTCTAAATGTTCCTAATGAGTCAAAGGCTCCTCTAAGGGCTTGAAATTTCCAGTAACTGAAAATAGTTACCTCCTTTTTTAAGCATCTGTCTAAAAATAAATTAAAAAAATTGTTTAACAAATATTAAATTTAAAATAAATAAAAAAAATATGTAAATAATATTAAAATTAGCATTAAATTATATTATTTTATTGAAAATTAAACCATTTTAAATAAAAAAAATTACCAAAAACTCCTCCTCGTCTTCTTCATCATACTCACCATCTTCAGACGAAGAAATAAAATTTGGGGCTTTTTATATAAATTTATATATATAATTTTATAATTATATAAATTTTAAATAATACTTTTAAATATAAGGTATTCATTTAAAAAATTTACATTAAATTTTTTATTTAACATAACATAATTATATCAAACATATAAAAGTAATTACCCTAACTTTATTTTTATGATTAACCCTAAAAATTAACATTTTCTGCTTATATATTGTCCAAATTATCACCTAAAGCTTATTCGTTTTTTAAGCCTAATTTAGGGGAAGAACCTTTGGATTATACTTTTACTATTTAATTTACATATTATGCTTAATTTTACTAATTTTAATGTGATTTTTGTTCTTATTCGTTTTATTATTTAGATTTTTCGTCCAAAATTTTCTTTGAAAACATGTTCATTGAACCATTAACAATTCTAGCGTTATTTTGAAGTTAAAAATTATTCCCAGGTGAATTATAACCGTCTTGGTATTCTTAATTTATTCTTTCTTATATTAAAAATAAATTTAATTTTAAAATGTTTTTATCCTTTTAAAATAATAACTATTAAATTAGAGATTAAAAAAAATCCAATTTTTGTTTATTATATTTTTAGTTTAAATTATTAAATTTTCCACCTTTTTCCTTAGAAAAATTACCACCCTCTTCATTTGAAATACATGAATCCTATGACTCTTATCTTTATAAGTCAATTTTATTTTATTTATCCATGTTTAATTATCTTTACAATTTTATATATAAATTTCTGCAATCTATAAAATATTAATATTGTGTCTTCTATATTTTGTTTTATGACTTATTTATTTTATTGAAAATACTTCTAATTTTATTAAAACAATAAATATTTGGTATTGCAATAATAATTATTATATAATAAATTAAAAGCCAAACCATAATTATTAATAAAATTCATAATGTAAAAACGTAAAAAAAAAAAAATCTATTATAAACTTTTAATATATTAAATATAATATAACCAATATATCAATAGAAAAACTATTCTTATTATAAATTACAACAATTTTTTAATCAATTATTTATATCTAAAATTTTTAGAGTTAATTTTTTATCTGATTTAAGCTGACCCTCATTCCAATTCTGCCTATATTACTCACCATTATAATATATTTTTACTCCTCTTCCTTCCTAAAATTTTAAAATTGCTATATATTTTTTATATCAATTTTTTAAAAAATCCTATTCTATAAATAATAAAACTTTATGTAAAAATTAATAATACTTTTTAATTATTTCTCCATTCACCGTCATACATTTTCCCATCAGAGTAATAATAAACACCTTTGTTATGCTTGTATATTAAAAATTATAGATCAAATTTATATAATAGTTTATATTTTTATATTAATTTTTAAAAATTAAATATATATAATTATAATTTATTTAATATTAAATTATACTTAAATTAATAATATATACCAGTTATCCTTTAACCCAATCTCCGTCATATTTAGCCCCAGATCTAAAAGTATAAGTACCATTGCCATCCTTTTTTTAAAATATAAAATAAAATGTATAAAACTTAAATTTTTGTGTAAAAATTAAAAATTATTGTTTACTTTAAGGTCGTTTTTCCATTAGCCTTCATAAGTATCGCCATTTATGTAATTATAGGTACCTTATCCCTCCTTTTAAAAAAAATTAATTTGGTATAAAATTAATGCTTTAAATTTACTGATTTTTATCATAATTTTTTTATCCATTATTGAGAAAATTAATACTTAATATAATTATTAAATTTAAAAATTTATTAAATTTGTACCCTTTTATCAAACTACCACTCACCTTGGTAAATGTCTCCATTATTATATATACAAATTCCTTGGCCATGCTAAATGAAAAAAAAATGTAATTTTACTTTAAATTTTATATTTCTTTTTATATATAATAAATTTTTTAGTTTTTTAAAAATTACCTTTTAGCCATCTTACCAATAACCATCATATTTAGATCCGTCCTCATATAAAGCATGTCCTCTGCCATGCTAAAATATATAAATATTAAAATATTTTTTTATTTTGACAAAATTTTGATATTTTTATATAAATATATATTAATTTTTATTACTTTAAAAATTTTAAAAAAATTAAACATAATTGTATATAATATTTTTAAAATTATGGTAATTACTCTTTTATTATTATATTTTTCACCTATATAATTAAGATCATCTTTCACATGATACATATCTGTTATAGAATTATAGTAGATAGGTAGCCCAAAATTTTCACATACATATTTAGTACCTTTTTAACAATAAAACACAGGATTTTGTTAATTTTATATATTTTACATAATTAAGCCTTTTTTATCTTCTTTTGAAATTATTTTTATCAAATCTTAAGTAAAAATTCCCCCCAATTCGCATCCAAAATTACTTTAATCATGTTAACAACTTGTTTAAATTGCAATTGTGCCGTCGTAAATTTTTTGAATTTGCGTGTCAAATTTCAATTATTGTATCCATTTTCCTGATTTCGCTGCATCTACCATTATATACAATAAATTTTATAACTTTTTCCTTTGATTCCACTATATTATTATGTCTTTTAATGTAATTTTCTATTAATGGTAATTCTAATTAAAAATTTTTTATTTATAAATTTTTACGGTTAGTTTAGAATTTATATAAAAAAATTAATAATATCTTAACAAAATGAGAATAGGGAAAAAATATTTTTTGATTAATTAATCTAAATAAATTGATAATTCTAGATAAATGATTATATAAATATTATATAAAAAATTACTATTTATATTTATTATTTTTTTTTATTCTTTTTTTTTTTATCATTTTGATCTTCTATTATTTCTTCGCTTTATATACTTCCAACTATCCAGTCACCAGTCTAGGGATCAGTTTCCCCTGAAAAATACAAAAATGAAGTTTTCTAATATTATTAAAAAAATTGATTTATCGAACTTAAAATTTCGTCTTTTGGGCACTCTAATTTATTCTAAGAATTATCCAAACTTCTAAAAATATTTATGTTTAATTTTTTCAAAATTTCTTGCATAAAAATACAGTCTTTTGATATTTAACTGTCATTTTATTGTGAATAAAATTGGTAATATTGCAAAATATTTTATGAAAAATAATTTGGACTATTTATAACGAAAATATTTTCTCTTTCACATAAAGAACCAATTAGAAAAGCACTTATATGCTAAGTTTTTGCCTTGTACTGTGGAAATGTATATTTTTGATTTTGTTTAAAGTTTATACTTAAATTTTACATATTTTTTCTAAAATTTCTCAAGAATAAAAAATAACTAATATTTATCAAAAAATAAAAAAATGATAATAATTAAGAATTACAAAATATTTAAAAATCTAATTAAAATTGTTTATAAAAACTTATATTATGCAACTTTTTATTATTAATTATATGATGAAGTTTATATATAATTAATTATATATTTCGCAATATTTGTATTAAAAATTTAGCAAGATACATAAAAATATTAATTTTTTATATGGTATAAAAAACTCTAAACAAATAATTAGAAATTGGAAATTTTAATTATCCAAATATTTTTTTGGTGTTAAATAAAAGTTAATTAAATTCTAAAATCCTGTTTTTTTTGACTTTTTAATTATTAATTTTTTATTTTTTTAATTAGAGAATATTTATATTTTAAGTTTGATTGAATTAAAGAGAAATTTTGTTTCTCAAAGTGATTATTAAATAAACTAATACTTAAATTAAAAAATAAGTAAATTCACATAAAGGAAATAAAAAAAAAATTAAATAATAAATATATAAAACACATAAAATCTAAACAAAAATAATATTTTAAAAATAAAAGCCAAAATAAATAAACTATCTTTAAAAATAAAAAAAGCCAATTTTATCTTATCTCTACCATGAAAATTAACAATAAAAAGTAAACTTTAGTTTATTTATACAAATTACTTTTTAAACTTGCGCTTAAAAATAATTTAAAAAAAGTAATTTATTTTTAGAAATAATAATAATTTTTTTTTATTTTTTAGGCTTTTTTACTCAGTTATTTTGTTTTTGTTATTACAAGTCCAATTAATGTCAGGTTCAACAATTTCAGGAACCTTAAATAAAATTAACTTTTAATCTTAAAGTTTTTATGCAAGCAGCTACTCAATTTCAAATTCACTTGACAGTTCAACAGTATTAGCCAGTGGATCATTATCTAATTCTAGATTTTATTAAATTTATTTAAGTGGTTCAAACGACTTCGTCATATTCTCAAATAGCTACTGTAATATAAAAAATAATTTAAATTATAAAAAAAAAAATATAATGTATTATTGTTATTTCTATTAAATTTTTATATTATAAGTGTTTTATTTTTTTTACTTAAATTATAAAGACACAGATAAACTTACTTATTCTAAGAATTTCTCAGACGGGTCAGCTACCACTGTTACAGAATCTGTCGCAACTTGTACAGTAGATTCAGAACAAATTGTTGTAGTTTATGTTTCATATGATTCTAGTTAGTATCATGTTAAATTAAGTATTTATTCATTTGATGAAACAAACGGTAAAAAAAAGCAAAATATTAATTGCATTTCATAAAATATTTATAATTTAAAATAATTCAATATTTTAGGGTGGACTTAAAGTTCAACAGCAAATTTACAGACTTCTACTTCTAAATTTTCAAAGCCTAAATGTGAGCAAATAAGTAGCTCATTTATATCAGTTACTTACTACTTAGCTGGAGGTAACTTGATATTTTTATTAATTTTTTTGTCAATATTATTAAAATAGCACTTTATTAATTTATATTATATATATATATTATAAATATTATTTATATTTTTTAAGGCACTCCTGGAATATACTATTATAAGCATTAAATAGGAGGTTCAGGCACAGCTCCAACAGCTCCTATAATTTAACCAGAAAATTCAGATTACGATATGATAGTATATAATGGGTAAATGGTTATTTCTTATATAGATGATTATTCCGATGGGGGTATTACAACTAATAATTTAGCCATATATTTTGAATATTTTGATGCTGATGGAAATTCAGTGGTTTCATAAAATTTAGTTTAATAATCATATTATGAAAAAAATGGAGATTTTGCAAGTTCTAATATTATCATTAATAAATAAACTTCAGAAACAGATTATGGATATGCATTTGCAATTTCTTTTCTTTAATCTGCAAAATAATCTTATACAATGTATATAAGCTCAAGTAATGAAAATTTGTGCTATATAGATTACACTCCAGGCGATTCTGTTTATGCATCAACAGCATATCATTAAACAATTGTTGAAGATAACCTTATTTTAAATTTTAATTAGTATAAAACTAGTAGTGGTATAACATATTATAGAGCTGTTAACTTTTTCTTTAGTGGTGTTAATTTTTTATCCTATGATTTTACAATTAAAGCTAATAATTGTCGTGATTATGCTGGATCTACAATAACATATAAATATGCAGAAAGCAAAGAATAATCTCCCTCTACAACTGTAAGTTAAAATGTTGGAAAATATGCAATTGCATTGGGAACTAATACCTGTATATAATATTTAAGTTACTCTTAAATTTCTACTTCTGGATCAACTATTTCTTTGGCTTAGAAAAACTATATAGCTTACGCAGGTAAATTTTATTCGCACATTTTTTGTTAATTTTAGAAAATATAATTATATATTAAAATTGCAATATATAATATTATATTATATAGTATTATTTTTATTTTTTGTATTTTAATATATTTATTTTTTTTTTAAAAAAAATTATCGATATGTTTTGCATACTCCTATAAATAAGAAAACAAATTACTAGTTTAAAAATAAGTAAATATAAATCATTATTAAAATTTTATTAGAAACAAGCAGCGATTCCTTATTTGATGATAATTGTGCTTATGGCTGTTTGGATGATAGTGACGGAGAATTTTATTGCGAAGTTTGCGTTGGATACAATAGCGCAACTTAAAAAGATTTGAGGGATATTTAAAATAATTGTGAATGTATTGACGGGTATTACGAAGGAGGTAGTAACACTTGCATTGGTATATAAATATAAAAATAAATATAAATATAAATATATTACCCTGATCAAAATTTGGACCTATTTTTGTTTATTTAAAGATAAATTAAAAATTCATTAGATAGTAAAATTAAAATTCATTATATTATGAGTAAATATTAAGTTTATTAAATGAAATATGCTTTAATAAAAATATTTAATTTCAATTTGTTATATAATTAATTTCTAATTTCTCAATAAATAAAAAAAAATCGGTCAAAATTATATTTATTAAACTAATTTTATTTATATAATATATTAAAGAATTTTATATAAAAATTTATAATTTTTTCATTTTTTTTTTAAGAATGTTCATACAAATGCGAAACATGTGATTCTTCTGGCTGTGTTAAATGTATTTCCGAATTTAGAGATATAAATGACACTTGTAATTGTATTTCCCAACATTATGAAATTACCGAAACTGATTCTGACGGTGATATAGTAGACGGAGAATGCCACGAATGTCCTGAATAGTGTGATGAATGTACTTATAATTAAAGCACCAAAGAAGTATCTTGCGTCGCCTGTTAAATTTCATAAGGGAGAGACCCTACCAAATTATGTGCTTGTTAAACAAATTACACTGACGTTATGGACCCGGATGGCGAATGTTATTTTTGTCCTGGAACTATCGATGGAGCCGGAGAATGTATTTGTGCTGATGGAGTAATATATATATATATTTATATTATATAATAAATAATAAACAAAAATGACTTTTAGTTTATATAATTTATATTAAATATTAAAATAGACTTACGTCTCTTTCAATTTTGATACATCCTAGTATGAATGTTTACCATGTTTGCAATATTGCGCAAAATGTAGCGATGGAGAATCATGTGATGAATGTGAAAGCGATGAACTGGATGAAGATGGAGACCCAATTTGCTCTTGTAACACAGATTTTCTAACCTACAATGGATCAAGTAAATAATAAAAATTAATTTTAAATAAATAAACAAGAAAAATAAAAAGAAAGAGCTAAACTTAAAATAAAAAATAATAATAATTAAATATTTATAAATCTTAACTTTTTAGCCTGCGTTTGTTCAGACAGTGACTTGACCCTAGAGTCAAAATGTACTTGCACAATTGAAAATTGTTTAGATTGCCCTGACGAAGACGGCGAAATTTGTAATACTTGTGCCGATAATTTTACAATTAACCCCGACACATCTCAATGTTACTGTGACAGTAGTATAAACAGTGAAACAATAGAATTATGTTATTAAGACAGCAAAAAAGTTTTCAGCGAAGACCAATGCACCTGTATTTCTGAAACAGTTTCCAAAGAATAGTGTATTTCTTACTGTTCCAGTTGCAATTCAGGAACCTGTTTAGCCTGCAGTTTGACCAGTTAAGATCCTACTAACAACTGTATTTGTCCTAAAGGACTGTTTTGGGATAGCGACTCTTAATCGTGCACAAAATGCGACTCTAGTTGCGAATCTTGCACCAGTTCAAAAAGTTGTGAAGATGAAGATAAAGAAGAAAAAAAAGAAGAAAAATCTAGTATACTTCTTTTTATTATTATAGGATTGATTGCTTTACTTTTACTTTTGTTGTGTTTGTTGTGGGTTTATTGCTGCAGAAGAAAGAAGTAAAAGGAACAAGAAAAAATTTTCAGCAGTCAGAAAAATGCCAATGCTGCTTCTGAAGAGTAGTCGGAAGATGGAATTGATCTAGATCCCGGAAGTATTTAAAAAATTTTAAAAAATAGATTTAAATTAAATTAATACAATTTTAATTTATTATATTAATATTTAATAATAAATTTTAAAAGAATAAAAGAGGGCTTTGGCAGCTTCTGGAACTGCTGCTGCGGTAGGAAAGGATGGTGAAATGGATGAAGACACTAAAAATATGATTATTTAAGCTAATAAAGAACTTTAAAAGTATCACGAGGATCTTAAAAAATAAGAGGAACTTGATGAGGAAGAAGAAAATTACTACCATGATGAAACTGCTTATAAAAAAAGCTACGACTAACTTTAATCCGTTAAAAAAGGGGTAAATTAATTTAATTAATTTAAATTTTTTGTATTAAATAATAAATGCTAATTGTGTAATAATTGAAAATTTTTTTATAGGAAAGTGGACAAAAATTACTGAATAAGCCATACCAAAAAAAAACCAAATGGAATTAAGATGGTTCATAACTAGATTTATCTGACAACAATTTACTTTCAACCCAAAACAACGAAAACACCAAATTTTTAAGCGCATCCAAGACAAAACTAAGAGACGAGCAAAGCGTCCTAGACCTTTCCGACGCGGCCGCTCTTTCCCTAGCAGAAAAGAAAAACTTGTTAAAAAACCAAAAAAACTAAAAACAACAAAACGACATCCAAAAATACCAAGAAAACCAGAAAAAGCTGCAACAAGGCAGCGAAAACCAAGTCTTCAAAAGAAACGGCGGATTCGACGAGAACGGAAACCCAGCCGAAGACGGAAACTACGACCAGTACGGCAACTACGTCGTCCACACAGGCGGAAGGCCGGCCGGCTTCGACAAAAACCAGAGGGCTTCTGAAGAAGGCCTCTACGACAAAACTGGTCGATATTTAGGCCTTAACGCGGAAAACCAGCCCGGCGGCTATAACAAAGAGGGACAGGCCGACGCTAAGGGCGAATTCGACGATTAGGGCAACTATGTCGGCCCCGAAAAAGTTGTGCAAAAGGGCGGTTTTGACAAAAATGGAAAAAAAGTGGCTGGGGGAAATTTTGACGAAAATGGCAACTATGTTGTGCACACTAATAATAAAGTTGCTGGCTATGATAAAAATGGAAAAAAAGTGGAAAATGGACTTTATGATAAAAATGGAAGGTATCAAGGCAAAAATATGTCAGGGCAGCCAGGGGGATTCGACTCTGAAGGACACCCCGATCCTGAAGGACTCTATGACGACCAAGGAAATTATGTAGGCCCTTCAAAAGTTATAAACAAAGGAGGATTCGACAAAAATGGAAAATAAGTTAAAAATGGAGATTTCGATTAAAATGGAAATTATGTTGTTCATACAGCCGGAAGAGTAGCAGGGTATGATAAAAATGGAGTGAAATAAGAAGACGGACTCTATGATAAGACTGGGAATTATTTAGGTGTAAACGCGAATCAATTACCAGGTGGTTACAACAAGCAAGGAGAACCAGACGCTTTAGGAGTTTTCGATGATTAAGGCAACAATTTAACAGCAAATCTTCCCGGAAAAGGGGGCTTCGACCAAAAAGGAAACTTTTAGTAAAACGGACACTTCGATTAAAACGGAGTTTTCGTGGTGCACACCGGAGGAAGAGAAGCGGGCTACAACGCAAAAGGAATAAAAGACAAAAATGGTTTATACGACAGAAACGGAAACTACCTGGGCCTGAACATAAAGGGCGAAGAAGGCGGTTTCAACAAGCAAAAAAAGCCGGACGCCCTCGGCGAATACGACGACCAAGGAAACCACGTAGGAAATAACATTTTCGGCCTTGGCGGGCACGACGCCGCTGGAAACCCAGTCGTCGGCGGACACTTTGACAAAAAAGGCAATTATATAGTAAATACGGGCGGAAAAGAGGCCCAGTACAACGCCTAGGGCCAGCCTGACTCCAAGGGCTTATATGATAAAAATGGAAATTATAAGGGCCTAAATATTAAGGGACAGCCGGGGGGCTTCGATAAGGAAGGGAATGTGGACCCTTTGGGAGAATTTGACGATTAAGGTAATTTTGTGGGAATTGCTTTGGTTGGGGCTGGCGGGTACGACCGATTTGGGAAGAAAAAGTAGGGAGGATTTTATGATAAAAATGGAAATTATGTGGTGTAAACTGGTGGGTAAAATGCAGGATTTGATAAAGATGGAAATAAAGTTAAAAATGGCCTATATGATAAAGAAGGAAATTATAAGGGACTTAATTTTAAAGGGTAGCCTGGAGGGTTTAATGCGCATGGCAAACCTGACGCCTACGGAGATTATGACGATACTGGCAAATACTAAGGATTTACTAAAGTTATCAAAGGAGGATATGATGCTTCTGTAAAATTATTAAAAACTTATAAAAATGATTAATTAATTAATTAAATAAATATAATTAATTTTTTTATTTAATATAAAGGGAAATATATAAGAAGGTGGTAATTATGATAAAGACGGTAATTTTGTTGTTACTACTGCGGGTAAGTAAACTGGATTTGACAGCGAAGGAAATAGAAAATAAAATGGACTTTATGATAAAAAAGGAAAATATTAAGGCGTTAACGTTAAAGGTTTACCTGGAGGATTTAACAAAGAAGGAAAACCAGATGCCTTGGGTAGTTATGACGATCAAGGAAATTATGTTGGTCTTAATATAAATGGAGTGAAGGGAGGATATAATGAAGAAGGGTAAAAATCAAATTTTAGTTTAAAATTATATATAATTAAATTTAATTTTAGCTTTTTATAATATTTATAAATTTAATTTTAGCTTATTAAAAAAATAAATAATTAAATTAAATCTCTTAATTTTTAATAGTAAACCAGATCCAGAAGGATTGTTTGGACCTGATGGCTAATATTTAGGACAAGATAGTAATATACCAAATAAAAACTATATCTTTTTTATTAATTTACAATATTTATAAAAAATTTGAAATTTATAGGAGAAGCTTATGATAAAAAGAAATTATATGACAAAAACGGAGTTTATACTGGATTAAATAAAAATGGAGTACCAGGAGGCTTTGATAAATATGGAAATAAGGATGATTATGGGTAAAAAATAAGATAAAAATTTAAACAAATAACTAAATTATTTAAACATTTTAATTTTTTTAAATCTAGTTTATACGGCCCTAAAGGAGAATATGTAGGATTAAATAAATTTGATAGACCAGGAGGGTACAACTAAAAAGGACAAGAAGATTAAGAAGGTAAACACTTAAGATTAAATAATAAATTATTTAATTTATAAATTAAAGAACAAATTATTATTAAGAAAATTAATTTATAAATGTTTACTATTTTTTAATTAAAAAAATAAAAATTTATAATATAGGTATGTATGGACCTGCACCCGAATCTCATTATGTAGGGTTAAATAAACTTGGTAAAAGGGGAGGATTTAACAGATTTGGTTAATCTGACCCTATAGGTTATTTTGGACCCGATGGACAATACGTTGGTCTTAATAAATAAGGAAGAATGGGAGGATATAATGAGTAAGGAAAAGTTGACAAAGATGGTGCCTACGGACCAAATGGAGAAAACTACACTGATTAATAAAAAGACAATTTCTTCTTACAAATAAATATGCCCAGAAAATACAATCTTAAAGGATAAACAGATGAATAATATTATTTATAAGCTTAAAAAATCATGAAATATCAACATAATCAAAAAAATAGAAACTATAACAAAAATAATAAAGTCTGGAACGAAAATGACAGAAAATTAGAAGAAAAGGCTAAGCTAGATAGAGCCTAATCCACTTTCGCTTTCAAACCCAAAAAGGCCCCTAATCTTTCCAACCAAACAGAAAAAATAAACGAATTACTTCAAGAAAGTGATAAATAAAACCCCGAACAATAGTAGAAAGTAGAAAAAGACGTAAAAGATTTAAGAAAAGCCAGAAAAGAAGCTAGAAAAAACAAAAGAGATAAACTAAAGGTTCCCAGTCAACAAAACCAAGAATTTTTGTCCAGTAATCCTTCCAATACTGACCAAGAATTGTTAAATAACACTAATAATAATAAAGGTAATTATTTCGAGCAATTCCAACAAACTCAAAGTATTTCGGCAATTGGGCAAAATAACTCAGTAATTAAAAAAAATTCTTAGGCTAACAATTCTGATTTGTTGCTAGATGATGAAGAAGAAGACGAAGAACTTAAAAAATTGAGAGCTAAAAAAAAATAATAGTAAGATGAAATGAAAATGATAAGCGACCTCGACTTCCTTTGAAAATAAATACAAATAATAAATATATATATATAATTATAGTTTTAAAAATATATAATATAATATAAATATATAAATGAAAACTTATTATAAGAAACTTGTTTATTTTTTTATGAGTTTAACAAGTTCACCATATAATTTTTATAAATATAATATTAAATTATATATATAAATATTTATATTTTTCTTAAAAAAATAAATTCTTCTCAAAATTATTATATTTTAAATAATGTAACTTTTAAATATATGATATATAGAAATTAATAATCATATTACGTTTTTTATAGGAAATCCTCAATAAATATTTATTATTTATAGTATTTTATAACATTTCAATTTTAAAAAAAGATTTATAAATTTTTTATCATAGAAAATAAATTAAGAATTCAACAAGTCATTCTTATTAGCAAAGTAATATTTTAAAAATTTTTAATAGATAAATTTAACTTTTATTACTATTTTTATATATAAATTTAATATTTATAAATAAAATTTAAAATTTGTAAATTTATTATAAATAAAGCAAGTTTTTTATTTAAAATTTTAAAAAATTAAAAAATTAAAATTATACGGTAATTTAATTATTTTATTTTTTTATAAGGTAGTAATTTAAATTTATTCAATAAGCTTATAGATTGACATGATCTTTATTAACCTATTAAATTGTTTAAACGACGTTCTCACTAGAATAAGTATTCCTGGTTTATTTCTAATATCTTTAGAAAAACCATTTATGACTTAATTTTTAAAATTTCACTAATATTAATCCATTATTTCTTTTATCATCTTAATTATTATCAAATTTTAATCTATATATAAATAATAAATAATAAATTATTAAATTCAAGAAAAAAAATATATTTAAAAAAAATTTACTTTATTATCGAATTTTAATCTTAGTGTAAACTTATATCCATGTCAAGATAATCAATAGAGTTCAAAAATATATTTTCCTCAGAAAAATTTGCAAATACCCAAATTTAACTTGCCAAACAGTCAACTTCATCTAAACCCAACTTAAATTAACTGTATTTTAGTTATAAATTTGTACTTTATTTTAATGTTTCCTCTTTTTTATTACTTATACTATCGTTTTTTTCTCCACTTTTATTTATATTTTTATCTTAACTATATCCTTATCCTAAAAATTTTACATATTATAAGTATTTATCTAATTTATAAGAGTCAAAAATATCTAACACATTGTTCATTTCATCCATTATAATAAAACTTATTTCTAAGTTTAGTTTACATTTGATATTAAAATTTAAATATATAGATTTATTATATAAAAAATCAGGTAATGGCAATAATTAATCATTTGTATTAATTTCTTATAATTAACTTTAATTATCTAATCTTATTATTTTTTAGCATAACTTTTAATAACTGTTTAATTATTATTATTCTCCATATTTTAATAAGATTGATTCAGATAACTAATTAATTTAAATAAATTAATATGATTAGCATTTGTTTTGTTAAAGTAAAATATATATTTTTACTGTTTAAATACTTTCATAAAAATTAAACTCTTCATGAAGCTCAAAATAATTATATTTATTTTTGGTTAGAATTAAAGCTACAAAATATTAATTATTATTTAATACATTAATTTTTAATTCAAACTTGTTATAATATCCAATTAATTGATCTTAGCTTACATAAATTTTATAAAATTAATTTTCAACCTATTTTTCATTATCATTGTTCGTTTTTAATATTATTGCGACTTTTTAAATACATTAATCTAATTTATTCAATTAAATTCCTACAGATTATTGATAAAAATTATCCTATAAAAAAATTAAATAGTTAAATAAAATATTTAATCATGTATATTTATATTACCAAATTATTTTATTTAACGATTATATTTTATTCTTTTTCACTTTAATCATATTAATTTTAAAGGTAATTCTCATATCTACAATCAATTTATCCAATTTAGTTTAAAGTTAAACACTAAAAATTATTAAAAAAATTATTAAAATTATTTTTATTAAATTATTTATGTCAAAAACATACTTATAAATATATTTATATATTAATATATTTACTTATAGATCAATTCCTATTTTTTATGATATATCACAACTTTAATTATCTATTTTATTATCTTAAACAATTCCAATTTAAATTTTATCTTTATATGATAGTTATTTTTTATATAACTTTGGTATTTCTAATTCATTTTAGGGATTTACTTAATTTTTGTATAAATTTTCCTTTTCATTCTCAATATATTACAATTTTTCTGCCATTTTTTAATTTTCTTCTTATAGTTTTTTTATATAAATATTTTTTTCTCTCATCTATTCTAATAACAATTCGCTTTTTGTTTTTTCTATGTTTTGGTTTAGATTTTAAAATTTGTTCACTTTAAAATTAAACTATTATTTTAAATCGTAAATCTACTTTTCGAGATCTATTTCATTCTTTTTTTATTTTTCTATAATAGTTTTTAATCCCTCTATCTCTTTTTCTTGGTTCATTATTACTTTCTAGTTATTTTTTATTGAATTTATTTGAGTTTCTCTCTTTAAATATAAAAATATAATAATTATAATAGTTTTTATAATAAATATGAATATAATTTTAAAATTTTGTTAAAAAAATAGATATATTTTCGAATTAAAATTAAATATTTTTTTTTTACTTCTTTTTATCCTATTTATATCTATTTCTGAAGATTTAATATTTAATCATTATATTATTAAATAATTTCTTTTTTCTAGCAATCAATTCCGTCAACATTTTACTACATAATTTAATTCACTTTTTAACTAAATGCCAACTTTTTTTTTAATTCCAATTTATTTAATACCTCCTTTTCAAATTTCTCATTATTTTATATAACTTATGTCTCTAATTATTTTAAGCATTTCAGACATTTATCCAAAACATAATACATTTATTAGCTAAGCTATATATTTTATTAAATAAATTTTATTATAACATTAACTACATATTAAAATTAATTTTAAAAAAAATAAAAATAATTTTATTTACTTTTTTAAAAGTAGGGTTATAACTTAAACCTTTTTCATATACCTAAAAAATGTTCAAAAATTTATCAATATCTGATTCTATACCAAAAGAATTAACTATAGGCAACTAAATTTCCTCATTTTAACTAAAAATATACTAAATATCGTTAGCACTTAATAAATTAAACCTATCTTATTCTTTCAAAATTCTATTATTCTAATCATTGTTTAATGATATAAATTTACTATTGTTACTTATTATTTCCCCAGTCAAAAAATTTTTAAAATTTTCTTCAATTCTACTAGAATTTCTTATGTTACTAGCATTTTTAATAGAATTTCTAAAACCTTAACTAGATTAACTTCTTTTTTTGTATTAATTAATTATTTTATCCTGAAATTAATTGTTCTTTTTGTCATTTTAACTTTAATTATTTTTACTCTAATTTTATTTTTAATCTTATTGATTCTCACTTTTTTTTCTAATTTAGTTCACTTTTATTTTAGAATTTTCAGTATTTTTAACTAATAAATCGTTTTTTTTTAACTCAGTTTCTTAATTAAATCTTTACATAAAAGATTTTTAACTATTTTGGTTTCTATACTACTATTACAAAAAGGAAACATCCATTTCACTTTCCATTTCTTAATCATTGCTAACATTTTTAGCAGAATTAAGGCTTTTAATAGAATTTAAATTTTGGCTTTTATGATAAACATTTAAAAGTCCAGAATCTTTTTAAATATTTTAACTATCCTATAAATTTAACAATTAAAATTACTAAATTTCAACATCACCAGTATTATTATTTAAAAATTATTATGAATTTTAGTTTTATTATTATAAATTATCGATATCTTAAACAATGTTTACTTTAAATTGTGTTTGTACACTATCTTAATTTTTATTTCTTAAATTTTATTTTTGATCAAATTATAAATTTTAAATATCATTTTATGAACCTTCATTTCCTATTTTTTTAACATTTAAAAGGTAATTAGATATATTCATATTTTTACTTTACTCAATTTTTTATTAATTTGATTACTGATTTATTAATTCCTATTTTAAATTTTAAAAATTTTGCTATATCCTTTAATTGCTAAAACTTTTCCTATACAATGCACTATTATTGAATATTTCTACAGTATTATTTTAGCTATTTTAATTAATATCTTACTAATTTTAAGAGTTACTCATTTTACTATGTTTTTTTAAATCTGGAGTTTAAAAATTGCTGAAACTTTTGTTAAATTTTGTATAATCTTAAATAGAATCGTTATTTTTAATACTGTCCTGTTTCTGGCTATTCTATAATTATTTTTTTATTCTTAGAAATGTATTAGATTAATTTAATTCTTTATTTATTAATTCTTTATGGTGTCCCTAACCCAGCACAGATAGTTCAGAATTTCCTTAATTTTGCAATTTAAACCCATACTTGGTCAGATCTCTCCCATTCAAATAATCCTCATAATAATTAAACCTATATAAATATAATTTAATTTATATATTAATTTTATATATATGATTATAATATTATTATATAAATATGGTTAAAATATTATTAATTTTTTACACACGTGCGCCAATAGTTTCGTGTGAAGGGTAAGATTTAAAAATTAGAGAAGACCATATTAAATTGCTATTATGTGAAATAGCAATTTCACCTATTAAAGGAGCTTCTTGTTATCCATTTTTAACTATTTTAGCTTTTGGAATATATTTTAAAATATTTTATTTGCATAAATTAAACATATTAATATAATATTCTTCTTTTTTTTTATGCATATGTGCATGCTCTTAGCAATTTTTACATATTTCTATATTAAAAATAGGCTCTTCGATGGCTCTTTAAAATCAAAATTAGTATAAATTTAAATAAAAATTAATAAATAATTATTTAAAATTTCGTAATTTTTTAAATTATAGTGTCATAGATTATTATAACATTTTTTTTTAAGTTTTTTAGATTATTACTTTTGATCCAACTAAAAGTTATTATATGTTGTTTAAAATTTTTATTAGCTAAAACTTCTTAATTTGACAGCATTTTATTGTTTTTAAAATGAACCGCTATTTTCATAATTTTAATTTCTATTATTTATTTATTTCTTTTCCTAAAATTTTTTTTTTTTAAATTTAAAAGTAATTAACATTTAAATTATATTATATTACAGACATTAGAACCAATTTAATAGACTTTCTATTATTTTATTAATAGATTGGATTTTAATTTTTAGTAAGTTATGCACTATTTTATACAAAATTAAATCTTTAATTAAACAATTCTTTTTCTATCATTTTTATTTATTATTTTATTTTTAATTTTTAGATTAATAAAAGCTTTTAAAATTTCTAATATATTTTTAACAATAAAATTAATTATAAATTAATAATACATTAGAATATTTGGTTATCATATATGACACAAAAAATTAATTTTTATTATATAAATGAATAAATAAGTATATTATATTTATAATTAATTACAGTGATTATATAAAAATAATATAAAAATAGCGAAAAATATTTTATTTATATACAAATTTTATTTTATTTTATTATAAGTGACTTGTTGGTTTATTTTCATATCAATTTATTGTTTAATTTTATTTAATTGGTTTTATACTAATCAGATTTCTTCGATATTAATGCTTTTAAGTTTAAGAATTATTGGAATTTGAAGAAATTTTTGTAAAAAGCTGTTTTAATTATTCATTACTAATGCTATACTTTTGAGCTTTTTATTTACTTTCAATGCTTATTTTCAAATTATTTTTATCAAAATTTTTACCTTATATAAATTAATTTCATTTTTAGAGTAAATTAAATAAATAAATTTTTAATATATTTTTATAATTACAACCAACTTTTTAATCTAAATCAATAGATGTATTTTAATTATTGTGGGCTTTTTTTTCATAGTTACATAATGTTTGTTATTTCAAAGTATTCATTATGTTAACTTTTTGTTATTTACCATTATATAAAATTTAATGCTATTTTTAACCTGAATTTTAAATAGTTTTCGATTTATATAATTATCCAAATTAATAAATATCACATATTTATTATTGGGATGTTATGGAATTTTATGATCCGCTGTAAGGTATTTTCAATTTTTGGAAAGATCTACCCTGCTAATTTGCTTCTAAAGCTTTTTACTTTACATTCTACTAATCACTACTTTTACATAAAAAATAATTAATAAATAAATATAACTCTAGTCGATTTTTGGATCAAAATTTAATTATTCAAGGAGTATTTTAATTTGCATTTATTAATGATATTAATTAATGTCATTTTACATACATATATAAAGTAAATTAAAATCAATTATAATTTTAAATTAAAATTAATCCCTGGATAATTAAATTTTGATCCAAAAATCGACCGGAGTAATAAATAAATAAATAAATAAATAAATAAATAAATAAATAAATAAAAAAAAAATGATGATATATAAATTTTATTAATTAATTACCGTTAAACCTAAATATTTTGAGAAAATTCTTCATTCATTTAAAAAATACTTTTTCCAATAAGCTCCGATTTTTATTATTATTAAATCATTTTGCTTAAATAATTATGTTTTAAACTTACTGTGAATCCAGGCCCATTGTTAATACTTTTACTACCACTAGTTTTATTTTTTTCATATATACTCGATTATGTGTTTAAATACTATTTACTGCTTTATGTTTTTTCTCTAATTTAATCTTAATAAGAGTACTATAAAACAATATTTTTTTAAGAATTAGGGGGCGAATATATAAATGAGTCATCACTATTTTATCAAGAATTATTAATAATATGGCTTTAATATTATTTATTAATTTAATTTTCGTTAATATCTTTTTTGTCAATTTTTTAATAAATTTCTTTTTTTGATGGATTTAACATTAATTTTGCCAGTTGTAGACTTGATATAGAGCTCTTTTTTGAGTCTAAACTATATTTATTTCCAAAAACGTTTTAAATCATTTATTATTTGTATTTACTCTATTTTAAAACTTTTTATTGCCAATTTTCTTTTAATTTTCCACCCTGTCTTTATTAGTTTTCCTCACTATTTTCCTCATTATGTGATTTTAAAATTGTTTTTAAGCTTTGCTATAAAACTTTTTTTTTTTAACTTTGCTACTTAAACCATATTTCTTTCTTTTATTTTGTTTGTTAAAATGGACTATCAGTACTATATTTTTAACTATTTTTATCTTCAATTTAATAGTTTTAAAATTTTTAATTTTTACTTAATGATCTATTTTATAAATTTTTTTAACATTTTTTCGATTTATTTAACGTATCTAATGATATATTTCTTTTTAAAATATCACCATTCCTACTATCGATATAATTTCCGTTTTTATAACTAGGTGAATTTTATTGATATTATTGGTCAATTTTACTAAAATCTAAAATAATATTTTATTATTTATCATCATTTTAATGCTACAGAGGCTTAATAATTATATGCTAATTTTTAAACTATTTAATGGATTCTTAACCGCATCTTAAACACTAACAACTTTTTCTTCTTACCAAAGGCAAACCATTGATATCATTTTTTTAAAAATTTTCAGGTAACCCTTTAATTTGTCTTTATTATTAATTTTAAAGTATCAAGTTTAAATTTTAATTAAATGAAAAATTATTCTAATTATTTTATAATGGTTATAATTTTGGAAATTATATGTTGTTCGAGGTTAATGTTTTTAAAATAGCACTTTTATATATGCCAGAATTATTCTACTGAATGTTTTTGTTTAAAGGTGATTTTTAATTTTAAAACCAATTTATTAATTTATGTTTTTTTTCTTTTTATATTAAATCATCTTGAAGTCTATCTATAACAATGTACATTTAATAATACGTTTTTAAATTTATTAATAAATAGTTTATATTTAAATATTAAAATTATTGTTACTTTTGTAATGGATAACATGATGCTAAAAAAGATTAATTCTTTGAGGATAGCAAAAGTCTTTGGATAAAGATATAGCTACAATTTATTGAAAATTTAAAGTTATAAAAATATTATATATAATATAAATACTTCTTTATTTTTAAGTGAAATTTTCTTGATTTTCTAAAAATTTTGGATTTTCTTAGCCTATGTAAGGTACTTTTATATGCCTTTCTAATTAAAATATGCAATTATCAACCATATCATCATCAACACCTATAAAATAAATATAATTAATATCACTAAAAATAATTATTTTTCTAATATCTCAATTTACTTAAATCACTTAAATTTCCATCTATTTATTTTTCTTCCAGTTTTTTTTCTTTATAAATAAAAATTTATTTAAACATAAAGTGTTTAAATTAAAACCGAAAATTCTGATAAGATTAGTAAAATTTTGATAAAATTATAGGTATTACATCTTATTTCGATAATATTCTTTCTCAGTAAGCTTTATCCTTTATAAGTCTAGTTTATATAATAAAAAAATATTTAAATATAAAAACTTAGAATCTTATAATACAAATATTATATGTTATATAAATAAGTTATTTTACTAATTAAATTGGCCTTCTATGTTACAATTATTAATCTTTTTGGCCTTGTTTTCGATTTAGCTTTTGTTTATCTAAAATATTTCTCATTTATTATTATTATTCCATAAATTAATTTGAGTAATTAAAAAATTTTTGTTTTTTATATTTATATTTATTTTATTTGTTTTTTATTTTATTTTTTATTTTATTTATCAATTATACTATACTTTATATTTAATAATTATTATTAAATTTTTTTATTATAATAATAACATAGCATAACTAGGAGAATTTTAATGTATAAACTGTGACTAATAATTAAATTTTAAAATAAAGTGATAAAAATTTTATAAAAATTATTTTTACTTTTTATACCAAATAAATATAATTATATATCATATAGCTTATTCAATTTCATATTAATAATCATTTTAATTTTCCTCATTATTTTCTAATTGGCTATATTCTTCTCCCAAGCTCTAAATATTATAAATGAAATTAAGTTTTATTTGAAAATATAAATTTTTTTATTAATAGTAATGAAATTTACAAGAGAATATCCTATAGGTACAAAATCAATTTTGTTTTCAATTATATTTTATTTAACGTATTTTTCTAAATGATCACATTCATTTTCATGTTTTCTGCTTACATATATCATATAATATAACATATGATAAACATTATGTTCTAAATAAATGTGATGATACCAACCCATATCTTCATCAGATAACTAATCTATTACATTTCTTTAGATTCCCTGTTTAATATTTAATTATTTAAAATTTAAGATTAATTTATTTATAAAAAATAGTGATATATATATATTCTTATTTTATAAAATTATTATTTACACATATATAACATATATTCTCAACTTTATCTTTTAATTCACTGTTCGCTTCTCTTAGATCTCCAAAAGTATCAATTATAATACCTAAAAATACGGATTTAAACATTAAATTTCTTTATAATTTTTATAAATTAAAAAAATATATATTTTACCGAAAATCATTTGAATAAATAACATATTAATCAAAATAAAAAAACTCAAATCATATGCATATCTTGCCCAAAAATTATCTCTTTCTTCTGTTGTTTCCGCCATTGCCTCAGTAATACCCCCTCCATTTCTAATTCCTTCTTTTATAACATAAAACAAAAGCTAAATAAATTTTTTATCATAACTATATTCTGGAAAACTATTAAAGTAAAAAAATTAATATTTTTTGAGTAATTAAAATAGATTATTAAAATATAAATTTTTTACGTTGGATCTCCTACTTCTTAAAAGTCAGATTTAAATTCCTCCCAACCAATAATAGCATATATATACATAACTGCACACCCTAATAAGGTGAATTTTAACAAAGATTTTCCATTTTACCCTTTATTTTTAAAATTTTTTTTATAAAATAATATTTAAATGGCCTTTTTAAAATATTTTTTAGTGTATTTAATTTTATTTTCAAAAATTTATAAATTTATAAAATTCAATTCTAGTTTTTACAAATAGCTTAAAGTACACTTGACAAGTCTTTAAATTTTTTCACAATATCTAGTAAAAGCACAAAATAAAAATACTCAGAATAAAAAGCTAGTAAATTTATTGCTAAATATATAGAATTATAAATAAACTCATTATCGATAATTATTAGCAAAGACTTTTTCCATAAACTTCTTTTTATTTTATCTTTTTCAAAAGCTGTAGTCAAAAAACTTTGCAACTTATTTAATTTTTTCTAAAAATAATTTGGCTGAAACCCTGCATTTTCCTTAAATTTACTCAATCTCTAAGTATTTTTAAACCCTATATCTAAATTAGTATAAAAAATATTTTATAATTTTGAAATTCATTAAAAAATATCTTATAAAAAATACATAAAAATTTATTATAATTAATTTTGCATTAAATACACACACATATATATATATATTTATCTATTTATTTATATATTACCATAAGCTAAAGAGATTGAATATCTTTCACAAGCACAACTAATTAATACTATAAAGGCTAAAACTGAAGAAACATAAGTGACAATGCTATTTATTCCTTTTAAAGTGTTATAAAAATTTTGGTGTTCCTATTCGCTAACAATTCCTTAAGTAGTTAAAATTAAAATACATAGTAAAACATTTACATAGAATAAAGCGCCTTTAATTTTTCGCCAATTATTTACAAAATCTCGAATAATGTATCTTTTATTAATGTTTTATTTGTGATTCATTTAGTCATAATAAAATTGGAAATTTTATAGTAAAAAATGAATTCTTTCTTGGTTTGAATCTCGGTCCGCTTCGTAAATCTTTTATAGATTAAATTTAATTTATTTTTATATCAAATTAATTTCAAATTCAATTTATTTTATTATAATATATAATTTTTACCAAATGATCTTTCACATACTCTGTTAAAAATTTTGATATAAATGGCTTTTAAAAGTAAACTTTATATATTTGATTTGACTGATAATCTGCAATTTCTTAAGTGCCCACATATTTTTTATAAAATTTAAAGAATTAATCCTTCTTTTATATTTTTCTCTTTCTTTTGAACAAATTAGCAATTTCATGTCCTTAAAAGTTTTTTTCAATTTTTTAGGCAAATTTACCTTAAATAATTTCATAAGGATCACTTGTTGGTATAAACCTTTATATTTAAATAACTTTATTTTAAGTACTATTTGCATTTAAATAATCAATATCTTAGTCAATATCACCCAACTATGCCTAAGAAAACAACCTTTTTTCCTTATTTTACAATTCTTTAATTTCCCTAATAAAATTGTTATAAATATTATTTATATATTTGTAAAAAATTTAAAACTTTTTAATTATTATTTACTTTAGCATGTTCATTTAATCAGTGACATCTTAATTAACATCTATTTCTTGTTATTCATTAACAGAATATCCTGCAGGTGTATTAACTTTTTCAGACAACAGTTCATTAGAATTATAGTCAGGGTGAATTTTTTTCTTTTAATTTTTTAATTTTTATTTTTATTTTTAAATGATTAAATCCTCATCGTCATCTTCATCTTCACTATCTCCTGACTAATTTTCTTAACCCTCTTAATTAGAATTTTTAAAACAACCACACATAAAATTTTTAGCTTAATCTTTTAATTCTGAATCTAATTCATCCACTCTGAATTAGAATAATTTTAGAGTTTTAAGTTGTTCCGCAGTTAAAGCCATATCCTCTATATTTATACTATTAGATAAATATGAAAAAAATATATAAATATTAAACCCAGTTTCTATTATCTTATTATCAAGGTCAGTTAAATATCCTTTTTTACAAAAATCTAAACTACAAATTTTATAACTAATTCCTCTATTTAACTCCTCAATTTGGTCCTAATTATAGTTAAGTTTATCTTATTATTCGTTACATTCACAAATTCTTTCTAACTCCACATTTTCAATTTAAGGTTTTATTCTTCCTTCATATATATCCTTTTAGTAATATTTTTTATATTATATAAAAATTAATAAATCAATTAAATTGATTTAAATTTTATATAGCTAACAATATTTTTAGTCTTTTTATTTTTTTTTAAATTATTAAAAGGACAAAACTATTAAAATAAAAAAATATTTACTTTAGAAGTCTCTAATAATTAATAAATGTCTATGGATTAAATCATTAGATTAATAGACTCTTCATCTTAATTTCCAGTCATCATAACAAGTAAAAATTTAATAGCACTTTCAAACATATTTATATCTTATGAAAATTATTCAACATAAAAAAAGTAATTATAAACAGCACTTATATTTTCCTCATAAAAATCTCTGTCTTTTTAATTTAAAACCCATCTTAATTCTTCAGGTGAAACTTCTATTTAATAGTAAAAAATTTTAAATAAAATATATTTTATTTTTTGTTCATTATTAATATTTTTAAAAAAGTATTTATAATTGTTACATTCTTGTAAAATTCTCTATTTTTAAACTTCTTCCGCTTGATCAGCTAATATTTTTTTAGCCTTATAATTTAATTTTTACCATTTCAAAAACATCTCGTATTAGGTTTTGTTCATTTATTTAAAACTTTATTAAAAAAAAAAAAACATATATTAATAAAATTAAAATATTTAATAAATTTGAAAAATATTATATATATATAAATAATAAAAATTACTTTCTCTTTTTCTTTAATATGATATTATTAATGAAAATAATTAATCTCTTATTATTACATACTATTTTTTGATTCTCGATATGACCTGTACAAAATTCATTTAATGCATCTAAACTGATACAAATTAATTCATCCTTATTTTATAAATTTTATTAATATTTTTTTATTTTATAATTTTATAAAAATATTTTAAAAGTCATTTAATAAATTTACTTTTTCTTGAATATTTAAATCTTCATTTTCCAATAAAAAACATAAAAAAGTGGAAACCTATAAAATTATATTCGTGCTGACAATCTATTAAGAATCTTTTTTGCTAGACTGGTCTCTCATAAATAATTAAAAGTCTTTATTTACATTTTCACACATTTATTACAGTAATTTTAAAACCAATTTCGTTAAAATTTCAAATTCAGTTTCCCAATCTTACATAAATTACATTTTTGTCATTTCATATTCCGAACTATAATCTCTTTTTTCCAGCTTTTATTTCTAAATTTCTTACTCTCTTTTCAAATAGGCAATTTTTTTGGCCTCTTAGTGGAAATCTTGCTAAAAGAATTCTCGTAAAAAAGTGAAAAATTTCCTGCATAAATCTCTATCCTCGTATTTTAATAAATTAAATATAGTTTATTAACTTTCATGATTTCCTAAATAAAGGATAAAAATTAAAATATTTAAAGCCTCGAATTTCTCCTCAAAATTAGAATTTTAATTGCTTAAAAGTTGTAAAGCTATAATGTGTAATCCTTAATTTATACAACACTATTATAATTTTTAATAAGTCATGATTCTAGCTTTTCCTTAAGTATTTAAATTTTCATCATCACTTTTTAAGGATTCAATATCACTTTATAAAGGTACTTTTGCTTCCATATATAATCTCACAATTTTTAACAAATAAATAGTATTATCCTGGACTTACTACTTAATATCTTCAATAAGGCTAAAATAAATACAATAATTAATAAATTAATTATATATGGAGTAAATATACTTATTTTAAATTTATTAAAAAAAAAGATTTTTACATAGTAAAATATAAACTAACTTGTTCTAAATAGGTTTCCATAACTTCTTAATTATCACCAGCATAAGGTTCCATTTAAAGCACTTATATATCTTATATATACGATTAAAGTAAATTTAATGTTTGATAATCTCTTAAAAGCCTTTATTCGCAATTCTTTATGAAAATTAATTTTTAAAAATAAATAATTTAACGAAATTAATAAAGTTTTAATTAATTTTATATTTTTTATAAAACTTTTAAAAAGAAATATTTTCGTTATTGCTTACTTATTCCATGTGCCCATTTTCAATTTAATTATTTTTGGAAAGCTCTTTTTTTGCATTCAAAAAAGATTTTGTAATTTTATTTAAAAAGTTTAGTTAAATATTGTCTCGAACTTGTTCCATATCCACCTCATCTTATTACTAATTGCTTATTCCCTAATAAAAAAAAAATAGAAGGTAAAAAAATAATTTTTAAATTAACCTTTTTTCATTTCTTTTTATTTAATTTTTTTTTTTAAATATAATTTATTATGTATTAATTTTTGTATTAAATTTGTGAAAAAAAAAAAAACCTTAATGTAAAAATAAAATTACAACATTTAATTGCTATAAATTCTAAGATTTAAACTAAAATTAATTTTCTGAACCAAGTAACTATTTTTTTTATTTTGAGTCCAACTAATCTTACTCAATCAAAATTTAGTTATCATCTTATTCGTTTTTGCTTTTTTTTTCTTCGTCTTCTTCATTTAATAAAATAATAGGCATTTATTTTTCGTCTATTGGTTATTATTGAAAAGATTGCTGTTATAGCTATTTACTATGGTGTATGCAATTTTAAATTTAAATTTTCAACTTTTTTAAATTTTCTTCACTAAAATCATCTTTCATTCTACGAGAATTTTTATTATTTTAATGCTGTTTAAATAATAAAAAATTTTTAGTATATAAATGAGTTTTTATGGTATAATTTTGCTAAATAATAGTAATAATTTATAAAATAACATCGTTTTATTTAGATTACCTTAATTTGACAGTATCTACAGAATTATTAAACGTCCTTTAAACTGATGTATTTTTTTTCTTTATTTAAAACATAGTACAAAGCTTTTTCTATCATTTTATGATTTTTTTTCTCATTAACTATGATTTCATAAAAATATTCAACATCTATTCTATTTCGGATCAAAAATCTTTTAAGTCCTTTTATAAAATTGCCTATGGGGCTTTCATTTTTATTAAAATAATCATCTTCAGCATTTTCACCTTAATTTACGCCGAAGATATCTTAATCTAATAAAATTATAATTAGTTAAATAAAACAATTTATCTGGTCTTAAAAAATTTAATTTCTATTTTACCTTAAGATTAATATTTCTCTACCACCTCATTTTTTCCGATATTATTAAAGTTACTGGTAATTCTGAAATTGGTCCCCAACTTAGAGATTTTTTTAGCAGGAATCTGTTCCTTCACTTAATTAATAATACTTCTATACTCCTCAAAATACTAAATTTCTCCTCTTCCCTTGATAAAATTACTCTCAATAATTCCCAACAACTACCTCAACTTGATCAAATTAATTTTAGCCAGCGAAAAATCGTCCATCAATCCGTTATCAATAAAATCTTTTTTATCAATTTCGTCTTATTTTTAATCAAAAGTGTCCAAAATAAAATGCACCAGTCCCTCCTTAAATAAATACCTCCAAAATTCATTACTATCATAAATAACTCCACTTTATTTATAAGAACGCATCGCTTATTCGCCCTAACTGACTCTAAAATCGTCTTTTTACGTCAAAGATTTATAGTTAGAAAATTTTTAAAAAAAAACTATTTTTTCCTTTACAATCACTTTTCGCAGGTCGAAAACTGTATCGCCTTAATCTTATTTACTTTTTCGCAAAATTCCTTCTATGTAACTGTAAATATTTGTAGGCTCTAATTGCGGAATTATTTCTCCACTTAAAATGTCCGAAATTTCTTAACTTGAAATCGTTTCGTTGCACTCTTAAGTGTAAGGGTCGTAAACTTTGTTTATGTATATTTCGAATAAACATCTTATGTAGGCTCTTTTTAACAAATAAGGAGATTCTTAGTTAGTTAAAGTGTTTTTTAAAGAATCGAACATGATGAATCTATTTTTTTTTTAAATAAAAAAAATGATATTTAGTTGTATTTTCAAAATTAAAGAAAATTTATGTTTTAAAAAATCAATATTATTTGAATATGGTATTATCAATTCAAACTATTTTAATTTTTAATATTATATAAATAAATTAATATATCTTTATATTTTTGCTTTATTTTTTAATTTTATTAAATTTATTTAATTTTAATTTTTAGATACCTTTGTAATTCTTGAATACCCAAACGGTCATTTTTACAAGAATCCGTCATTAATTAAATAGTAGAGTAATGTAATTTTAGTTTCAAAAACTCCTTTTAAGTAGCAAATCTTTAAGAAGCATCTTTTAAGTTAAACTCTTATATTGGTTAGGCCAGTTTTATCATAAGCTGATCTCTTAAAATAATTTTCAAAATTTTCTTTTAATTTTATTTTAACTAAACCTTTGTTTATTTGTCAAAACACAAGCTTCTCAAAATCTTCAAAAATTATAAAACAGCCATTGATTTACTAATGTCAATTTTGTTCGAAATTAGCATCTTTGGCTAAAAATTTGTTACTGCTGAGTGCACGGCCTATTCCATAAAGGGACTATTTTCAACTATTTTTTTAAAAATAATATCGATATTTTTAAATATTGCTTCTCCTTAATCCAGCTTTATTTCCCCTAAAATAGATTTACACAAATCCGAAATCTTTATCTATTAATAGTTATTTTTCATTTTCAAAATGTAGTTATTTTCGTCCTGCTCACTTGGCGCAGCCACATCAGAGGGAATCGAAGTTAACTCCATTATTTTTGCTATATAGGGAACCATTAATTTTTTGTTCGTTGAGTTATCATGCACAAATTTTTCGAAAAATTACACTAAAAGTTCGAAAAACTATAAAAATTCTCTGTTTTTAAACTTCTTCGTTTCCACCTTATCCAAAACAGCGAGTAAAATTTCATGAATATCTGCATTTCTGAAAATATTTTACAACTAAGTTTAGTACATTTTTCGCGATTTATGTATATTTCCCTCGCCCATTTCTTTCTCAAAATTACTTAAATCAAACATATTTATGTAACTCTACAAAGTTTGTTTAAATTCCAAATAATATTTAAATAATGATTTAGTTTTTTATTTATTAATTTCCTATTAAATATTTAAATTTTCATCATTTTAAATCAAATCCTAACTTATATCGACCATATTTTCGGCGATTTCGTCATCAAATTCTTCGTCATTTTGTTCTTTCAATATTTTATTCATTAACAAAACGGATTTTTCCATTAAATATCTAACTTCTTAAGGTGACTTAGTTTACCCTTTGGTCCCATTTACCTCTCTAAATAAAGTCAATTCGTACTCATCATCGATAATTTCTATCTAATTAATTTAAATAAAAATTTAAAAATAAAAGTTTTAATAAATTCATAATTTTTATAGTATAAAATAATAATAATTATTTTTTTTTATTACTTTATCAACCATTTCTAATTTTATGTAATCAATATTGAATGTAAAAACAATGGCATCAATTAAAGCTTTTCTTAAAGTTGAATTTTAGGTACTTTTATTCAAAACACTAGAAAGAATTTTCTAGTAAATTTTTTGTTCATCGCTTTCTTCTTAAAAGTCATTATTTTCGTCAAAATTTTCTTGTTTTTCTGAAATTTTAAACTGCTCATTTATTTATTTAGATGTATTGTGAAAAATAGCATTTTCTTATTTAGTATTTTGATTGGCCTAAATTTTATTTAGTATATCTAATTCCATCATTAATCTCTAAATGCTATTAAATGCATAAACTGTTTCAGTCATAATTTTAGTAATTAATATATGCTAATTCTTAGAATCTCCCAAATCTTTAAAAGCATTAAATATAAAACTACTTACCCAATTTTGAGTTATTATTTCCTACACATTTTAATCATTTTGGTCTTCCTTTATTTAAAAAAAAATAAAAATAAATAGAAAACAAATTAATATCATATAAAAAATAATTATAATAACTTAACTAGTATTTATTTTGAAAAAATTTTGATAAATGTTGAAAATTTTTTAATATCTAATTAATATACTATAATATTTTTACTTTGTGATCTTCTTCCAAAGAATTTTCCTTATAATCAATATATTACATATATCCTAAAAATATATTATACAATTTTTTTGATACTAATTAAATAGTTTCTTTGTCAAAATATCCGAGTTCCATTTTACTTTTTATTAATTTAAGAGTAAATAAAAAAGCTTTCAAACAATTTTCGATAATTTCTATTTTACTGTGTCCTCCCTCTTATTTTTTTTAATGTTTTTCGTATAAATCAGCTAAGTTAAATTATTCAGGACATTAAAAAATATGATTAACTTTTTTTTCACTTAAAAATTAAGCTATTAATTTATTAGAATAATTAAGGCTGCTATTTTTTTCTATTTCTTCTTCGTGCCAGTTAATTTTATCTGGATCTTCTTATAAAATTATAAAATCTGCGTATTGTCTAACAAAATCGTGCTAAGCCATTTCATTTATCATATTATTTTTGTCTTTTAAAACACTATTATTATTATTTTAATCCATTTCAGCTATCGCTTCATTATAAACTTATTTATTTAAAGTCAGTTATTTAAATATATTGTAAGTTTTGTGATTTTCGGTGTCAAAATTTTTTAAATCTTATATCACAAAACATTTATTAGTGTAATCATTAATCCTTATCAAAGGAGATCTGTCCAAAATCAATATGTCATAAAGTTCTAATAAAACTGTGTAAAATCGTAAATTATAAGTTATTTAAAATTTCTTATTTCTAATCGGTAAAGTGTGCATATAGTAATCGATCGACTTTTTGACAAATTCGGGTGTCAAATTTATCAAACTATTATTTTAAAGAATTTTTATCATTTTTCTATTTCTTCCTTTACACAAAGCTGCATATAAATTTAAAACTGATAATACATAATTTTCATATTTCGCCAAAGTTCCAGTATTTCTTTTGCCTATTATTTATTCAATGGTACCGTCCATCAGTCCCATCTCATAGTGGTTCCATTTTCCAACTTAAGCTGTTATAAAATAAATTTTTAATACTTTTAAGTAATAATTATATAATAATATCTTTTAAATTTTAAAATTTTAATCAATTAATTAGTAATTTATTATTTTTACAAATATCATAGAAATCTATAAATTAATGGTCGTAACCTCTTACTGATTTTTAGTTTTTATCCAAAGATTTTCCGGACTCAATAGCTTTTCTAGCCAAATCATAAAGTGTTAAATTATCATCAGACCATTTTTTAGCGTTACTATTTTCTTAGTCATAATTAAAAATCACGATCGGTTTATCATCTTTTAATTCAAATCTTAGCAGAGAATGATTAAAAATAGGTAATTAATTCAGCTTATATTGCTTATTTAACTTAGCACTTCCAAATAATTTTTTTCTAATAAAATTTTAAAACACAAAAAAAGGCTTGTCTTAACTGTCACATAAACTTAAAGTTAATAATTCGATAAAAAATGTTTGAATTTCAATGTTGTCCTCAGATAATGTATGGATTTTTTCGACCCAGTTTTCTAAATTTGTTAACTCTTTTTCTTCTTCTTCGTCTAAATACTGAACTGCTTCCCTTAATAAAGTTTTTATTTCTTCAGGATAGTATTCGATTTAAGAAATGAAAAAAGGCAAATAATTGTTATTCTAACTTAAAATTGAAGAACAACACTTACTATTTGACTTTATTAACTTTATCAATAAGTTATATATTGTTTTTATTGCTTACCTTTTATTTTTTTTTATCAATTTTAATAAAAAAATTATAAAATTATTTACTTATTTAAACTTATTATAATAAAATATAATTTAAATTTTATAATGCAGAAATAATCACTATATTTATTTACTATTAATAAAGAATTGATTAAGCAATTTTTTATGCAGATCTTTCATTTATTTCTTTATTCTTATATACCCCTATTCCAATATTATCTTCCTATTTTTATTTACTAACTGGATTTCCATATATAGAAAAATGACATAACTTTAATATCTAAATCAAAATATTTAAAACACCATTTTATAGCAAAATTTTCTAAATATACTTTAATTAGCCTTAATTATCTATATAATAATTAAATAAATAAATAATATAGATATAGTTTAAGTAAATAGATAACAATTTATTATTTATATTATAATATTTTATACCAACTTTTAAAAAATCGTCTAAATTTTCAAGAGCTTGATTTAATTATCTCACATTATTATTAAGTTCTTTTTAAGTTTCAAATGCTTTTTTATGAGTATAAACAGAACATTATAAATTTGTATTAAATTCAAGTCCCCAATCTTACAAAAAGGTGTAAAAATTAAACAATTAAGGGTATAATGAAGAAACTCTATCTGCAATTTTACTTAATTTATCACTTACTTAAATTATATCAAAAAGGGATCTGTCTCTTTTTTTTTTATTCAATAAACTTTTCCTTATAAATGCAACCGAATCCATTTAAGCAATTTTAAGTTTTTAATTACTTTCATCATTTTAAAAAATCCCCTATTTTTCGAATTAATTATGATTCTCAGTTAAACTGTAGTATTTATTTATTAATTCCTAAATTTAATGAAATATTTTAAAAAATTTTTTATAAATTTTAAATATACATTTTTAAAAAATAAAAAGGTAATATAAATTTTAAATTTTATTAATTTAATGTATTTAATACCTTATCTAATTTTTCCAAACTATATAATAAACAAACTTCCCCAAGATCAATAGCAGTTACTTTTATTTGTTAATTAAAACTAATATTTGATGCTTTATTAGATGATTTTTTTGGCAATATGTAAAATAAACATTAATCTACGTCTCCATTATATTTCAATTTTAATTTACCCTAGTTTTTTAAATAATAAAATAATTAATTAAATAAATTAAAACTGATAAACTAATATTAAAATAAATTTTAGTAAATACTTTATCTAAATACAAATATAAACCAGTAACAACATTTTTTAATCTAAATTTTTGATAAAAACATGGGACAGCACAACTAAAAGAATTCTATTTTTAAACTTCCCATAAAGATGAAATATTGTCGTCTTTTAAAGAAGCATCCAAATGTATTTAAAATTATTCCTTTTATATAAATTAATAATTGATTTAGAATTATAAACGAATGTATAAAAATATAATAATTTAAATTTTGCAAAATCATTATTAATTATTAAAATTTTTACAATTATTTATATAATGTTAAAATAATAAATGATATAAAAAATATTACTTATATATCATTGGGAGTTGTAACAGGGTTATAATATTCTTATATCATTTCAACAGGTTGAGAATTTTAATCTCCTTCAAATTAAATTTTCCTTTAATGTAATTTTTTAGGCTTTTTTTTTCTTATAGACAACCTAGTTTTTGTGCATCTATTTTCAAATCTCACAATATCTCCATGTTATAAATATAGTCCATATTTTTCATTTTACAAAATTTCCTATTTATAATCCATAAAAGAACAAATTTTTAGCGAAACTTTTTAATCTGAACTATTTACTTCCAAACCCTTATCAAATTAATCTAAAGCCTAAACTGAATTATTTATATTTAGCCAGTATTCTAAATTGGCTCCAGATTAAATTTCCACCTAATCACCATATAAAATTGGTTCACCTTATTATTTAGACCGGTTAACGGATTAAAATATAAAATTAGAATATTCACTAGGATACTCTTCCAAACTCATCTAAAAATAATTAATATATCAATAAAATAAACAAAAATAAATATAAATAAATAAAAAAAAAAAAATGTCCTTTATATTTCTATTGATAATATAATTGAAGTATTATTAATGTTTAGTATAAATTTTTTATTTATCATTATTTTATTTATATATTTAATACTTTTTATTAGTTATTTTAAAATTTACCTCTCTACAACAGTTTTAATTTGCCAAAACATCGATATTTAAAGTTAAAGTTGTGCCACTATATATGTGTTATAATTACACTTCTTATCCGTAAATAATATTTTGACCTTTATTTCTTTCGTAAACTCTTACATTTTCTTATTCTTCTTCTTAAGATTTTCTTTCTAACTCCTAATTAATTTATAATAAAACTTATTATAAGAATGCTAATTATATACATTTTTTTAATTTATTTTATAACTTTAATACCTCTATTATATCTTATTTCACATTTATCGATTTAGCTTTTCTTAATAATTTTGCATAATAATACTTTTTTGTGTTTACAACTTAAAACAACGCTTTTCTAAACATTAAATGAGAATTTTTAGTCATAACTGCACTTTCTTTATCATTTTATTAGCTAATAGTATTCTATGGTATACACTCTAACTTATTTGATGCTATTCCATCTCCTTTTTATATTTAATTATATTTAAAATAATTAAAAGAAGATATTTAAATTAAATTACTATTTTATTGATAATTTTAATTATTCTAATAAATCAATATTTAAAATTTATAATTAAATATTAAAATGATTATTTATACCTGCAATCACACCTCTAGAACTCTAATAAAAACTTAACTTATTTTAAGTTATATAAGCTTTAAAATATACTATGTCCCCAAAACACAAATTAATAGTTTTCCTTTTTTTATTTTTTTCTTCCTCTTAAATTTCTTTATTTTATTAATCGAATGCTATTAATTTTAAAATAAAAATAAATTTAATAAAATAATTATGGAATTTATTTTATCACTTATAATAAAATAATGTAACATAAGTTTTTAAAATTAAAAATTAAACTTTATTCTTTCAAAAATATTTTATTATTTTTTAAATTATGTATGATATATTTTTTTTAAAATTAAAGTCTTATTCATTTATTTAATTACAAATTTTCTAAGCTATTTATTCTTCATTTATATGTTCTTTAAGTAATTCGTTTTTTTCAAAAATTGGTTCAAGCATTTTATAACGCATCGATTCTGGATTCAAAAATTTTTTTATAGAACTTATTTTTTTATCATTCAAATTTTTGCCAGCTAATTTGGCCCACCTTCTTAAAAATATAGCCTTTTTTATATTATCAAATAACGAAAGTAAATAATTTGCATTTTCTACTTCTGTGCTTAATATATCAGTCATTTTAGTTAATTTCAATAAATTTAATTTTTAACTATCGAATAATTTATATATTTATTTTATTATTTCTTTATTTTTAAATTTAATGTCTAATATTATCGAAAGACTTTTGGTGATAAAGTATTTTAAGTTAGTTTTTATGTAAGTTTTCTTTATAAATTTATTTTGTTTTTGTTAGATTTAGTATTTACTCAAATTCCCCAAAAATAATATTATAAGTTTTGAATTTCAATATAATAAAAAACAAATAAATAAAACTCAATCAAATTATATTAATAGTTTTAAAAACTAAAATTTTTAATACAAATAAATTGTTCTAGTTGTAATATTTTAAAAAAATAAAGTTTCAATTATAAAAAAGCATTCATAAAAATCCCAATTTGGTATATAAAAATAAATTAAATTTATAAACCTATTGACGAATTTCAAATTAACAAAATTATCGCAAATAATATATAAAAATTAGCTTTTTTAAAATATAAATAATTAGCTATATTCTTAATTTCTAAGTTTTTAAATAAATATTTAACTAGTTTACCAAAACTAGACTATCTTTTTTATAAATTACAATATGATAATAAAATAATATTAATATGCAATATTAGATACATATTTATTATTTATAAAATATTTATTTTAATGGTTGGTTCATAACAAACTTTTTAAATTTGTAAATTGTTTAATTTATTAAATTTTATTACTTTTAATTACATACATTACTAAATAATAAACTAAAATTTAAAAAATACTGCGAATTAAAAAAGTTTAATAAAATAAAAATAAAAATATTATAACAAAAAATTTTATAAACAATAAAACTTATTCGATTTTTTATAAATAAGACATTGATAAAAATATATTCATAATATGTTATCTAATCATTCAGTAGAAGAAAATTAAAATCACATAAAAAACTAAATTTAAAATTAAGTTTATTTTAATATTTAAAACAATTAAGAAAAATAAAATTACTCACCAGAAATGTAAATAAAAGATAGTTATGATTCAAAGATAAGTGAAACCACTTCTCCTAAAAATTAAAAATAAAACTATTTTTAATAAGAATTATAAAAAAACTAAGAAAATATAAGTACATAAAAAGAATTAGATCAAAAAAAATATAACGATAACTAAGAAAACACTTAAAATTTTAAATATTAATAAATATAATAAAATTAACTAATGGAAGAAAAATAAAATGATTAACAAATTGATGAGGACCACCCAAAATAAATATAAACCTAAAAAACACACGAAATAAATGAAAATTAAAATTAAAAAAAATCTGATAATTTTTCAACATTAAATGATAATTTTTAAGATTATTCTATTTCATAATTAAAGTAGGAAAAAATTGACTTTTTGAGAGAATCTTTTAATTAAATGAGTTGTTAGATACTTTAACAACAAAACTAAGATAAAGATAAAAATTAAAATTAGTATATACAAGACAAATAAAAAAATATTTTTACTGATAGTAGTAATAAACCTTAAAATAATTCTCAACAAAATATTACCAATAATTCTAAAGAAAATAATACTATAAACAGTCAAGAATACGAAGATAATAGTTAAAGAGAGAATATAAATTATATATAAGTAATTATTCTTATAAATTTATATAAAAGCATAATTTCATTTAAATATTATTAAAATATATTTTCCCATTTTTTTAACTTATGTTAATCTAATTTAAATAAAATAGGAAATATAGAGTCTCAAAGGCTCTTAATAACTTGAAAAAAGTTAAAAATTACAGAATTCAGTACAAGATCTAGTTTCCAGAATGGAGTAAGACTTAAAAAAATCAGTTAATACTAATAAAAATCTTTAAAAAGAAATATAAGATTTAAAATAGTATCAAGAAGAAATAAGACTTACTAGCATGTCTCATTAATATAATAATTCTTAACACAGTCCAGTTTTTAACACTTCAGGTTATTTTACTTTAAAAATAATTATTAAAAATTATTATATAATTATATAATTATATGAAATATTTTTTATTATTATAGTAAATGATGAAGGTGATAATGGCCAATAAAGCAGTTAAAATGTTTAAAATAATTATAATATAAACTCTTTACTATCAAAGATTAAATTATTAGAAAAAGAAAATTAAAACCTTAAAGAAGATCTTAATATATAAATGGAGAAAACTGAGTATTATTACAAAAGAATAAAAGAAATTGATGGATAAAAAATGGACCTTGAAGACTTAATTTAATAATATTAATAATAATTATAGATGAAAAAATTAAAATATCAAATTAATGCATATAATACTCCATCTTAACTTAGTGGAATTAAGTAAAATATGAATTTGAGTCAGGGAAAATGCTCAAATTTTTCTGACTAAATTCCAAATTTTGTTAGTCCTAAGGAGAAATACTCCAATTATAAAGACTAAAACGAAAAAATTATATGCTAAGTAAATATAAAAAAAAAAATATAAATATATTTTTTAATTATTTTTAAAAAAAATAAATATATAAAAAAAGCTTTGTAATATATTATGCGTTGAAAATTAAGAATAGTTAGTATCTGTAGCAAAAAAATATGAATAATGTATAAGGAGTGTAATAATTAATTTAAATAATTTTTTTTTTAAGTCTAATTTTATAATAAATAAAGATTTTAAAGATGTATTATAGTATTATAATATAAATTTATATTATATGATTTTATATAAATAGATTCCAAATATGGAAAAATTTATAAGTGAGGTTTGTTAAATAGTCGGAAATGGTAAATAATTACAGGGGGGTATGCAGGTAAATTAAAATTAATTTAAAATTAGCACATACATATAAAAATTAAAACTGATTTTAATATATTATTAATGTATATGTTTTATTTAAAATTCGTATATAGGAAGTATTAAAAATTCTTAAAAATAATTGGCCTAGTAAAGTAGAAAGTGAACCAGATCGAATTGCTAATTAAAACTACTCTAATTATGATTATAAAAAAGTACATAAATTATAAATATAAATTTATATAAATTATATATTAATTATATTCTTTACTTTTATTAGTTTTACGAATATTTTTGCAAGTATTTTGATATGCAAGAAAAGGAAAATCCTTTATCAAAGTTAAACCATATATATACTTAAAGATGCGAGTTTGAAAGTTTTTTAAGGGTATTATAAATATATTTTAGTAGTTTATACATATTTAACTTTTTAAATTTTTTTTTTAGTAATATAAGAGAATTTAAGATGTATAAGGAGAGGTTTCTTGTGAATTAATTCTCAAGGAAATTTTAGAAAAACTTAGTTAAAGGTCTAAATGCAAAAAATTAGTTAAAACTTTAATAAAAATTACTAATATTCAAAGCTTATAAGAACTTTACGATTATTTAAGAAAGTAATATTTAAAAAAAATTTTATAAAATATCATATATTATTTAGATAAAGTATAGCATTAATTTTAAAATAAGATTTATTTTTTCATTTTTAAATTTAAAATTAATAGATTAATTGCAAAAGATTAATATAATTTGAATCTAAATCCAAGTCAAAGTTCATTATATGATACATATAATATTTAAATTAGTAATAGAAATAGTAAAAAATCTAGCAATTTAAATACAGGAAATAAAGAATCTAATACCAAAAATAGCAATTTTTAATAAAAATAATAATAATTAGATTATAATTATACAACTTAGCCTTTTAATACAGAAGAATCTTATGAAAAAAATAGGGATATATCACATAAAAAATTATAAAATTTTTAAATAAATAAAAATAATTTAAATAGTAATTTACAAAATAATTTAAACACAGATTATTAATATAATAGTAAAAATTCTATAAAAAATAATAATAGGCTCAATTATTTGTACGAAAAAAATGGGCTATTAAATATGGATAAGATTTAAGATGAAAAACACAATATAGGATAAATGGAAAATAAATAAAAACATTTTTAGTAATAAAATTTATCAATTAACTAAATTAGCCCTGCCAGTTTTAGATAAAAAAATAATGATTTTGATAAAGTAAATAAAAATAATTTTGAAAATAATAATAATAAAAATATAACATATAATGATAATTAAATATATTCGTAATAATAGGATTAAAATAATAATATTAAAAGTAGAAATAAAACCTTGCTATATAAATGAAAACATAAAATAGCAATAAAAAATTATATTTTATTTCATAAGATTTAAATTTTCAAATTTTTTTACTTAAAAACACAATATAAATTAGGGTTTATTAAAAATTATATGATAAATAAAATTTTTGAAAATAGTTAGATAGTTATATATTAAATTAATTACAAAAATATAAAGTATAATGAATATAAAATTAATTTAGTTTTTGAGAATTAGAATATTAAATGTTAAATAATTAATTTATTTAATTTATGTGTATAATATAATATCAAAAAAATAATTTTGCTTTGAAAATTTAATATTTAGCAGAATTTATACTTATTAACCTTTAATTATAATTCATAATTTTATTTAATTTACAATTAATCTAAAAATTATTTTTCGACTAATTTTTATGGTATTTTTATCTTAAAAATTAATAATTAATAAATTAAATAAAAATAAATCTAAAAAGTTTATTAAAAATAGATAAAAATTATGCTCAACTAAATAAATTGAAGTAATAGAAAGATTAAAAAATTACTAAATAATAGATTAGGATTTTTTTAAATTATATTTAATGGATCCATATATTTTAGGTTTGCTTGAGATTATTTAAAGTGTATTATTAAACTAAAAATGTTATCCTTTATTTAAAAATATATATTAGAATTATATTTCCAAAATTTTATTTTTTTATTCGATTTATTAAAGTACCAATTTGTTATTTTTAATTATTAAAAGATACTTACCAAATAATGGTTGATTAAAATTAAAAAAAGTAAACTTTTTTAATAATTTAATTAAAAACAAAATCAAATAGAAAACAAAAATAAAAATAAAAATAAAAATGAAATTATTCTATTTTGAAATTGAAGTCTTGAAAAAAATTGAATGAAGTAGGACGAATGAATTTTTATTTTATATACAGAACTTCTCTCAATTTTAAATTTACAACATTATTATATTAACTGGATTTTGTATAAACTAATAATTTAAAAATAGACTTTTGCCATTTTTAAATAAAAAAACATGTAAATATATATATAAATACAAAATTTTCATAACATTTTTTAGATAAATTAAAAAATCTAGCTAAAAAATTAACCTTAACAAATGGAGGTTATCAAAAAAATTAAGAAATTTAATTTAGTTTCTCCAAAAATTAAAATTATAATAAATAATTTTATAAATTTTCCTTCCATTAAATTAAAAATTTAAAAATTAAAAATAATAAGTAAAAAAAAAAAATAATATTTTAAAATAAGCAATTCTTAACATCTTACATATAAGAACACATATATAAAAAAAATAATATAAATAATCTAATAATCTGCCAATTTTTAAAAATTAAAATATTTTTTTGTTTAAAATTTGTTCTTATTTTATTTAATAGTCGAAATTAATTTTATTTCACATTATTTTTTTTATTTTTTTTTTTTTCTTTTTTATGCATTAAAATAATTTTAATAACACAGTTAAATAAGTTTCCAAAATAAAGGTAGTTAAATCTAATAAATTTTAAAAAATTAATAATATATACTAGTCAAAGATATTAGGAGATATAACATTAAAAATGTTAGAAATAACTATTTTATTCATATTGAATACATATTTTACTAGTTTATTTAACTTTATTTTTATTGTTACTAAAAATTTATCTTATTGCATAATCTTTTATTTTTCAAAGAAATCTGTCTAATATGATGTTTTAAATATAAGAATTATTCATACACAGCATCTTATCAAATCAAAAATAACAAATTTAAATATAAGATCTCACAAAAAATTAATCTGAACTAAATTATGAAATAGTATACATATTATCTTGATTAATTAATTAAAAAATAATAAAAAAACATAATAAACTTAATAAAAATAAAAATATATTAAAAAACAAAATCAATATAAAAACAAATAAAGAATAAAAAAAAACAAAAATTAAAAAATCAAATTATTTTTTCAATTCTACTTTGTCCGCATGCAGAATTAAAACCAATAAGCTCACCAATAAGGTAATATTTGCTCAGTAAATTATAAAATTTATTTAGCTAATTTATATTTTTAGGATAAACCTGTCCATAGCCCGATAACTCTCTGTCATAAAATATAGTTAAACAGAATAATATAGATCAAAATATACAAAACCAATTATATAAATCGCCATCTCAAACAAGTAAAATTTTAAAAATCTCAAAAATTTTTTTTCCCAAATTAATGTATTTTTTTTTCCTAGACCAGTTTTTTTAAACAAATAATGTTTATCAAAACTAAAACATCGCATAAATGCCATTTTAATAATAAAACCTTGTATATTAATAACAATACTATCCCATCACCCACGTTTAAAACCAATTTTTTAGCTCTAATTAGAATTTTAGTTACTTTTATCAAACTTAACCTTTAAACCTGGCCAGTTCTAACTACAATAACACAAATAATCCAAATTTCAACTAATATTGCATACAACATCCTTAATAACCATATGTAGAGTAAACATCTTGGAATTCTAATATTAATTAAAATATATCTGTAAATCAATAACAAAAATAATAACAAGAATAATAATAAGAAAAACAATATAATATAAACAGTTTAAACTAAAACCATTAAACTGTAAGACAAGATAATTATTAAAAATAAAATAATATTGATGATTAGAATTAATCATATCCGTAATATTAATAATAATAGTTTTAATAACCACAAACTAATTATAACATAAACTCGATTAATTAAAATCAAAAACAAAAATAAGAATAAGAATAAGAATAATAATAATCTTTATCATAATAAAATATATAGACGATATCTAGTTATAGAGAAGAAAGATGCAAAACCAGGTTAAAATCTGTCCAAATTGAGCTTAATAACGTCTAAAAATAAGGAGACTCTTTTATAAATTCCAATTTCAATCCAGTATATGGAAGTAGATCTATTTCCTAAGATAGTTATAATAACCCTAAATAAGCTCATTTTAAATCCATTTATAATGATATTAATAGTAAATAAGTAAAATAAAATATGAATAATAATATTCCAAATAATATAATTAATTAATAATAAAAGTAGCAAATATAGTAAAAAAATACTGATAAAAATACGGGACAGTATAGTGATAAAAATAAAAAAGAAAAATTAAAAAATTTTGAAAAATAAGAAAATTTGAAATCTTAAATAAATTTTTAGCAAAATTAAGGGTAGCCATTTTAACAAAATGAAAATTAATTTCTAAAAAATTAATTCAGATATTAAGATTTTCAAGGAGCTTAATAGTAACAAATAAATTAAAAACCATAATTTTTAAACCAATAAAATAATGATAATTAACAACAAAACAATTATCGGTCTTAATTACATGAAAATTAGAAAAGCGCCAAAACAGAGCAAAATTAATAAAAAAATTATCAAGTTAAATAAAAAAATGAAAATAATATTTAAAATAATAATTATTATTATAAAGGCCAATAATAAAGGCTAGACATATCTCTGGATCAATTGAATAAATAAGGCTAATCTCCATAAAGATATCAAAATTAAGATATAATTAAACAGCAATCAGTAATAGATTTAAATGATAAAAATATTAGAAACTAGGAAATATACAACTCCTCAAATATAGATATCAATTAGTTTATATTTTCCTCGTATTTAAATTCCTAAAATAAAGATGTACAGTAACTATCAAATAATTAATAATAAATTGAAATAAGTTAATAAACACAAAAACAAAAACCATAATAACTCTCTTAAGAACTTCATTCAAAAAATAGTAAAAGTAAATCTCAAAACACTAACACAGCTTCAACAAAGTCAACTAATCAAAGTAGCACTGGTCCCTCCCAAAGCAAATCCAAAAATTCTAATTCTAACAATTCTAACAACTCGAACAATTCTAACACTTCCAATAACAACTCGAATAATTCAAAAAACGGCAACAGTCCAAACCAAAACGACTTTATGAACCCACAATAACAATATATCCAAGACGAACTAAGAGAAAAGCTACAAAATCTTTAAGACAACTAAAACCAGGCTGCCAATAACAAGCTTTCCCATTAAAAGGCTTCTTCTTCCTCGAGTTCTCAAAGCAATAACAAAAATAATATTAATAACTAAAAAAATAATAATATTAATAACAAAACAAAGAATGATATTAATAACAAAAAAAAGAATGATATTAACAACAAAGATAATAATATAAACGACAACAAAAACAATAGTAATAATAATTAAAATTAAAATAATTAAAATAATAATAACAATGAAAATGAAAATGAAAATAACAGTAGTAATAACAGCAAAAATGAGAAATTTTTGTCTAAAAAGAACAAAAAAAACTACTTTAACCATGCGCACAGCAGTAAATAGGCTAGTTCAAGCTAAGCTAGTAATAATAATAACAGTACTAATAGTTCTAGTCAGAGAAGGTCAAGCAGGGGAACGAGCACTGCAACTTCCACTTTAAATAAGAGCGGTTCTAGTAAGGGCGAAAATAGGAGAGTAAGAAACCAGGCTAAATAAGCGAAAGAATTAACTAATGTTAGGAAAAATCTATGGAAAAATTTGTAAAAATAGTTTATGAAATATTTGGATAATAATACTGATGTTATAAAGTAGAAATACATGAATAATTATACTTAAGTTGAACAAAAGGAATTTTTTTTCTTTGTTAAACATTAAGTTAAAAAAGCACATATAACCAATTTGTACACGTTTTTGAAGTTATTTTACCCTTATTAAAAATAACTGGACTAGTTAAAATAACTGAAAAAGTAAGAAAATGAAAATAATTCTTCTGGTAAATAATTAAATGAGTCGAATTTAAATAATAGTGAAGAAAATGCAATCGATTTGCTAAATTTATAAAAGTAGCTCAATTAACATGAGCATTTACTTCAAAAATAATAAAAAGATAAAATACATGAATTTAAACAAAAACAGTTAGAGTAAAAACACAGATAGATAGATGAAAAGTTAAAGCAAGAAGAAGAGAGTAACCAGTAAGAAAATAAAAATAAAAAAATTATCAAGTTAGAGAATAATGGAGAGCAGATTTTGAATTAAAAGCCTTAGGAGTTTATTGACAGGTAAAGCTAGGTAAATCATGCTAAATAAAAACATAAAATTAATTTTATAGTAAATGAAAAACAACTTCAAAAATAAAAAATAAAACTCAATAATTAAAATAAAGACCATTATCACTAAATTATTCAAAAACCAGATGAAATAATTTAATATAATTATATTAATTTTTTACAGAACTCTGCTATCATTTGTACATAAAAGGAGGAAAAGCCGTCTAAAAGCGACTTCAATTATGCAAAAGGTAGCAAAGAAATCGAAAAAAAATCAATGAGCTAGGAGGAAGAAGAAGAGGGACCTGAAATTTCCACTTAAAAAGACAATAATAAGGTAAATTATTTCAAAAATAAAAGTGAACAAGCCATGAGCCAGGAAGAAAGCGAAGAAGATTTTAAATCCAATAACAACTTAATTAAAAATAATAATTAAAGTAAATTTAAACAGTAAAATAATAAAAATGATAATGGTAATAGTAAATAAAATTTTAACGACGATATTAATATAAAAAATAATTATAAAAATAATGAAGGAAATACCAATAAAAGTGGTAATAATCAAGATAAAAATAATAATAATAAAAATAAAAGTGAAGGTGATGGAAAATCTATGTCCAGAGAGGAAAGTGAAGAAGATAATTATTATAATGGTAGTACTAATAATAATAAAAATAAATAATAAATATAATAAAATACAAATTTGAGCAAAAATAATTTATAAAATCTTAATAACTAACATAGTAACAATCTAATAAATAATTAGAAAAGTAAATCTGTAGGAGATAATAAATCTATGAGTCAGGAAGAAAGTGAAGAAGATAGCTCTTCTAATAATTTAAGTAACTAGAATTAAAATTAATAAATAATTTCTAACAGTGATAACAATAATAATAAAGATAGTTCAGTTGATAAAAATTTTGATAATATGTAATCAGATGACGCGGACTCTAAAAATGAAAAAACATAATAACAATAAGAAAATTAAGAAAAAGAAAAAAATCCAGGTGAAAAATAAAATAATTAATAATAAAATAAAGTTACTGATAATAATATCGAAAAAATTTCTATGTCTAACGAATCCGAATAAAGTAGCCAAAGTAAAAATTAAGAAAAACTTGAAAATTAAGGAAATAGCAGTATTAGTACTGAAGAATTTTAATTAAAAGATAAAAATATCTAATAAATAGAAAAATAAGAGGAAAAAAAAAACAATGATCCCCAAAAAAACAACAAAGAATAACAAAACAAAACTGAAAAATATTAATAATTATAATAATCATAACCAAACTAAAAAAAATAAATGGATTAAAAATAAACAAACATATATAAAGACCAAAATCAATAACATAACCAACTTAAATTGCAAAAAAGCGAAAAAAATTAAGATGTATAATTATAATAATAATAAAAATAATAATAGCAATAATTTGAAAACAAAGAAAAAGATAGTAATAAAAATAGTTATAATAATATTATGAATAATAATAATAACTAAGAAATAATTGCTTAAAAGGCGAATTCTTAATCGTAACTATAGTAAAAAAAACAGGAGGAAAATGTATTATTTTAACAGTAATAAGAGGAAAATGAGGATTTTTAGATGTCTGCGGCGGAAATGGCTCGAAAAAAAAACTTAGTTTAAGAGTATAAAATTTTAAAGTATAAAAAAACACTTAGAATGCTTCTTTATTAATTTGTGGATTAAAATTTACTTAAATCGTGTTTACTTTATTCTAAAGTCACGCACTGGAACCTATTTTTGGCGGAAAGACACAAAGTAAAAAAACTGCTAAAAACTACGCAATCAATTATTTGACGAGAATAGAGATAGAATCTTTTCAATAATTAAATTATTTTTATAAATTAATTAAATATAAATATATAAAAAAAAATAGCTTTTGAAGAAAATAATTTAATAAATTATAATAGAGATTAAAAAATATAATTAGGAAATCAAGCTGTTATTATAAAGGTGGCTTTGATAGTTAGATTGATTTACTTATTATTAATTTTATTCAATATATAATATAATATTTACATGATTTAATTAATTTGTCTATAAGATGTAAATTATAATAAGAACTTTTGGTATTTTAATTTAAAAATCTTCTGTATATTTATATTAATATATATACGTATTGCTATTTCAATACATAATTTATAATTATACAAAACTAATGCTTAAGTTTAAATTCTTAAATTATTGCGAATTTTGTTTAAATTTAAAAATATTTATATAAATAATATTTTTTATTTTTGTGAAAATAATAAAAAGGAAAAAAAAAAATATACAGTGACATACTTATTTATTTAACTAGATATAATACCTAAAGATTTATATATTATATAAATTATAAATCCTAATAAAACTTTATCAAAACTATAAGATATCTAATAAAACTAAATCTACAATTCTTAAAAATCATCCAATCATCTTCTTTTTTTTTTTTTATTTTTTTTACTTTACTTAGTTTAAGTATTTTTATTCTTATCTTCTTAAATATTCGTTCCCTATTTATTTTATTATTCAGGATTTTAAGAATTTGTATCATTTTTAGTTATTTCTTCATTTTTCTCGTTTTTATTTTCACTTTTACTTTCTTCTTTATTTTCTTCCTCTTATTTTTCATTACTATTATTAATTTAACAATCTTTTTCATTTTTTCCCTCTTTCTCATTTTTATCCTATTTTTCATCAGTGCTTTGTGTTTAATTTTAAGCCTAAACCTCATTTTATTATTATTATTCATCGTCATCCTTTAACTCTTCTTCGCCCTCTTCCTTATCATTTTAATTGACATTCTTATTTTTGTTCTTCTTCTTATTCTTCTTTTTCTTTTTTTTCTTCTAATTATTTTCATCTCCTCCTTCTTATTATTACTCTTATTATTACTATTATAATTATTATTAATCTTCTTTTTTATCCTAAACATTATCATCTTATTTATTTTCCTATTCTAAAACTTTTTATTCTCTTTATTTTTTCTCATCTTCTTCTTATTTCTCTTAATTATTTTAATCATTTTGATTTTTTTCTTATTACTATTTTATTTATTCTACTTATTACTATTTATCTTACTATTAAATTTCCTAATTAACATCTTTTTCAATTTTTAAATTATCTTCTTGATTTTATTACTATTATTATTCTACTTATTATTTTTATAATTATTCTTTTTTTTATTCTTCTTCTTTTTATTCCTCTTCATTTACTTTTTCATTTTCTTGTTACTATTACAGTTACTCTTTATTTTCTAATATTTCTTCTTCTTTATTTTCTTCATTTTATTTTTCTTGTTTTTTATCGTTATTTTCTTGAAGTTTTTGTTATTTATTTTCTTATTAATTATCCGATTCTTATTTATCTTCTTATTATTCTTCTCCTTACTATGCTCCTATTTATTAATCGTCCTTTTATTACTATATCTCTTATTATTAAATTTCTTATTAATCTTCTTTTTCTTTTTGAACTTGAACTTTTTCTTATTTTTATTTACCTTATTGTTTCTCAGATTCTGCTTCTTATTATTCTGACTATATATTTTCTTAATTTTCTCCTTGATATTCTTTTTTTTCTTATTATTGCTCTTATTATTTATCTTCTTATTATAATTTTTCATTTTAAACTTATTTTTATTCTTTTTTGCTACCATTTAATAAGACTTCTTCTCTTACATCTTTTACTTCTTCTTCTTCTTCTTCTTCTTCTTATTATTATTATTGTTTCTATTACTATTCTTCTTATTAATGTTACTCTTATAATTCAATATCATTTTTCTCTTCTTATTTATCTTCTTATTTATCTTCTTATTTCTCTTCTTATTATGCTTCTTATTATTTAGATTCTTATTTTTCTTCTTATTTTTCTTCTTATTTATCTTCTTATTTCTCTTCTTATTTTTCTTCTTATTATTTAAATTCTTATTAAGCCTCTTATTTTTCTTCTTATTTATCTTCTTATTTCTCTTCTTATTTTTCTTCTTATTATTTAAATTCTTATTAAGCCTCTTATTTTTCTTCTTATTTATCTTCTTATTTATCTTCTTATTTTTCTTCTTATTATGCTTCTTATTCTTATTATTTACATTCTTATTAATTATTTATTTATTCTTATTGCATTATTTATTAATTTTACTCTTATTCATTAGCTTCTTATTTTTCATCTTGTTGTTCATTTTAATTTTTTATCACACTTTATTCTTCTTATTTTTCATCTTTTTGTTCTACATCTAATAATTATTATTTTGGCTCTACTTCTTCTTTTTAAATAATATTCGACACTTATTCCTATTACTCCACTAGTTATTATTTCTCTTATTTATTATCTTCTTATTATTTTTCTTCTGATTATTTTTCCTCTTCTTAGTTTTTATCTTTTTCTAATTTTTCTTCTACATCTTATATTTATTATTATTTTTCTTATTATTACAGCTCTTAATTATTAATTTCTTATTTTTCTTCTTATTATTCTTATTATTATTAATCTTATAACAACTCTTAATTATTAACTTCTTATTTTTCTTCTTACTATTCTTATTATTATTAATCTTATTACAAAGCTTATTATTCCTTGTCTAATTTTTCATCTTATTTCCCCAGTTATTCATCTTATTATTACTTCACTTCTTATTTTTATTATTCTACTTATTATTATTACTCTTATTAATTAGTAACCTTTTTATTTTCTTGTTATTCGTTCTGTTTGTTTTCCTGACTTTCTTCTTATTTTTTTTATTATTATTCCTCATCTTATTAAGTTCCTTATTACTTTTCTTATTCCTCATCTTATTAAGTTCCTTATTACTTTTCTTATTCCTCATCTTATTAAGTTCCTTATTACTTTTCTTATTCCTCATCTTATTAAGTTCCTTATTACTTTTCTTATTAATCATTTTATTATATTTCTTATAAATCATCTTATTATATTTCTTATAAATCATCTTAATTAACTTCTTATTTAGTTTCTTATATTTCATTTTATTTCTCTTATTTAGTTTATTATTATAAATCATCATCTTTTTAATCTTCTTATTATTCTTACAATTCTTCTTATTTTTACATTTATTATTTCTCTTATTATTCATTTTCTTACTAGACTTTATTTTAAATTTCCAATTTTTATTCTTATTAAATTTATTTTTCTTAATATTTTTCATCATCTTATTATTAATTTTCCAACTTTTCTTATTCCTACTTTAATTACTATCCTTATTATTCATTATCATCATTATTTATATTATTTTCAACTTGCTAAATCTATTTTTAATCTTATTCTTAATCTTATTTTTATAAAGATTAAGTTTATTTTTTATTTTATATTTCATCTTTTTCTTTTTTCAAATCATCACCTTATGGTTATTCATCCTAATTTTATATTTATTATTCATCTTATTTATTCTCTAATTTTTATTATTATTAATCCTATTGTGGTATAGATTAATCAATTTCTGCATTATTTTTTGAAGATTCATCATTTTTTTACTCATTTTTAATTTCATTAATTTCTTCATTATTAATTTATTCTTCTTCATTTTATTTATTTTATTATTCTTATTATTGATTTTTTTAATTGATATCCATTTATTATTATTAAATATCTTCTAGTTAGGTGTCTGTTTTTTCTTTTTAAATTTCGTCATTTTATGCATTATTTTCTTATTCTTCATTTTCTTCTTTTTCTAATTCCTAAGATTTATCTTAATTATCAAGTTCATTATTTTTTTATTTAGATTCTTAATTGTTTTAATCTTAACTTTATTCATCTTCTTATTTTTGCTATTACTATAAGTTTTATAACAATTATTATTATTCTTAAAGATTTTCCTAGGAAGCTTTAATTTAATCATTATTATCTTCTTCTTATTTTTATTTTTATTGTTAATCAAATTATTATTTTATTTATTCTTTTTCTTCTATTTACTATTAATCTTTATTTTGTTCAAGTTATTATTTTTTCTCTTCACTTTATTCTTGCCCTTGCTCTTCCAATTATTATTATTCTTTTTCTTCTTATTATTATTCTTTTTCTTCTTATTTTTATTCTTCTTCTTTTTATTTTTCTAATTATTGTTGTTCCTTATTATTTTGTTCTTACTATTAATCTTTTTATTGTTCTCCTTCATATATAGATTCTTACTCTTATTTAACTTATTCCATGTTTTGATCAGAATTAGAAATATCTTCTTTTTTATCCTTTTTATCTTATTAAACCTGATTTGTTTCATTTTATTCATCATTATTTTTTCCTAATTATTAGTCTTAAATTTCTTCTTAATTTTTATTATTATCAATATTCTTCTCACCTGAAATCTTTTATTATTATTACTATTAAGATTATAATTATTAACTTAATTTTTATTATATTTCTTGTTTTTTAAACAGATCATCTTCACTTAATCTTTCTTTTCCTTCATATTCTTTCAACAAGTCTTAATAATATTCAGTCATATCGCAATTAATTTCTTGCCCAAATTCTTTTTCCTGTTTCTATTTCAAATTTTTCAAATTTTAAGACTCAGTTTTATTTATAGAATCAATTTCACTGGATTTTTCATAAAAGGGAACACTATTATCCATATTACTAGAGTCGAATTCGGAAACCTATTTGCCTTAATAATGTTTTTTTGAGTCTGTGTTACTTATTTCTTAGGTGTTACTGAAAGAGGGAGGTAAAAATTCCTTGATTTTAAAGGCAGATTCTTGTAAAATATTACTCAATTGCTATTTAGCCTTAACTTATTGATTTTGGTCGATTTCTAAAAAAAATTTAAAATTTAAGATAAACTATAAAAACATTAAGAATAAAATTAATGATAAAATAAAGGTAAAATTAAAAATAAAATAAAGGTAAAATTTAAAATAAAATAAAGGTAAATTAAAAATAAAATAAAGGTAAAATAAGAAAAATTTAAGATATATTGGAATTTCTGATATTTATTTTCTTGTTTATTTTTTTTTCGTTTTATTTGAAATATTAAATTTAAAATATTTTATAATATATTCACCTTCTTCGTCTTCAAATTAATTTAAAACATCAATAATTTGTTAAATGGATTATCTCTTTTCATCAAGGATTCTTTTAACCAAATCTTTGATTTCTCTAAAGAAAATTTCATATTTTTCTCCTTTTCTTTCACTGTAACTTTAAATTTTATCTAACTAAATTCCTTCAAAAATGTCTTCAATATCTTTTAAATCGTCTCTTTATTTTGAATATTAGTCATTTTTTTGGGCGCTCACTTAATTTAGAAAAAATTTTAAAACTCAAAAAAATTTTATAATTAAATTAAAAAAAGTAATAGATTTATATACCTTAGTAATCGGCGTAATTTTCAAGTACCATCTCTTCATTTTATAATTGAGTTTTTTATTATATAGCTATTGTTTTTTGTAAATCGACAATTTGTTGTTTTTCAGATTGCAATTTTTTAATCTAAACAAATTTAAAAATATAATCCAGCAATTAATTTAAGTATAAATAAAATTTATTAAAATATTTAAATTATTGAAAGAATAATAATTAATTACATTTTCTTATAAAATCTTTAATTTATTTTAATAATCGATCTCTAAACTATTTATTTTTTGTTTCAATTCATCTTTACTAGGACTTGCTAAAACCTGCCCCTCACTTTTAGACTACTCAGATAATAACAATTTTTCAGGCTAAAAAATATTTTAAAAATAAAATATAAGTAAATATTTTAAAAATAAAAAATAAGTAAATATTAAAAAAATAATAAATTAATAAATAAATATTTTTTAATAAATATTTAAATATTTTTTTACCATTTCTTCTTCTTTCACACTTATTTATTAATAGGCTGATAATTTTTCGTTTTCCTCTCTCTTTTTTTAATTTTCATCTTAAAGTTGTTCTATATATTTTTTCTAGTTCTAATTTTCTTCCTACAATAACAAAATTTCCCCCTATTTTTTCTTCAATTCTTCAATTTCTTATTCATGTTCCTAAATTTTTTAAATTTTTTGTTCCTCTTCTTTTTCTTGTTCCTCTATTTTTCCCAAGGCTTCTTTTAGTCTCTAATCTATATTTTATATTTCTTCTTTTAGTTTTTACTCTTAATTTAACAATTAATGGTTTATTTCCTATAATTCTTGATACTCTTCGTTCAAATTATCCAATTTTTACTGAATTTAACTTTAATTCTGCTAAGTTTCTTGCAACTCGTCTTTTACTTTCAATAATATTTCTTAAATTTTTTCGTACTCTATTTATGCATTTTGGATTTAATTTTATAACTATTCTTGAATTTTCTTTAAATTTTAAGTAAAATCTACAACTGTTTCAGCTTCATTTAAAGCAAATTAAATTAAACCTGTTTAATGATAAATTTATTTATCTTTAACTTGTAAAGCATATGCTTTAAACTATTCTAATCCGTAATTCTCAATATTTTATCTTTATTAATTTAATTATCCAAAAATTTCTATAACTTATTCAGTATAACTTTTAAACTTAATTTATTGAGCTTCTTTCACAATTTCCTCTCTCTTTTTTATCATATTCTCAAGAATAAATACAAATTGTCTGTAAATTTATTTTAAAAGTTAAAATTTAATTAATTATTTTTTAAACAAATAATTGAATAAAAAGGATATATTAAAAATAATTAAATTTACGTATTTTAGAATAACTAGTTCCCATTTAGATCCTTTTAAAATTAATTCTCTAATTATTAAATCATATCATTGAATTCTTTTTATTATTATTACAATTATTGTTATTATTATTTTACATCTTCTGAAAATAGTTATGATTTAGCAGAAACAAGCTAAAATAAACTATTAATTTACTTTAATTTTACACAATTAATTTACTTTAATTACTCAATTTCAATTTTGGCATTACTTAATTATTATTTTGTTTATAAATTATTTTATAAATCACTTTTTTCACTCAAATACTAACCCCATTAAGCGCTAGAGACAATAATTAAATTCTATAATCTAATTTTAAAAATATTTAAAACGTCAAAACTGTCCTAATTATTTTAGGATTATTATTAATATTATTATTGTTAATTAATATTCGAATTGAATAAATTAGAGTTTTTATTTTAATCAAAGGGATTATCATTTTTACCATTTTAATTTAGTAAAAAATTTCCTTAATTTTAAGTCATTTAAATTTATTTTTGGTTTTAATTTCTTAATTTCATATCATTTTCCAACAAAACTAAATATTTTTCCAATTCACTTTAAAATAAACCTCTGGCATCTTAAATACAATTTTACAAATTAGTAACCTGGTCCAAACTGTATTATAATTTTTTATTTAAATCAGTATTTTTTTATTCCAAATCTTTATTTTCTGATTTTTTATTTTCCAATTCCTTTTCCAAAATTTATTAATACTGTTCATTTTCATTATTTTTTAACTCAACTTATTTCTACAAATCATCGATTTATTTTTAAAAAGATTATTTAAATTATTGAGAAACCTATTACTCTACATTTAACTCTTATTCTTTGTCTTCTAAACGTTAATTTAACTCTAAAATTTCGTCTTCCAACCTTAAAATTTAATTAGCAAATATTTCTCTTTAATTTTTAATAGTACTCAAGCTATTAGTAACACTCAATAAAGAAGATTTATTTAAATTTTTGTTTTCTTCGCTTTTTTGATTATTAATTTAAGCATTTTCTGAATTATAAGACTAATTATAACCCTAGTTTAATCTTTAGCTATGACGATTTATCAATGATTAATTACTACCTAAAGTACTAGTGCTTAAAATCTTTGTGTCTGTTAATTAAATTATATTAATATTATAAACAATATATAAGAAAATAATTAAATGCTTATTATTTTTAATAATATATTATATTTAAAATTATATATATAAGTTTTAATGATATATTATAATAAACTTTAGTGTTTTATTTAAATATAAAATATAAATAAATAATTGCAAATATTATTGCTAATTTTTTTTATTTTTAATAATTTTACCTTGCTTTTTGAAAGAGTATTACATAAAGTAAGCCATAGCTACTCCACCTGCAAGTAAATTAAATATAAACTGAATTATAAATGTTAAAACTGAAATTTCCATTTGTTATCTTATTTTATTTTTATTTTATTTTAGTTTTACCTTATTTTTATTAAAAATCTATTTATTTTTATTAATTTTATTTTTAAGCAATTTTTGATATATAAAAATATAAAAGTTAAATTTTTGTATTTTACTTTTTACACTTAAAAAATAGTAAAAATAAATAATATATAAATAAATCATTATAATAAAACAATACTATATATTAATGGTATAAAGATATTTTATAATTTTTAAACCACATTTTCATAAAATACCGCCTAATTTTTTGATTAATAATAATATTAATTTATCTAATTTTACTAAATAATTAAAATAAATAAAACTAAATTAAATAAAAAAATTTTATTATTAAAAATAAGCCATTATTATAAAAATCAATTTTAACAAATTTATTTGTTGCTCATAATTAAAGACTTTTAACACTAACAGTTTTTTAGTTACTTTTATCAAAATCTTCCACTTGCTTTTATTATTAATTTAATTTTTCTTTTTATATTAATATAAGATCAATTTAATTTTCGCTTTTAATTCTCCTGTTTATTTTTGTACCTAAATTATTATTAGTATTACAATTATTATTAATATTTTATATATGACCATTATTATTACTATCATCATTATAATTATTAACATCGTTGCTTGTATTTTAAAAATTAGGAAAGTCATTATAATTTCCCATATATTATAATGGCTTCTAATTTTAAAACTCATCACTTTAAAAATTATTTTCTTCCTCTTAATAATCATTATTGCTTTAATTGTTTTATTAATGCTATTATGAATGTTCTTAATACTATTATTGTTATAAATATTATGGCATCTAATCATAATGTTAATAGCTTTAACTATATTTTTGTCTATAAACTATATTTTTTTTCCCAGAGTCCATTTATTAAGAATGTCTTAACATACTACCTTTTTTTTAATTTTTATTTTTATTTCCAAATTAATCGCTATTCATGTGAAATAATACATTATTTTTATTTCTATTTTTACTACTACTGTTGAAAAAAATATGGTTATTATTTTTATTGCTACTAGTTGACCCCACGCTAAAGCCACTTTAGCTGCCCATAATTTCTTCAAATTCTTGAATTTTTGCATTTTTTTCCTCTAAAATCATTTTTAACCTGCCAATTTCCTGGCTCTATTCCGACTCGCAAATGCTCTAAAAATGCTATTTTTCTTGATTTAAAAATAATTAAAGATCTTCCTGTTCTTTTTAAGCCAAACTTAAAGTTTCAAATTAAGTTTAATAATAATTTTTTTAAATTTCCAACTCCTAAATTTACTAACTTAACTTTTGTTTTTCGGTCTAATATTTACATTAAACATCTTCGTTTTCCATTTTTAACATTTATATTTCCTTTTTCAACTATTTTTAAGATTAATTATACATTTCTTTGTCTCTTTCTTCTTTTTCTTCTTCAAAGGTCTTCTTATTTTTAATAATTAATCTTTATTCTTCAATTTATTTAATATTTATTTCAATTTTTTCCTCTAAAGCTTTAATTTTATCATTTTTCTCTTAATTTTATTCTATAAAATTTTCCAATTATTCCAAAAATTCACTCTATTTTTAATTCCATATCATTTGATCATTTTTATATTATTCTTTCAAATTTTACAAATTTTCATTTAATTCATTTTTTTCTTAAATTTAAGCCTCAATCAACTAGATCTGTTAAGAATTTTTTTTACTCATTTTTTCATTTTCTGATTTAATATTCCTATTTTCTTATATAAGTAGTTAGATTCTTTCGTGTAATTGCTGGATTTTATTAAAATAATTTTACTCTTCAATTTTAGAGTTTTCATTTTAATTTTAATAAGCCAATTCTTTTTCATTTAATTTATTTTACATGTAAATTAATTATTCTTATAAATCTTCATAGTTTTCTTTTTTTTAATTCAAAATTTCCTCATAGTAATATTATTAATTGTAAATATTTAAAACATGCTGATTTTATAATTAGTTAATTTTTTAGTCCAAATACAAATTCTTTAATACTTATTTTATAAAACCCTGCACAACATTTTTTAATTTTCTTTTACTTTCATTTTTACAATTTTCAAAAGATTTTTAATATTTTTAAATCGTATTTTTTTTCTTATAAATATCAGTGAAGATATAAATCCAAAAAAACATAAATATGGTCAAAATTGTGCAAATTATATACAGATTTATTTATTGCCTTGTAATTTCTAAATAATCTGCTAATTAAATTAACAAATTATTGTACATTTCATCTATTCCTTAAAAATTCATTTATATTTATTTAATTTTTATTATATTTAAATGATTTATTTAATGTTTATTGTATAGATAGCTTTAATTAATTAAAATGTTTTTAAGTATTAGAATGAAAATCTTTTAAAATGTTTTAAAATAATAGAAAATCAATAAAAATAAAAACTTGACAAAATAAAAGATAGATTTAGTTTTAAAAATGATTCATAATTTTATTCAATTAATTCATACATATTAATATTATTAAATTATTTATATATAACTTTTTTTTTATAAATATGAAAATATAAAAGAAATATATTATATTAAATATATAAATTTTTACTAATATTAAAAATAAACTTATACATTAATTATTGTATAAGTTTAATTAATAGAATAAAAATATTTGTTCCACAAAAATTATGAAACTAAATTAATATTTTATTATATAATTTATTTTATATTATTTTTTGACAAATAAATTTTTTATCACAAGTAAGTTTTTTTTCTTGAAACATACATATTATCTTTAGCTTAAAATTCTAATTCTCCAAATACATTGTCAAAGGTACCTAATTACAATTTTTTTAATTTTAAAGAAAATCTAGGGCCAATTTCTTATAAAGCAGCTCTATCTCCGTTATCTTTAAATTCATATCTAAAAAATATATTATATATTAATAAAATATGTCTTAATTTCCATAAAATATAATTATATTTTATATTTATTATTATATTTATTAATTTGCAAAACTTTGTTACTATAAATATTTAATTTCTATCAATTTTTTTTATTTTTTACCTGTGGTGCCTAAAGAAAATGAAATCTCTTTGTATATGGAAGGTACACACTCTTCTACCGACAAATTCAGGTTTTTAAGGAAATAAACTGGCAAACATTCTTCCAACTCTTCTACCAACTTTGGAATTGAAATTATTTAAAATTAATTCAGGGAAATGATCAGTGGGATTACCATGGTGCCAAATTTCCTGAAAAAATAATTAATAAATATAATTAAAATTTTTAAATTAAAAGTCATAAAAACCAGAAATTATGATTAATTTCTCCTCTATTAAAATCAATTTTTCTCACATTTTTTGTATTTTAATATACCAATTTATCAATAAAATTAAATTAAATTAAATTAAATTTAACTTAAATTTTATTTTTACTTTATTTAATTTAACATTATTAATTTTAAAGATCGCAGTAGGGCCAGCGGGCAAATGAGTTACAATAAGTTCATCAACTTCTCTATTATTTTCTCTCCATACCATAATATCAGTATATCCTTTTTCAGGAGCGTATTTACATATGTCTTTTAATGAAAAATTTTTTCTTGGCCAATAATAACTGTTAGGAAAAACGTCTTTTATTTCTTTAATAAAGTCAAATAATTGTCTTTTGGGTCTTTCACTAGTTGTAATTAAAATTTTTGGGGGCTTATCTCCTTTAAAAAATTCGGAAAATTCATCATATTCTTCTTCTTTTTAAAGCTCTTCATCTTCTGAATCGAAAACAAAATTCTCATCTACTTCTCTTTTATCGTCTATAAATAAAAAATAAAAAAATTAATTAAATTAAGATTCTTTTTAATTTTCTTAATATTTGTCTAGAAAATTAAGAAATTATAATTTCTTTTATATTAACTAAAAATAAACATAAATTAAATCCAAAAAATAAAAATTTGTATTATTTTTATTAAAAAAAGAGAAAAAAATTGTAAAAAATCATTTTTACCAGTAGATAACGGTTCCAAAGGCTTGGCACCGGTTTTTTTATTTTCTTCTTGTCTTTATTTTTTTTCTTTTTTTTTTACTTTAGCTTTTTCCAATTATTAGAAAGATAAAGCGTTTAACCTTCTTTCCTTATTGGCAATTCCATTAATATTTACACTTAAATAAGATTTTCTGGGTTTTCCTGCTGTTTTTTTCTTGTCAGTGCCCATATCTTTGCCTTTTTTAATTTTCTTTTTTGTTATGGGAATTGCTTTTACGGGTTTGTAGCCACTTTTTTTTCCTGCCATTTTCTATTATATCTTATTTTATGTATTTTTTATTTTAAATTTATTTGATTTTTAAATATATTTGTGCCTGTTTTATTATTTAAAATGGAAATTTATGAATTATTTCTTGTTTTTTATAAAAAAAATAACTGTTTTATCTTTTAAATTTTTTAGATAAATCGATTTGAAAAACTTTTTTGTTTATTTGATTTTTTTTATTCTAATTTACTTTTTTATTATTAATAACTACAATTTTATTTTTATAAATAGCAAAATAATAAAGCATATTATTCATTTTAAACAATTAAAATTGTAATCAAACAAAATTATTATTTCGTACATAAATTTATGTGTTCTTATTTTGATTTGATTAATTTATTCTTTTCTAATCAAAATTTAATACTAATTCATTCTGATAACATTATTTATTAAAACAATACATAATATATACTAAATATAAGCACTAGCAAAAAAATAAATATCCAAACAATGTAAGATAACATTTAATTAACTAAGAAAAAAAATTAAATAAAATTTTAATAAAAATAAAAATAAATTAAAAATTAATATAGATAAAATTTAAGTACTTAATGGAAATTGTTTAAAAAAAAAATAAAAAAATAAAATTAGGTCCAGGTATTTAAAATTTGGTGGAAAAATAGGAATTAGAAAAATATTTTAATAAAAGCCAACTTTAATTATTTTAAAAGCCTGATAAGGAAAATTGCTTCGAGGAGGAGTATAATGGTTAATCTTATTCTGAATTTTTAAATATGGAAAGCTAGCCAAATGAAAACGTATATATATAATTTAAAAATTTTAAATAAAAATTGAAAATAATTAATTGTAAATTATATAATAATATTTTTTAAACTATTTCTTATTTTACATGTTTTAATATATTCTAGTGTTAGAATAAAAATTGTAGGTTATGTTGTTTATAATATAATATAAAAAATATTTAATTATATTTTATCTAGACATTTTAATTTTAAATGTTTCTTTAATTAATATAAATTATTAAAATTTTTTAGGGGACTGGTAGATATAAGTTTTTGCACAAAGGAAAAAAAAAAATTTAACTTTTATATTTGTAAAGCATTGAATCCTAAAATAAAATAAAGACAGTTAAAAATAAATAATCTTAATAAGATAATTAGGAACAATTTTGTTTAAGTCAAGCTAAAGAACTATTCTAGGCGTACTTTCCGAAATTCGAAACATAAATTTCTTAATTAAATAAAAATATATATTACAAAAAAAATAAAAATAAAATATCAATTATTGATAATGAAAAATAATTACAATTTCCATTAAAAAAAATAAAAAAATAGTATATTGATGTTTTTAGTATGTTTGATATTTTTGTAGAATACTTAAAGGAAAAAGATTATGCTTTAGTTATTTTTATAGACCATGAAATTAGCGAATATGGACGAATAAATGAAATTACAGGCAGAGCTTGTGGTGATGGAAGTAACATATATAATATATAATTATAAAAAATACGATTAAAAATAAAAGTTATATATATATATTTATTTACTTATTTATTTATTTATTTATTTATTTATATTCATTTCAGTGATAAAACTGTAATCTTTAATATCTTATTTATTGTATTTCTTTTATTTATATCTATGTTAAATTTTTTCTTGTTAACCTCTTTTCATAACCTATGAAAGATATATATTATATATATTTCAATTTAAAGTAAATTTATATAATTAAAAAATAGTGTTTTTTCTTCTTTAATTTAACAACATATAGTTGCAGTAATAAATTGCTAAAATGAATAAATAATTACTGGTTAAAATTCAGATCTAAAACATATTTATACCACAGCTTTACATGAATTTTTACATACTTTTGGCTATGATCATTGTGTTTATTATGACTGTTTAATGAATGCAGGTTATGATACTGATAATAGTTAATTATAATTATGTCCAATAGATTTTTTGAAATTATAGAGCGAAGTTAGGTTGAATGATAAATAAATTTTGGAAAGATATGTAAATTTATTAAATTTTAGTATAAAATATAACTGGGAATCTGACGTTATTTGGCTAAAAAGAATGATTTAATTACTGAAAAATGACTGAAATTTTTATATATGAATAATATTTAAAAATCATTTTTTTGTTTAAAGAATATTTATATACACTAATTATTTTATATTAATATTATTGATATGATAGTTTTGGAATATTTAATTACAGAACTTGTTAGCACTGAGTTGAAATATTCAATATTCGAAACCAATTGTTAACATAAAAAACTATAAATTCTTTTATTAAAAACTTAATATTTCTACAATAATATCAATGTATTTTCATTAAAATTAAATAAAAACACCAACATTAAAAATTAAAAATAAAAATTCACAAATAATTAAAAAAATAAAAAACTGCATGAGATAAACTAAAACAAAACAAATAAATCCTACTATTATATAGGGTAAAACAAAAGAAAACTTGTAATAATAAAACTATCGCCATAACTTTAAAATAAATCCTTAAAATTATACTGAAATAACTTTAAAATAGAATGAGGATTAATTTGTAAATAATAATAATAAAAACAATACAAATAATGATTGCAAAAACTAAGGTGGTTAAAATGAAAATTTTATCCAATTAAGTTTTTCATAATCAAATTAAAAATTGTAAAATTTATTTCCAAAAGACAAATTTGGAGATGTTAAAATTTTATTTAAAAACAAGTAATTTATTATGTAAAAAACTTTACTTTCTAAATATTCTGGCTATTTTTCATATCTGTTCGATGTTGGAGGTGTAAGAATAAAAATTATTTTAATTTTTTTATCTTTATATACTAATACTAATAATAATAAAATATATTCAGTAGTATAAATTTTTTACAATTTTAAACAAATTAATTTCACTAAAAAATTAAAAATAGGAATCTCTAAATGAACTGACAATTGACGATAGTTTAGACTTTTAAAAAAGAAAATTATAGCAAATATTATCATTATTCTATGGAAATAGAATTAATATTAGCTAAGAAAAACTTTTTTAACTTGATTACTATCTAAAAATAGCTGAATTTCTATAAATTTAAGAAATTATAAGTTAAATTAAACAACATAAGATCACTTATGCTAGTTAAATAACTCAATAAAAAATAAATTTTTTGAATAATTCACTTAATTCAAAAAATGACACCTATTTCACACAGTCAAACAATACAACATTAAGTGAATAACTCAAATATGAAACTGACAACAAAAACGATTGTTCTTTTTCATAATCAACAATTAAAGGAGAATATATACACTAAAATGATAATTGTATTATAAATAAATAAAATAAGTTAAGTGACCAAATAAAAGCTAATGAAAATAATACTAATTCTGCATTAAAATCTAAAAAACTTAAAAAATCATAGACAAATTGTTTTTTATAAAGTGATATTATAGATAATGCAAAAGATATATGCAAATAAAATGGTTTACATTATTAATAACAATAAAAAGTAAAAAAAAATTAAAAGACATTAATTAATACAACCTTAGATATTAAAGATTAATAATAATAAAAAACTTTATCCTAAGTAAGTACTACCAATTCCTAGGCTTCTCCTATTTTCTAAGTTACAAATCTAGAAAATATTTCAAAAAGTGTAAAAAATAAATATAAAATCAAATATTTATATTATTAACAAAATATAAAGCTTTTTAAATTTAAAATTTAAAAATATATAAAAAAATAAATAATTATTTTTTAACTTTTAATTTTAGATATAAATAATGAATAAAATATTCTAGACATACTAAGATAAAAACATAGAAAAATGTTACCTTTACTAAATTTCTGGATTTTATTTTGAGAAAAAAAGCGATTTAATAGATTATATTAAATCCTTTAGATTAAAATATAATTAAGGTGATAAATTAAAAAGTAGAGATGAAGAGTTTTTAAAGTTACTGATAAAAAATTATTATAAGAAAGATCCATAAATTAGCAAAAATTTTGACCAGTGTTTTAAATAATTTTTAGTTATTTTAAACGAAGAATTTCAAGACAATCAAATTTATTTAGAGCAGGTTAATGGCGAAAAAACTTAAATTAGTCTCGGAAAATTCTCTAACATAGAAACTAACGTATTTTTTTTTTTTAATAAATAATTAAATTATTAATAAAATCAATTTTACTTTAATCCATATATATATACTATATTATATTTTATTATAAAATTTGTTTATAATTATCTTTTAAAAAAGGAAACTTATAAAAACCATTTGGACATCCCATATATAACGGCTGTAATGTTGAAGGAAATGAATATTTTTTTTGAAACTTACAGTCAAGGCGCAAATTATATTGATTACTGTAAAACATGTTAGAAAATTTTTATAAAAGTTGTTTATCTTTTTTTGGAGGACCCTTACAATAGAGCTTTAGGATATGATTCTAATAATTATAAAAATTAAAAAATTCTTAGAAAAATAGAATTCACAGATGGTAAAATAAAATCTATATTTAAGAAAGATATTATATTTTTATTAATTTAATTTTTGCTTTTTAGATTTTAGATGTTTATGGCAATAATTTATGATAAATAATTTATAAGAAATTGATGAATGTTAAATTTGCTCTTGAGAGTAAAAATTCGATATAAAAATTTTTAATAATATATATTTTAATTAACAATATAAATTACAAAATAATTATACTATAATACTAAAATATATGAACCTAAATATATATTATTTTATTACTTATTTTTATATAATTCATTAATATATTGTTACATAAAATTAATATCCCAAATTTTAAAAATAAAACTAATGGAACAAAACAAAAAAACAATAAAAAAATTAAGTTAATCAGATCAAAGAATAGAAAAAAACTTTTTTTCATTTGTATTCAGACATTTATGCTGGCACGGGGGAACATTTATGTAAGTTCCAATATCAGATTTAAATAAAGCTTTGTTAAAGTTACCTAATGATGATGATGTTAACGTTTACAGAAAAAAATTTGGCAATATAAATTAGTGTCTAAATAATCATAAAAACCCGTTTTATACTATTGAAGGTAGTGTAGTTGTTAAAATGAGAAGGTAATTTCACTTTTAATCAGGAATAATTTAATCAATTACCGTCTTTAAATTTTTATTAAATTTTCTTTATTCTATTTAATAATTTATAAATTAATTTTATTATTAATATATAATTAATTTTTAAGCTCAAAAGTTATAAAACAATTACTTGAATCTGGAATAATAGTAATAGAAGATTACAAAATTTACAAAGAAGCTTAAAAAAAAGCAAATTAACATATAAAATAAACAATAATAAATAATTAAATTGATATATGCAAAAATTGTGGTAATGAATACAATCCCAAATTAAATTATGAAAATTGTTGTCCATATTACCCTAAGTAAAAAATTTATTAAGTTAGTAAAATAAACTATTTTATAACATAAAAATACCTCTTGGTAGAGTTTTTTCATTAAGAAATAAATATTTGTTTTTTGTATATTTTTAAGATATAAATTATTTCTATAGTAAATTAATATATTTACACTATTATTATTAATTTATTGGTCAAATATTTAAAAAGTTGTTATTAAAAATTATTTTTAAGGGATTATACAACATCAAGTTTTAATACTGTTTAATTAAGAGATCTTTATGATCCTAAAGGGAAGCAAAATCATTAGCCTTTATACAATATCAATAAATTAAATTAATAATAAGAAGCTTAAAAATTTTAATGAATAGTAAAAATTAGCTTAAATTCTTTTTTAATAAATTGGAAAATGGAATTAAATAAATAGACAGATAATTATAAATGATATAGTTTATTTTAGCCTGTAATTTAAAAATATTAATTTAAATCAAAAAACTTATTTTAATATTAATTATCAATGTGTCTATATTAAATTTAATAAGTCACTATTTATAAAATATTAATTTATAAAAATATATTATGTGACGATTTTTTATATTAAAATTCAATTTTTGTTATCACATAAAATGTATATTGATTTTTACTAATTATATAATTCAACTTAGAAAATAATAATTTAATTATTATATTTAAATAGTTTATAACTACAAAAAAAAAGGATTCTAAAAATTATTCATCGAAAAATAAATAAAAATAAAAAAAAATAAAAAAAATAAATACTCTATTAATAATTCTTTTCAAACAATGGTGGAAACTTAAAACCTAGAAGATAAAAACTTTATATCTTAAAAAAATTAATATATAATAAAAAAAAAATCTCAAGAATTTCAAGAACCTAAAGACGTTATTTAAGACGAAAGAACTATAAAGGAACTTCTTTTTAGTGGAGGTGCAGGAGGAATTGCTTTTTAATCTGGATTTACACACGCTTTAATACAAATTATAGGAAAAGAAAAGTTAAAAGAATATAGATTAGGTAATTTAATTTAATTTAAAAATATAAATATAAAATAACTTTTTTATATATTTAAGACACACACAAAAAATCTTTTTATAGGATAAATATGTTTATTTTTTTATTTGTTTTTTCTATTGTGCACTATATTTTCATTTTGTTTTAATATGCTAGTTTATGATAATTAAAAATTTTAAAAATAAAAATAAATAAAATATAATGATTTAATTTATTTATCTTTAATTTATATAGGTGGCGTTTCCTGTGGATGTACAATGGGTGTTATCACACATATGATAATACATGCATAAGATCCATAATATGATATGGAATATTTTTATAAAAAATTAGTAAGAAAAACTTTTTATGAACTTAGTAGACAAAGATTTTACGGTGTTTCTAAAGTTGAAAAAGTAATAAGTGAAAATTCAACTGAACTTATCAATTTTTTGAAAGAACACCCTGAAATACCTTCCTTAAAGGGTAAAATATTAAAAATATACAATTAATATTTTTAAAATGTAAATTTTCTAAATAATATATATTTGTATAGACAGAGTACATTTAACTACAAGCGTTTTAACTTGGAAGGGATTTAAAAAAACAATAATTAATTAATTGGAAACTGAAGAAGATTTTAGAGAAGGTGCCCTTGCTAGTTGTGGAATCCCTTTTTTATTAAATAAATAATTTTTCCAAAAATATAAAGGTAAATGGGCTCTTGACGGAGGCATAACATCTGCAATACCAAATTAATTTGAAAATTCTTAAAAAATATTTTTAAATGTTTCCCCTCAGTCTTTTGTAAAAATTCCATTTTTTGAAAAATAAGTTAAAAACTGTGATATAATTTAAATGACCAAAAACACGACCCTTAAATTCCCTAGAGATTATTTTATATGGGACGAAAATTGGGCTGACGAAATGTTTGAATATGGTTATGAAAGAGGAATTGCTTAAAAAGAATAAATTTTAAAAGCATTTTCAAAAACTGATAGTAATTAATAACTTATTCTTAAATAAATGAGCTTTAGCAAAGGAATAGAAATTTAATCAAATGAAAATTTAAAAAAAAATGTATCGTAATAATTTACATAATAATCATCTTTTATAACTTCAAAAGATTCACTGATATAAAAATCTGCTTAAAGCCTAAATATGTGGATTTTTATAAGCTTAACTATATTTACATTTTTTTTATTTATAATTTAAACTATTACTCTATGATTTTAAATAGTACTAATATTTTATCATTTTTTATAATAAAATTTATTTTATATTAAAAAATTAATTATATGTATTTTTATTTTATAACAACTGTATATAAACTAATTTTATTTAATTAAAAAATTTAAAATACTCTATCTAAAATATTATTATATGTAATGAAATTTTTCAAATTTAGTTAATAGTTAAAATATTAATCGGACATAATCAGATTTCATTAATTTTTTTTAAAAAATTCGAATTCCCTTTCAATTCTTAACACAATTTAAAATAATACTACTAACAAAAATTTAAAAATAAAAAATAAATTAAGAATAACATGAAGAATGTAAGATAATACATTAATAAACTTAAAAATTTACAAAAAATAGATACTCAAAATTCTGATGAAATATAAAAAATAAATAATAGCATATATAACAAATAAGTTTGTAATTAAACAAAATATGATGATAAAGATATCAATAATTTATAAGATGAATTTGAAATTAAAGAATTATTATTTAGCGGAGGAGGAGGTGGTATAGTATACTAAGCGGGATTTACTCATGCTTTAATACAAATAATTGGAAAAAATAAATTAAAAGAATATAAATTAGGTATAAAAATTATACAATTATAAAATATAAACATATATTTAATATTATATTATAATTTTAAATTATTATTGGTTTTTATTTATTTATTTAATTAAATTATTATAGTAATATTTTTTAATATTAAGGACTATTTATATAATTATCGATTTTTATATTAAAATAGAACAATAAGAAAAAGAAAATGAAAATTAAGTTTTTTAATTATTTATAATAATTATTATTATAATATGTATAAAAATTTCTAATAAAGATCATAAGATTTAATAAAAATTTTAGTATAATACCATAAATTTTAATATTATAAAAATATTCAAATCCATGAATAAATAATATTTGTGATAAATTCTTTATATGAATTATAATATTTATTTTTTATGGTCAAGTTAAATAGAGTAATTTATAATTTGAATAAATAATATAAATTTAATTTATATCTAAAATGTATAAATAACATTTAGTATATTTTTCTTATTTAAGGTTTTATATTACATCGTTTTAATTTATTTTTAGTTTTCCAACTAAACTAAATTTTGTTTTTATTCCTATAAATTAGGTTCAAATGGTATAATGTATACGAATTATGTTGATTTTAAATTTTTAATATAAATGATTAAATTCTTTTTAAAAAGGTGGTGTTTCTTGTGGAAGCATTCTTAGTGTAATATCACATATGGTAATTAATGTATAAGATCCAAATTATGATATGGAATATTTCTATAATACACTTATCAAAAAAACGGTCAATGAACTAAGTAAAGAAAAGTTTTATGGCATTTCGAAGATAGACACAGTTATTTCATAAAATTCTGAGTAATTAATAAATTTTATAAATGAACATAAAGAGATTCCCCCATTAAAAGGTAAAATACAGTTATTTATTATAAAAAAACCAATCTATACAAATATTGTATGAATTCATTCACCATAACTATAATAAATATTTTTTTTTAAAATATAAGAAAATGTACATATTACTACAAGTATTTTATCAAGAAATGGATTTAGAAAAACAGTTATAAAATAATTAGAAACAAAAGAGGATTTCATAGAAGCAGTTATAGCTAGTTGTGGGATACCTTATTATATAAATAGATAATTTTTTTAAAAATACAAAGGTTAATTAGCTTTGGACGGAGGACTTACAGGAATTGTACCCTATTAGTATAAAAACTCTCAAAAAATTTTTTTAAATGTAGTTCCAATTTATTTCGAAAAAATTCCCTTTTATGCGTATAAAGCCAAAAATTGCTAAATAATATAAATGACATTAAACAGTAATATTAAATTTCCTAGAGACTATTTAGTTTGGGATGAAAAATGGGCCAATAAAATGTTTCAATATGGATACGAAAGAGGTATGGCTTAAAAGGAATATATAATGAAAACTTTTGAAAATCTTGATAAAAATTAATAACTACGTGTTAAAAATCATTAAATTTAAAAGTGAAAATATTATAAATAATGAGATTAATTTTTCTAAATTATTATAAAAAAACCTAAATCTAAATAAAATTATACTATAACGATAAATAAGTAACGTTAAGAATTAATTAACATTCCGATTAATTTGGCTTAATATAATTTTAGTTTAGTTTCTGCCATTTATTCTTTTTAAAGTCATTTAAACCTTAAAATTATGTAATTTTTCGATTTTTCAAAATAACTAAAGAAGAATAGTAACTCTAAATAATTTTTCAAAAAAAATGGATGCTTTTAGGATTTTTTTGGGCAAGTTGGAATTATGAAATAAAAATTTATATTAAAATAAACAGGCTGGAAGAAATGAGTATTTATTAATTTTTTAACTTTTTAATTAATATTTTATTAATTTAATTAAACATATTTAAATAGATATGATTAAAAAACCAAAACAAAGGAAAAAAATAAAAATATATATAATAAAGGTATAAAAGCTAAAAAACCAATTACATTTAATTAATTTTCCCTTCATAAAATAAAATAACCAAAATTAAAAAAAGAATTCAATAAATTTATTAAAATCAAAAATAAAAGTTAAAAACAAAAAAAAAAAAACATGCCTGTTAAAAGAAGAAACGGAGGAAGATCTAAAAAAAATAGAGGACACACCAACCCTGTAAACTGTTTGAACTGCCACAGATTGGTCCCTAAAGATAAAGCCATTAAAAGATTCTTAGTTAAAGATATGGTTGATGCCAGTTCTAAAAGAGATATTAATGAAGCTTTAGCCTTCAACTATATGGTAAAAATGCACTTTATGCAAAAAAAAAATTTAAATACTCATTTTTCCAATTTAATATGCACATTTTTAAATACCTTATTAATAAAAATTAATATTAAACAGCCTTTTCCAAAATTTATAATTTTTAATTTTAATATAATTTGTAATCAATCTTTAATTCTTATTTTTTCATCTATCCTTCCCCACGAAAAAAAAAATCGATTATGTAAATTTTTTATGAATTTGAAAAATAAAGAAAAGAAAAGATAAGTGATATTGCAAAAGTGGTACATTTTATGTCAATACATAGTCTTTTTATTGGAATATACAAATTATATGAATAAATTTGAAACAAAATAGAAATAAAAGAGAAAAATTTTTAGCATGGAATTCATTATTTGCGAAAAATAATTCAAAAAAATTAGAAAAAATAATTAAAATTAAAATAATGATGATTAAAATATATATTATAATTTTAAAAATGAAAAAATAGCATTTTTTAATGTTTTATTAAATGAAAAAATTACTAAATGCATTGGATATTATAGGGCTTTTGTGGGTTTCTGATAAGATCTACATAATTTTATTTAAAAAATTGATAAAAAAATAAATTAATTATATAAGTATTTTATAACTAAATTGTTCAAATATTTTGAATTAAGAGATTTTTATACATAAGAAGTTTTTTTATAAAAGTGCATTAAAAATAACCATATTTATTCGTATATCTCCCTTTTTAAAGGAATTTAAAATTTTTATACAGAAAATATATATAATTAAATTAATTAAATATTTTTTTTAAATAAGGTTATCCCCAAAATCTACGTTAAAAACTAATATTGTATTTCTTGCGCTATTCACTCTAGAGTTGTTAGAGTCAGATCTACCAATGATAGAAAAATCAGATAAATCCCCAGAAGAGCTGCCCCTAAAGCTAAAGAACAAGCTAAATGAAATAATTTATGATGATATTTTGTTGAATTAAATAAATTATCTCTATTTTATATATTTAAATAAAAATTAATATATATTCACTTTTGGTAGTTTGTTAACTAAATTAAATAAATATATAAAAAACATTATATTTAAAATGTTAACCTTCTAATTTTATTAACAATCTAAGACTTTTTTTGATAAGTTAATTATTATAATTAAGTTTTGTAAATATTTAAATATAAATAAAATCTTCCAAAAATTGTTCTAAAAAATTAAAAATATTCTTATGAAATCATAAAAAAAACTATATTTTATGCATTAAGAGTAAATTAACTATCAAAAAATTAATTACTATTTTTGCTACTTTAATTATTAGCGAAGTGTAATTTACTTTAAAATACTTATAATTGTATATTTAATAATAAGAAATACATTAATTTAAATATTAAATTTTAATTTTAATTTCGTAATTTAAAAAATTAATATATAAAAATTATAATACTTATAAATATAATATTTATTTTAGCTACATAAATAAAATAATATGAATAAATTTTTACTCCTGCGTTATGATATCTTATCATATATTATATTCTAATTAAATAATTAGCTTATAAATCTATTTACAATAAAATTTAATGTTCAAACCTTAGATTTTAAATTAGCAAATAAATTAGAAAATAATATCATATTAATTTTCAAATGATAATATTCATACCATAAAAAAATAATTAAGAAAAAATAATAAATAAAAAAAAAAAAATTTGCATATTTTTAAGCACATTTAATAATGGAAAATAAATAATAAAATATTTACCTAAATGGGAAATTTTTTAATATTTAAAAAAATAAGTAAAATTAAAATAAATAAAATTTAAATCATTATCATAATAGCAATAATTATTGTAAGGTTAATAGTTAATCTTCAATAAAATTTACTAATGAAAATAATATATCTGATATTAAAAATAATCATTTAAATGATCATTAATTTGAAAACATTAATGAACTTAATAACCCATAAAATAATAATTAAGCTTAAAATAAAATAAATTTAAAACAATAACAAAAATATAAAATTAAAAATATCTTTCCAAATTAATAGCATGATAAAAATGTTTTAAATTTAGAATAGCCATAAAAAATTTAGCAAAAAAAAAATATATTTAAAACGAATGAACTAATAAAAATTAGCGAATATACCAATTTATAGGGTATTTATCAATAAGAAAGACAAAATTAAAGCCAATAAAATGAAATAAATAATAATTAAGTACCTTTTACTGATAAAAATTCGTAAATAGTAAAAAAAATATTTTTTTATTTTATTTATTTCTACCTGAGATTTATTAGAATAAATTTAATTTAATAATATTAATTTCTAATTATTTAACGCAAAAATAATTTTTTTCAATTAACTATATAAATATTTAACAAATTTCTTAGAAATAAGACACAACTTAATTAAAAATATAACTTATATAAGAAGATAATGGTAAATTTAAATGATTTTCATTTTTTCATCATATTATAATATATGCTTATATTTTTATTTTTGATTACATTTAATTTTGTTTAATTTTTAAATTCAGCATAAATAAAGCACGAATAAGAAGATAATAAATAAACAATTTTAAAACAGGCATTAAAATTTAAAAAATATATGTAAAATATCTACCCAAAAAAAAGAAAGGCCGAAAATTATGTACAAAAATAGTAGAATTCATATTTAAGGGATGAGAAAATTTGTACAATAAAAATTAATAATTAAAATTAACCAATTTTTAATTTAATAATATTATTTTATAAATTAAGATGATGTAAATATTAACAGAGGTAATAGTTTGCATAAAGATTTCAAGTATGGAAAAGTACTTGATTTTGATAATTTTACTGATTTATTTCCCTAAAATACAAAATAATATAGCACTGTATTAAGTGAAAGTGTTTTAGACAATAACTCCCAAATTTTTTTAAATAACAAATAACTTTCACCCCAAAAAAAAAATGTTAAATATAGCAATAAGGCTTAAAATAATTATAGTAATAAAAATTAATTATCAATTAGTAATTATTATGTAAATTAAAGTAGTAGAAATGGAAGATCTTAGGGTAATATTAAATCTAATAATAGTTAAATTTTCGGTTCAAACAAAAGTTAAAATAGTCTCCAAAATAGCTAAATTTAATTGAAAAAAGATTAGCAAAACAATTAGCCTAGTAATTTTATAATTAGAAGAAAAAGGTAAAAAATAAATACAAATTTATTTAAAAATAAACATGAATTTAATTTTATCTATAAAGTTGTATGTGTAGTAAATGTGGAGGGCTTGATACTATATTTTAAAGATCTACAAATGCTATTTATTAAAGTATTCAGAGAAATTCATAGTAATATCTATAAAGTTAAAAAAATTCAGCGAATGAAAATTTTTAAAAAATTTAAAGAGAGGTAAAAAGTAGAAACAGAATAAGTGCCAGAAAATAAACTTTTAAATTAAATTACGAAAAAGATAAAACTTTCCAACCTTTTGGATTAAACTATAACAATAATAATAATAATTTAATTAATAATGGAAGTATTACTAATTTTTTAGAAACTGACCCTGATAATACAAGTTTCAGTAATTGAAATTAAAATATGAATCAAAGTTTAAATTAAAATTTAAAATTTAACTTAAATAAAAATTAAAATTAAGGTTAGTTTGAAATCCTTGACATTATTTAAGATAACTCTATAGAATAAAAATCAAGTAAAAATTTACAAAGTAAACACCGATTTAGCAAAAATGATTTAAATTTTTAAAATATGATTCTATCTTAAAAACAAAATAAATTGTCGCAAAAAATGTCAATCAAAAGTACTAATCAAAAATTTAAAGATAAATTGTAGAATCTTAAATAAGTATTATCAAAGAAAAAATTTGTTAATAAAAATAGGAAAAATTCATAAATTATTGTAAAAAATTGATTTTTTAGAATTACCATCTTTATTATTTTTTAATATTTTATGATTATTAATTATATAGGAAACCAAAAACTCATTTTCCTCTTTTAAAATTTAATAAGAAAATAAATTAAATCTTTAATAAAATAATAATGAAGAATCAGATAATTATTAACTAAATAGTCCTAAATTTGCACATAAATAATCATTGAAATTAATTTAAAAATAATCTCTAAATGACTTATAAAGTACCCCTACAAATATTATAGATGAAAATGATTATAGCGATAATAATTATATATGTAACTTTAACCATAAAAGTTTACCTAACATAGCCAAAATTTATAATTATCATAAAATATATAAAGTTGAATAAAGCAAAAATATTTCTTACAGTAAACACTAGTCCTATAATAATTTAAATAGTGAATATTATTGTTAGTCTCCAAAAAAGTCTGAATTAAAAAATTAAAAAGTAAATATATGTTGTATAGAATTTTATTATTCAATCAATTATATTCTAAAATTAAAATATTTTTATATATATGTGAAAAAATTTATTTAATAGGGTAAAACTAAGCCTAAAATAACGCCATTATAAATTTCAGAATTAATAAAATAATAGAGCTTTTAGTAAAACAAGTTTCTTTCTGAAAGATCCTCTCCAATTAAATAAGCAAAAAATATTTAGGGTCTAAAAAATAATCTAGGTAAAAAACTTAATTTAATTTACTTTTAAATCAATTAAATATCACTTTTATATTATAACTTTTTAATTATTTAATATATTTCTATTTTAATTAGGTACTTCGAACAATATAATTAGTTAAAAAGGTAGCTAAACTTGTAGGGAACATTTGAATAAATCAAATAATAATTTTAACTCTTGCGTTAATTTTATTAAAAACTAAAAAAAATTTTAAAATTAAATAACAAATTCAGCTTCTAGCACAAATTTTGCCAGAAATATTTCAAGCTAAACCACTTCCAGAAATTAATCTTAAAATTGGTAATAATTTACACCTCTTTTATAAGGAAAATAAAGGGGAAACGCATTTTTTTAACAAAAAAGATAAGCTTAAAAAAATTAAAAATCTTTGGTAATTAAAATTTTTATATAATTATAGCATATTTATTATCTTTATAAAGTTTTTTATTAATCATATTAGGAAAATAGGTCGTCAATATATTTTTATTAATCTGGAGTGCCAGGTATTAAAAATAGTTAAATATTGGAATAAAATTAAACTTAAGTTTATAATAATTCGATAACAGAATTTAATAATACAGTTGAATAATAATAGAATTTAAAAAAAACAAGCAATAATTAAAATGGTCATACTGAACTTTAAATGAATTAAAGAAAATTGAATTCTGAAAATTAGGGCTTATTATAATTCTAATCCAATTAATTAAAATAGCCTTTAAAATAATATAATTCGAGTATTGTCGCTTGCGATAATTATGGAAGATTTTCAAAAATTAAATCTCTATCAGATCTGTATCATGAAACTAAATAATCTAAAATATCTCATAAACTTTGAAAAAATATATTAAAAATATTTTTAATAAATTATTTATTTTAAGCAACACATATATATAAGATATAATTCAAAATTATATCATATAAATAAAAATATAAATACAAAAATTATTTTTAATCTATTATTAAAATGTCAATATATATATATAAATCCTTTCTTAATTAGTACGTATTAAAAAATATCAGAAATCTTTCAAAGCGTTTTATAATAATTCAAAATGGTCGGCAAAAAATTTTTCTTTTCCCCATTTTTTAACTTCTTAAATTGAGTAAAACTCGGCTGATCCCGCGTCATCATCATGTTAAGGTTTATCTTCTTAATTCACATCTACTCTATAAACAATTGAAACTGCGTGGTATCTAGGATCTCTGTCAGGTTCTGAAAATTAATTAATTAATTATTAAAATGTAATAAATAAAATTTTCGTTTATATTATCCGGTTTTATTTATTATTATTATCAAAATTTTATAACTTTTAATAAAATAAATAAAAATTTTTCTAATTTATTTATTTAATATAAAACTGAGCTAAGATTAGTAATTTTATTACCTCCTCTTACCTCTAAAAGTTAAGGATTTGATCCCTTTAAATGACACTCTTCTTCCAATTCTCTTACTAAATTAAAAATAAAATTTAAATTCTAAAATTTTATTTAAAAAAATAATTAAATAAATTATATAATTAGAAATCAACAAAAATAAGTCCATAAAAACTAGAAAATAATTTATATAAAAACAACTGTATTTATATAAATTACAAACTGCTTTTTCAGGAGATTCCCCATTATCCTTTTTTACAAATATTATTAACATATTTAAATAATAAAATTTTATATAGATATATATTTATTAATAAAATCTTATCATTTTTTTTTATTAAAATTAAAAAAAATTTATATTGATATATTTACAACATGTCCTCCAGGAACAGCAAATGTACCTTTTTATGGTTCTTTACCTAAATTTATATATACATTAGAATTAAAAATGTTAAGGCAAATAATAGTTTACCTCTGGTAATAAGCAAAATGTCTTTTTAATTTCTTATAACAACTCTAAAAATATTTAAAATTATTGGCTTTTTATAAATCTTTAGCGCAATTGTTAAATTTCATCAAAAATAAATATATAAAAAATGAATAAGTTACGCGTCAGCTGCTAAAAGAGGACAGTTTCTTTTCTATTATTGCATGTAAAATTAATCTAGACTTTTTAAAAAATAATTAAATCTTAATAATTGTTTAAAAAAATAAATGGAATTTATAATTTTAAAATATACTAAATGGCTATATAAATGAATGCTTACTAATTTAGTATTTTTTTATTTAGATGGTTAATCTCTAAATTATTATTTTAATATTTGAAAAACTAATAATACATATTGAAGTATATTGTTTATTAATGAAATAAAAAAAAATAAAAAAAAAACAAAGGAAAAAAAATAAAAGAATAGAAAACCCCCCAAAAACTCTAACAATCATATACTCCAACAAATGTTGGCAGAAGAAAAAATTGAAAAAAATACACAGTCCACAACAAACAGAAAAAAATGCGAAAATTTTATTCTAAAAGTAAAAAAGAACAACTTACATTTATACCAGTAATTTTGCCATTTGGTTAAAAACCCAGTAAACTAAGAAAATCCTGAACAATGCTACTCATCACTTAAAAGCATGTTCGAAACCTAAAAACCCTTTATCAATGACTTAAATACTTTATTCCATCCTGAAGCGAAAATCCAGCCATAAGACCCCGAAACCAGTTTCACAGAGGCCCAGCTCCAAATGATATTCGAACTTATAAAAGACAAATGTAGGAAAAAATTAAAAGACTTTGCAGGCCTTATACAGCAGTGGGACACTACCAAAAACCTCAATTCTTTTCTAGAAGACTCAAAGAAATTGTTCACAAATTTCCCCGAAATCTACCAGCACATCCAGACCTGTCTCGACCCAAACCCGGCCCCTCAAATCCAAATACACAGTTCTGCCCAGTCTAGCACTAACAACCCCAGCTATCAGCCCAGCAATTCCAACTCTTTTATAGACCCTACTTAATCAGACTACGAAAGTTCCAACCACTTAATAGCCCCCGGCCCCGCCAGCTCTTCCAATCTAAGCAGGTCCAATTCCCACTCCCCCACCAAATTTTCCCACTCCAATCAAAACAGCGACCACACCAGTCAAAACACCCTCACCTCCAACAAAAACTCCCAATAAACCACCAATACCAACAACATTAATAATAATAATCTTTTGAGCGTGAAGGGGTCGGTTTAGAAGGGGAAGAAGGAAAAGAAGGCAAAAGGGGAAAAGCAGCAGAAAAAAAACGCGGCGAAAGAGCTTAATAACGCCTAGAACAACTAATAGTAAGAGAGTAACCCGTACTCAGTGCCCAGGCCGAGCCAAAATCAACGGGAAAATGTGCCGATTATGAATACTTATAATAGTATTTCCAATACCACTGCTATAAGTGCCTTTGGGCCCAGGCAAGAAGTTATAGGCGCTGCTTCTAAAAGTGAAATTGTGCTTTTTAAAGGAATAGAAATGTGGTTTGGAAAGGAAATAAGTATTTAGTTTAATAAAATATTTTTCTTGTATACTGAGGTAATTTAAATAGTATAATTTTTATTTAAATTTTTTTTTTCAGTTTTTTCATCAAAAAATATATATAGTTGTTTAAAATTATAAAAATCATATTTAAAAAAAATGTATGGCTTTTCTAGGGTTAATTGAAAAAAAATTTAAATATTTTGGGTAAGATTTTATTAATATTATAATAAATTTGGAGATTTAAAGAAAAGACTTAATAATTGTTCATTTTGTTTTATTTTTGTTTTTTGTTATCAATAATTAACCTTAGACTTACAATGTGTTCAATAAAACCTTACACTTAATATAACAATATAAAAATAAGTTCACTAATTAAATGAAAATAACAAAATAAATATAAATACTATCAAAAATAAATTAATTAAATTATATGCCTATTTCTTAAAATACATTTTTAAATTTAAAGTCAAATAATAACACATTTAAAATAGATATATTAAAGAATTATGAAATAAAGAATACCTTATAAATTAAATATTTCTCCATTTAAATAATTTCCAAACCTTATTATCAATATATTTTAATCTAAAATTTATTTTTATTACAATTCTTAACATATATCATTATTATTAAAAGACAATAATAACAGCTTAAGAATGTTACAACTTAGTACAAGGCCTTTTCGATAAACAAGATAAAGTAGAAGGTTACAAACACATACTAAAAGAAATGATAGAACACAGACAAGATTCGAGAAGAAAAGAGCCTTCCTGCGTTTTCAAGCCCTTAAACGAAATAATTACCGAAGAAAATTTCGAAAAAGAGTAAAAAAGAATCACAAATTCCTATATACCTATGCCAAAATACTACGCCCACTATTGTTCTAATGGGACTGCTTGGTCTAGAAATATTTTAAACACAAAAGTTGTTTCGGTTCCCCACGGTTCCGAACTTTATTCTTTTACTGTGTAAAGAAAAAATTAATATGAAGAATAATTGCTTAAAAATGAAGAGGAACGGTATGAATCAGATATTGCAATTTAGTAAATTCAAAGAGTTGTAAAAATTTTTAATACTAAAGACTTGAAAAGTACTAATACTAGAAAGAGGTACTTGGATGAAATATTTGATCTTCCAGGGTACTTAAAATAAAATAATTATTATAAAGAAAACAAATATATAAATTTAATTTATAAGATTTAAATTATTTTATATACATTGCAAACTATTTAATTATTAACAGTTTAATAAATTTATATCGTATAATTTTATATATTTTTATGACATTTCTTTATCACAAATTTATAAAAAGATTCACTCAGCTGTTCAGAACAGACTTGCAAAAAATAAGAGAATAAATAGAAAATGATTACGATAATAGTTTTCCCAATTTAAAAATTAAAGTAGAAGAAAAACTTAACGAACTCAAAGAACAAAGAAGATCACAAGGCAGATAATAATACGTAGATCTCTAAGAAAAATATTTCCACAGATCTCTTGACCACAGATCATTTTATTTCAAAAGATAAGATAAAAGATTCATTAATAACTAAAGATTCGATAAAGAATTAGAATACAGGTAAATAATTTAATAACTTTATATATAAAAAAATGTATAAATGATGACTTATTATATTAATTTTTATTTATTTTTTACATTTTTTATAGATATAAAGTTGTCACAAATACCTTGGAAAATAAATTTGAAAACAAAGACTCTTTTGAAACAGATATAAACGAATTTTTTAAAATTTGGAACTCGTTTTAAGGTTCATCCAAAACTTAGTCTTCTTAGTGTACAACTTAGGAAAATACTAAATACTCTATATTTGCAAATGATAAAAATTAAAATTAAGGTATAAAATATGAAGAATTCCCAAATAGTAAAAAAAAATTTTTACCTTTAATAACTTACTTATTTGAGGACCAATAAGTGATTGAAGATGTTTATTCATTTATTATTGCCTACAGTTAATTTTACGGAAATAATGCTGCGGAAAAAGAAAAAGTGAAAAACTACACCAAATAAATGATGAATTACATATTTAAAATAAAATATAAAAGAGTACATATGAATGTTTAAGACATAGATTACAAAGTTTTGGAAGATGCTGCTTAAATGGAACTAAAAATTTTCAATAAATTATATTCATATACCACCCAACAAATGTACAAAGAAAAACTCAAAGAAGAAGAAGAGGAGAGAAAAATGTAAGAAGAAGAAGAATAAAAATAAGAAAATGAAAAAAAAGAAGAAGAAGAAGAAGAAGAAGATAAAAAAGTTGATGAATCTGATAAAAATAATTAAAATAATAAAAATTCTGATGATTAAACTTCCAATGCGGATAAAAGTAGTAATAATAATACTACAAATTATAATAAAGATGATATAATTGAAGAGTCAGAGGTAGACTAAGAAGTCACTAATACAACTAATACAGATATGGAAACAAATACCTAAAAAACAAATAATACCAATTTAGATAGTAATTTAAATAACTAAGCTAATAATAATAATGGAAATAATTTAAATAATGATATGAAAAATAATTAAAAAAATAAAAAAAATAAAAATAATGCACATAATTTTTATGACGAAACCAGTGAAGAAGAAGATTTCGACAAAAACACTAAACTTATGTAATATGATTGGGATAATATAAATGAAATTCAGTATTTACCTAAATAATCTAAAAAAAATATCGTTTTTTATGGGACCAGATATTTCCAAATTGTAATTAGATTTATTTTTACCGTATATGAAAGATTTTTAAAAGCAAAAGAAGAAAGTAAAGTTTTTGAAAAGAATGAAAAAACTTAAAATTTAACCTAAGATGAAATCACAGAAATTGCCAACAAAAGATATGAACTTTTTAAGTAGATCTTATATATTTCATTCAAATAAAAGGTAATTTTAGTTATTAATAGTTTTATTTATTATTAAAAAGTTTAGAATTATATAAATTTTTTATAATAAAAATGCTCGAATTTTGAATAAAAAATAATTATAATTTCTATGTTTTCAAATAGTAAAAACTGAAAATAATATAAATTAAAACAAAAATTATTTTAATTACAAAATAAATTAATACTATATATATCCACTAGAATATGATATAATTAATATACCTAATTTTAACGAGATTTATATATTAATTAATAGAATAAAATAAATAAAAAATTCTAAAAGCTAATAAAAAAAAATTATATTATAAAATAATTATTTATAATTCCAAACTATAAATAAAAATATAAAAGTTTTATCTATATTAATTTTATTTAAATATAATAATTTATAGGACCAAAATAAAATGGAAGATCAATTAAGATCTGTTTTCGGAAAATCAGCATATTTACTTTTCACAGTAGAAAAATTAATGTCTCAACTTTGTAAAGCAATTTCTTCATTTGCCAGTGAAGACCTTTCTAAAAAGCTTTTAGAATTACATAAATAATCGTTAATCGATTCCACTTCAAAATCTAGATAAACTGAAGAAAATAAATAAATTAGTGACAATAACAATAATAACAATACAAATAATATTAATAATAATGATAATATAGATTAAAATTAATAAACATAATAATAATAATTATAATAATAAAATAGTATTATCCAATAAAAAGAAGAAATAATATAGAGTTCTTGCAATTAATTAACCTTTGATTATATAAACCATCCTTAAGATAGAAATTTATACAGGTTTACCTATGAACTTGACTCGAAATTGCTTTATGTTAACTTTGTGGAAATGGGCTATAAAAATTGGGAAAATTAACAGTTTTATAAATCATTTTTGGGCATGTATTCATATACTGTATAAAATTTCTATAATAATGATGCCACTTGTACCGAAATTTCACCTTAATGGATATTTTTAAAAAGAAACAAATTAAAAACACAAAGAAAAAAACTTTAAAATTGTGTATAATATAATAATATTGAATATATGACAATTCCTAATTCTTTATCGATACAAAGTACCAAAATAAACAATGAAGATGTTTTTATTTCGGAAAATAAATTGAAAAGAAAGTTAAATTTAGAAAAATAAATATAAATAGATTTCAAAAAGACTTGTAAATTTTATAAATGGCTTAAAAATGAAATGAAATGATTTATAATAAAATATATATAATTTAAACATTTAAATAATTACCTAATTTTACACTAAATAAACTAAATAAATATATAGATGTTTATTAAAATAAAAAAAATATTTTTTAAGAATTAAATTTTTAATGTATATTTGATTATATTTAAATTTATATTAAATTTTATTAAATAAAATTTTAGCTAAATTACTTTAAATGGCAGTAATAATTTATACCTTATTTAATTTTAGTAAAAAGTTTCAAATATAAAACTAAATTTCGCAAATTTATTAGTTTTTTGTATACAATAATTAAATTTTATATTTTTATGGTATTTTTTGTTGAAAAGCATATTTTATGATAAAATTCAAAATTTCTAAAACATAATTCTTTTTTATATACAAATTAAGAAATAAAATTAATAAACTAAAAATAATAAATTTCAGTAGGAATTAATCCTTAATCTCTCTTTTTATTGCTTTTTAAAAAGAGTAATTATAAAAATTTATTTTAAATAAATAAAATTACAAAAGTAAAATTATTAAAATATTTTTAAATATATGTAAATGTAAACATATATATAATTTTACTGTAAATTTATATTATAAAATATACTGATATTTTGTTTTGATATTTTCTAAAAGAAGTAAGAATTTATTTTTGTAATAAAATTAAAATAATTATTTTTACCTGATGATTTATAATCCATTTTGCATAGAGTAAATATATAGAAATTTTATATAGATTATTCTCAAATTAATTACACTACAATATTACTAAATATTAAATTATGTGCATATTCCACTTTTTAAAATTATTATATATGATAAAAAAAAAAACTTTCACAAATAAAAATTAAAAACAAATAAAATTTAAAAAAAATAAAAATTTAAAAAAAATAATATTAAAAAACAATCATCATTAAATTTTTTAAAAGTTCATTAAAACAAATGGGAAACTGTATCAATTAAAAAAATAAAATTCACAACAAATCATTCGTAGAAAGCAACCTCCCCCAAAATCAGACATGTAAAAGCCCTTCAATATACCCAACTATAAAAGCAAATAACTTAAATAATAATATAAATAATCAGCCGGACCTAAACAACCCTTACTCGACCAAATAAGCTTCTAGGTTTTCAATTTCAACCTAAAATTAAAATGAAAATAGCAAGTAAAATGTCTTGTAAAAATAATAAACTCTACCTTATTCACACTTATAAAGGGGAAGTATATAATTAAATGACACAAAAATTAATGGTAAAAATAACAGCAGCACATTTTTAAACTAATATTCTCTAGGTCTTTAGCAAGCCCACCTAAAACCCGAAAATTCCAATATAAAGGCTAAAAATTCTCAGTATTATAATTTAGACATGGCTTTAAGAAGAAAATCTACAAATTCTAAACTAGCTAGATAATTGTAAAAACAAGAAGTAAAAGAAAATTAACAGTTGAGAGAATAAGTTATATAGGGAAAATTTTAATTATAACTAGAAACTTCTTTGGAAAGCTCCACTTTGCTGTCAAATAGAAGAGCTAGTCAATTATAATAAAAAAATATAGCATCTCCAATTAAATTTAATAAAAGTAGTATTGAATCACTTTCATAGTCCCCTGATCTTTAATCTAAAAGATTTTCTAGGTTTACAGAATTTAATTAATAAATGAAATAATTATAGGAAGAACTTAAGGAAAATGACAGTTCAGAAGACAATGAAAGTAGCTCAAATAACAGTAGCTAATTCAGTCCCTTCCCTTCTAAAGATAATTCTTTAAAATAAAAAAATAAAAAAGATTCCATTTTAGAAACTAACAACAATTAATAATAATAACATTAATTACATAGTTCACAAGTTTTATAATTAAATAATAGTAAGAAAATAAAAATACATTCACTACATGAAAATAATTAAAAATAGTAATTTGATAAATTAAACAGTCTTAAAAATATTAAAATAGAATTAACTCCAAGTAAGTTTAAATATTTTTAAAGCCAAAGAAATATTAATATATAAGAATAAGGAGAAAATGAGGAATCTTTATAATATAAATCTAGTAATTTAAAACCGAAAAACAATAATAAATAAAGAAATTCAATTTCAATTGATTAGAAAATGAACCAAAAATCAAGTTAATCTATTAATGAATGCCAAAATCATGAATGATTAAATTATTTTAAATAAGAATAATAATGATTAATTAAAAAATTCGAAATAAAGTATATTTTTTACAATAGAAAAAATAAATAAAATCATGGTCAAATTGATAAATTTCAAATAATAAAGATATTAGTATTTTATCATAAAAAATATAAATATATTACAATATTATTTTATTTGTTATTTAATATTTGACCAATTCTCGTTATTTTATACTAAAAATGTTTATAAATTATATATATTATATATCTTAATTTTATAAAAAGTTTTAATTTATAGCCTTAAAAAATTTCTAAAAAATATATTTCATACATTTACTGTCATAATCTTTTATAATTTTTTTTGTTAGTATTTTAATTAATATATATTGCTTAACATTTTAATTAACAGGATTAAAGCAACATTAAAAAAATAATAGTTTGTTTATTAATATAATAATTATTTAAGATAAACATAATTTTGAATCATTGATTAAATTTTGCATATTTTAATAAAATCAGTAAAGTATATAAAAAAATTTACCAATAATTTTATATCATTCTAAATAAATTTATTGATTATTTAAAATAAAAATATTTAATGTTTAGTGAAAAATATTTAAAATAATTATAACTTAATTAAGTAATATTTTTATAAAAAATTATATAGTAAAGATATTTTTATTTAATAAAAAAATGGTAATTATATTTATATAAACAGATAATTTTTTGTTGAGAAAATATATTTATTTTTAATTAAAGAAAATAATTAAAATGGAAATTAGGTTGAGTAAAATTTTTAATTTTTTTCAGTATTTACTAATCACTATATAAAGTAAATTATACTTATAGGTAATTTAAATTAATTAATTTAATATAGATAAATATAATACACTGATTAAAAAAAAACAAGTATTTAAAATTACTATATAGCTTTATTAAAAATATAAAAAATTTTAAAAACTAAACTCATTAATTTTCATTAAACATACCTCTACCCGACTTTTTCAGTTTTAACTTCTTTAACATATTTAGAATTTTTAGAAGAACTAATAAACCAAAACTCTAAAAATTTAACATAGTTATTAAAATCCAAGTCCAATACTGATTATCCACATCCTTTATAGAAGCCCTCAAAAGATTATTCTAATTCCTTTATTTTTAAGTTTCCAGGAATTTAAATAAATTTGGCCAAAATTTTAACTGAATTTGAAAAAGTGCTCAAAAGTAAAACTAAATGCCAAAATTGATTTCTAACCGTGTTAATTGGACTAAATTGATCTTTTCTTTTATATTAAATATTTAAAGCTACAAATTATTGACCCTTTATGTTTTGTGAATTGTCCAATATTTACTACAAAAGAATTTAAGGACACTTTAAAACTCCTTGTCCATTATTATTGCAACCTTCATAAAATATTAGCACAGGCCCTTCGTTGTTTTTTTTAGCACTCTTTTATAAAAATTATTTATTAATTATTTAACATAAAAAAAAATACTATATTTTAATATATATATGTATATTTGTAGGAATCTTTTGATAAATTAACATTTAAGGAAACTGAGAAAAAAATAAAAAATTTCATAATATCCATTTATATTATTTACAGCCATGATTTTTTCTAAGGGTTATGATTTCTCATTTATTTCATTTTAAGATACAATATAATCTCTTTTAAATATCAATTTCAAAATGTCCAAAAACTAAAATTTCTCAAATTAAACTTTCTATTAGTCTGCTTAATAATTCATTCTAACAAAAACAGGATTCATCATTGCCATAAGATATAAAATATCAATGGGCGAAGTATGATTAGAAAAAATAGGTTGTCCGTGCATTTTAAATAGATTTTACTATAATCTCAAATTTCCTGGCAAACTAAAAAACCCAAAAAGTCCCAGCAAAATTCTAGAATTAATTTTTACTGTAATATTATCAAATATTCTTCTCAAAGATGGCACAATAATTATTTTTTATATGATTTAAAAATACAAAAAAAGTCCCAAAATTGATAACAATAAAAAGGGTAATTTTACAATAAGTAAAATGATTCCTGGAATCCAATGGGTCAAAAATTAACCTATGCTCATTTTTTTCGCATTTGCATATGCGGGTAAACACGGATTTTTCCCGGTAAATGAGTCTGCGAATTTTCTGTATTTTTCCATTGTATAAAATGTTTTATTTTATTATATTATATTCTCTGAAACTTTTTATGTTTATTTATATTTTAATGTTTTTTATGTATTTGTTTTTTTATATTCTAGTTTTTATTTTCTATTGATTTTCTATTTAATTTGAAAAATTTTAATTTATTGCTTCTAATAATTGTTAATTTAATACGTGTTTAAAAAAATTAAGAATTAAAAATATCTATATTAATATGGATTCCTAATATATACAAATTTATATAATATTTTTTAGTATATTATTTATGTTACAAATATATAAAAAACATT